>OX422143.1:98989733-99511779 GCA_949129095.1 Volucella bombylans | reverse complement strand
TTTGGACGCTCTAGGACGCTTATTTTTACGAGTTATAGCCATTTTTGTGTTCAACTTGGGACCCTCTATGACGCTTATTTTACGAGTTATAGCCATTTTTGTGTTCAACTTTGGACTCTCTAGGACGCTTATTTTAGTAGTTATAAGCCATTTTTGTGCTCAACTTTGGACCCTCTAGGACGCTTATTTTACGAGTTATGGCTATTTTTGTGTTAAACTTTGGACCCTCTAGGACGCTTATTTAAGGAGTTATAGGCCATTTTTGTTTCAACTTTGTACCCTCTAGGACGCTTGTTTTAGGAGTTATAGCCAGTTTGTGTTTAAGTTTGGACCCTCTCAGTACGCTTATTTTACGAGTTATAGCCATTTTTGTGTTCAACTTTGGACCCTCATATGACGCTTATTTTAACGAGTTATAGGCCATTTTTGTGTTCAACTTGGGACCCCTCTATGACGCTTATTTAACGAATTATAGCCATTTTTGTGTTCAACTTTGGACTCTCTAGGACGCTTATTTTAGTAGTTATATAGCCATTTTTGTGCTCAACTTTGGACCCTCTAGGACGCCTTATTTTACGAGTTATAAGCCATTTTTGTGCTTAACTTTGGACCCTCTAGGACGCTTATTTAAGAAGTTATAGCCATTTTTGTTTTTCTCTTTGTACCCTCTATAGACGCTTATTTTAGGAGTTATAGCCATTTTTGTTTTCAACTTTTGACCTTCTAGGACGCCTTGTTTTAGGATTTATAGCCATTTTTGTGTTTAAGTTTGGACCCTCTAGGACGCTTATTTTAGGAGTTTATAGACATTTTTTGTGTTCAAGTTCGGACCCTTAAGGACGTTTATTTTTAACTAGTTATAGCCATTTTTTTGTTCAACTTTGGACCCTCTAGGACGCTTATTTAAGGAGTTATAGCCATTTTTGTTTTAGCTTTGAACCCTCTAGGACGCTTATTTAAGGAGTTATAGCCATTTTTGTTTTCAACTTTTGGACCCCTCTAGGACGCTTATTTAAGTAGTTATAGCCATTTTTGTGTTCATTTTTGGACCCTCTAGGACGCTGATTTTAGGAGTTATAGCCATTTTTGTGTTTAACTTTGCACGCTCTAGGACGCCTTATTTTAGGAGTTATAGCCATGTTTGTGTTTAACTTTGGACCCTCTAGGACGCTTATTTTAGGAGTTTATAAGCCATTTTTTGTGCTCAACTTTGGACCCTCTAGGACGCTTATTTTACGAGTTATAGGCCATTTTTGTGCTCAACTTTGGACCCTCTTGGACGCTTATTTTACGAGTTATAGCCATTTTTGTGCTCAACTTTGGACCCTCTATGACGCTTATTTTACGAGTTATAGCCATTTTGGTGCTCAACTTTGGACCCTCTAGGACGCTTATTTTAGGAGTTATAGCCATGTTTGTGTTTAACTTTGGACCCTCTAGGACGCTTATTTAAGGAGTTATAGCCCATTTTTGTTTCTCAACTTTGGACCCTTTAAGGACGCTTATTTAAGTAGTTTATAGCCATTTTTGTGTTCATTTTTTGGACCCTCTAGGACGCTGATTTTAGGAGTTATAGCCATTTTTGGTGTTTAACTTTGCACGCTCTAGGACGCTTATTTTAGGAGTTATAGCCATGTTTGTGTTTAACTTTGGACCCTCTAGGACGCTTATTTTAGGAGTTATAGCCATTTTTGTGCTCAACTTTGGACCCTCTAGGACGCTTATTTTACGAGTTATAGCCCATTTTTTGTGCTCAACTTTGGACCCTCTAGAACGCTTATTTTACGAGTTATAGCCATTTTTGTGCTCAACTTTGGACCCTCTAGGACGCTTATTTTACGAGTTATAGCCATTTTTGTGTCAAACTTTGGACCCTCTAAGGACGCTTATCTAAGGAGTTATAGTCATTTTTGTTTTTAACTTTTGACCCTCTAGGACGCTTGTTTTAGGAGTTATAGCCAATTTTTGTGTTTAAGTTTGGACCCTCTAGGACGCTTATTTTAGGAGTTATAGCCATTTTTTGTGCTCAACTTTGGACCCTCTAGGGACGCTTATTTTACGAGTTATAGCCATTTTTGTGCTCAACTTTGGACCCTCTATGACGCTTATTTTACGAGTTATAGCCATTTTGGTGCTCAACTTTGGACCCTCTAGGACGCTTATTTTAGGAGTTATAGCCATTTTTGTGTTCAACTTTGGACCCTCTAGGACGCTTATCTAAGGAGTTATAGTCATTTTTGTTTTTAACTTTTGACCCTCTAGGACGCTTGTTTTAGGAGTTATAGCCATTTTTGTGTTTAAGTTTCGACCCTCTAGGACGCTTATTTTAGGAGTTATAGCCATTTTTGTGCTCAACTTTGGACCCTCTATGACGCTTATTTTACGAGTTATAGCCATTTTTGTGCTCAACTTTGGACCCTCTAGGACGCTTATTTTACGAGTTATAGCCATTTTTGTGCTCAACTTTGGACCCTCTATGACGCTTATTTTACGAGTTATAGCCATTTTGGTGCTCAACTTTGGACCCTCTAGGACGCTTATTTTAGGAGTTATAGCCATTTTTGTGTTCAACTTTGGACCCTCTAGGACGCTTATCTAAGGAGTTATAGTCATTTTTGTTTTTAACTTTTGACCCTCTAGGACGCTTGTTTTAGGAGTTATAGCCATTTTTGTGTTTAAGTTTGGACCCTCTAGGACGCTTATTTTAGGAGTTATAGCCATTTTTGGGTTTAACTTTGGACCTTCTAGGACGCTTATTTAAGGAGTTATAGCCATTTTTGTGTTCAACTTTGTACCTTCTAAGACGCTTATTTAAGGATTTATAGCCATTTCTGTTTTCAACTTTGGACCCTCTATGACGCTGATTTTACGAGTTGTAGCCATTTTTGTGTTCAACTTTGGACCCTCTAGGACGCTTATTTAAGGAGTTATAGCCATTTTTGTTTTCAACTTTGTACCATCTAGGACGCTTATTTTAGGAGTTATAGCCAGTTTTGTGTTCATTTTTGGACCCTCTAGGACGCTGATTTTAGGAGTTATAGCCATTTTTGTTTTTAGCTTTGGACCCTCTAGGACGCTTATTTAAGGAGTTATAGCCATTTTTGTTTTTAACTTTGGACCCTCTAGGACGCTTATTTAAGGAGTTATAGCCATTTTTGTGTTCAAGTTTGGACCCTTTAGGACGTTTATTTTAGGAGTTATAGCCATTTTTGTGTTTAACTTTGGACCCTCTAGGACGCTTATTTAAGGAGTTATAGCTATTTTTGTGTTCACCTTTGGACCATCTAGGACGCTTATTTTAGGAGTTATAGCCATGTTTGTGTTTAACTTTGGACCCTCTAGGACGCTTATTTTAGGAGTTATAGCCATTTTTGTGTTCAACTTTGGACCCTCTAGGACGCTTTTTTTAGGAGTTACGGCCATTTTTATGTCTAACTTTGGACCCTCTCAGACGTTTATTTTAGGATTTATAGCCATTTTTGTATTCAAGTTTGGACCCTCTAGGACGCTTAATTTAGGAGTTATAGCCATTTTTGTGTTTAAGTTTGAACCCGCTCAGACGTTTATTTTTATAGTTATAGCCATCTTTGTCTTCAACTTTGGACTTTTTCAGACGCTTATTTTAGGAGTTATAGCCATTTTTGTGTTTAACTTTGGACCCTCTCAGACGCTTATTTTAGGACTTATAGCCATCTTTGTGTTCAGCTTTGGACCTTTTCAGACGCTTATTTTAGGAGTTATAGCCATTTTTGTGTTCAATTTTGGACCCTCTAGGAAGCTTATTTTAGGGGTTATAGCCATTTTTGTGTTGAAGTTTGGACTCCCTCAGACGCTTGTTTTAGAAGTTATAACCATTTTTGTGTTGAAGTTTGGACCCCGTTTGGATCAAGTTCTACAGCCGATTTGCATGGACGTGAGTTCGGAAACGAATATGAAAAGCAGAGTGTACTTTCGTCAGCAAAGGACTAAATTGGATTAGAAGTAGCAGACAAGCGATCATTGATTAAAATTAAAAAGAGTGCCGGATATAGAACTGAGCCCTGGGGCACACCAGCATTTATTTTGTGAACATCAGTCTTGAAACCATCCAAGACCACTTGAATTAAACGTTCCGAAAGGTAATTTTTAATCCATTGAGGAATTTTCGACAAAAGAGCTTGATGCCAAACTCTGTCAAATGCCTTAGAAATATCAGGTGCAACTATCTTTCTGTCGCCAGATTGGTGTAGGCTTTAGTTCCACTTTTCGGTGAGACATCAAATCACCAATGGACGTCTTGCTACGAAAACCGTACTGCCGGTCATTGAAAGGTTTTCGCGTTTCCAGATATTTCATGAGCTCACGATTTATCATCGTTTCCATGACCTTGGAAAGAGGGGACGTGCAATGAGTCTGTAGGAAAAGAGAGAAGTAGATTCGCCTTTTTTAGGGACGGGCTGGACAAATGCTGTTTTCCATCTGCTCGGAAAAAGTCCTAAAGAGTAGGATTGATGAAAAAGCTTACGCAGTGATTTTGCCAGCGTGGAAGAACACCTCTTCAGAAGAAGGGAAGTTATACCATCTGGAGCAGCAGATTTGTGAATGTTAAGATCTTTAAGAACTCTTGCTACTACACGAGTGCGAAAATGGATTCGTCCAATTGAAGATTCGACGTACTGAAGTGTAAGTGGAGACAGAGCACCATCTGGAAGTGTTGAACTGTCCTCAAAATGCACAGCAAGCAGATTGGTTTTGTCCAAAGAGCTGACAGCTGGAATGTCATTGTAAATGAGCGTTGGGATGGAGGATGTGGCAGAATTTTTAATATTTTTGACGAACGACCAAAAATTTGTACAACCTTTGGGACATTGTAGTATTTTTTGTGTCAATTTTTTGTCATATTGAAAATTGAGAAAGACGTTGCAGTCATTTCTGGCTCATTTGAACTTTTTCCGATTTTGCTCTGTCGGGTTGGTTTTATAAGACCGAAAAAACATTTCTCTAACCCTGACAGCCTCTTTACTGCTCGAGTCGTACCATGCCTTTTCTTTTGCTCTGATACTCTTAATCTGATAAGGGATAAAGGATCTCATTCCAAGGAGAATAGTGCCAGTGATCATATTAGCAGCGGCATCGAGGAAACATAACGACCAGTAAATTTCCTAAAAAAAGCTGTTAAGTCCTCTCCAATTGGTTTTCTCGTAATGCCATATGGTTCTTTTAGGAATTTTTTCTCTAACTGACCACACAGTTTGTATTGTTTGTATTCTTCTTCATCTTCTTTTCTTATGGAATTGTCATTTTAGTAGTAATTTTTCTTCGGCCTTCTGTACACGAACCACCTGCACTCGGCGGTGTTTAATATTGTAATCGGTATTTTTTTTTTCTTTTTTTTATAATTATAATAAAGTTCCATTTTTCCTTTAATTAGTTGCAAACAATCTTATTTTATTTCCCTCGCAAAACAACCGACGATGCTAAGCTAAGAAAAGATGCTAAGAAAATTCTAAAGTTGGTTTACCGAATCAAATTGTTGTAGGTGTTATGCCCTTACAACAAAATGAAACAGTGTACCAACAGAATTCACACTCGCAACCCGCTATTCATCAGTTGTTACATGAACTCTGCTGCATAATAGAGTAATACAGTAATGGCAGTGGCCGAGTGCAAACAACGGCTGTATCTTCTAAACTAAGGGCCTGAGATGGTCCAAACTTCACCTCTAAAATGGGTTTGACTTCTAAACTAAAAGCCTGAAGGGGTCATATTATGCACCATAAAAAAAATTAACAACAGCAGAGCAGCCCTACTATGATTGCCTTCAACTTGTAGAACTACTGGCCGCTACAAACACAGTCCTTCTTATCTGGGTGCCAGGACATAGTGGATATGAAGGCAATGAAAAACCAAATGAACTAGCCCAAAAAAGATCCGCATATCAATTCACGATACCAAGACCATTTTGTGGACTATTAATAAACACCATAAAAGGAAAACCTCGCTAGGGGAAAAGAAACTTCATTTCTGGAGAGAAACCGAAGGAAACTGACAAGCCAACAACTTTATGCCAAGCAGTTGCCACAAAAAAAAACAAAACAACTACTACAACTAAATTGAAGTCAGATTCGACTGATCACAGGTTTTCTCACAGGTCACTGCCGTGTGAAAAAACACCTGATGACCATGAGCATAGCACAAGACAATACATACAGCTTCTGGAACGAGGACGTGGAAACAGCAGAACACATACTATGTGACTTCAATTGTTTAACCAAAATACGTCACGGTACCTAAATAAATTCTACCTTGAAGCTGCGAACATATCTGCCAGCTCACGTAGCCGCCTTCCTCCCAAATTGCGGCATCATAGATGAGCTCTAAATGGAGGAATTCACAATAGGCCCTTCAGTGAACTATGATTCATTATACCACCTCCCACAACTATTTAATCTAATCTAAAGTTAAAGTCCTATTAAATGTCAAACCCAGATTTTTAACATAGTCGACATACTAGTATTCTATCGGGTTTTCTGGTAGTTGAATCGGAGGGTGATGAGATATGCTAGATTCAAAATACCGATTTTGTTGAGCACGACTTTTCACTAGGACAGTTATTGAACCTGGAACTCAGTAATTGCATTGAAAGATAAGATTTGATCAATCCATCAACACTTTTAAAAGGTTTCGTCAATATGACCATGACAATACCACGAACCTTTCCATATCCAATTTGTAAGACTTGCTTCCTTTTCTTTAAAGGTGGAATAGGTGTTTTTTTTTGGGTTTAAAAAAAGCAGAGAATGCTTGAACTTGTTTCCATTTGAGTGTTAGAAAAACTCAGATTTTTAGAACTCGAATTTGAATCATCTCAGAAGTACTCAGAAGAGTAAACTTCTGTTGTTATTTCTATGACCTTTTCAAAAATGGAGTAAATCATGCGCCCAATTCTTATAATGACAAACTAAATAAATATTCTTCTCCTCATCTTTGTCGACCCTCCGCATACTGTTTTTTTGTGAGGACAAAAAATATCTTTTACTGACAAAACATGTGCTGGTTGCAGCAAAGTATTTGCATATTGCAATCTAAGGCAGACAGTTCGGAATTTTTCCATAAAATTGGAGACCATTCTCATACAGCTGGCACCAAAGAAAATGAAAATACGAAATATTTGCAAGTGACATTCTGTGACATTCGCATATGTTAAATTTTCTGTATCTTGCACATGGAACATGTTTGAAGGAAGTGCCAGTTCATTCCAGTGGAGTAATAGGACTATGTTTGGAGTAGCAGATAATATTAAAGAAGTCAAAAAATCCAAAAGCTTACATCCAACATGGAATCTGTAACGGGAGCGCTTTAGCCTGGATATGGCATAATTAAAATTGAAATGACTTCGCGTTGCTAAAAGAATGGTCTGATTTTTGTTGCCACAAACGACAAATAAAATACGGATAAAAAATGTAAAAAAAATCATGTGTCAAAATTGTACTCGTAATGACGTTTATTTTATGTTTACAACATAACACATTGCTTGCATATCTTCTTCTAATTACATATATCTTATGCTACATTTGTCTAATCATCAATATCAAAAATTGGCTGCCCATATCATGCGATTCAACGCCGTTAACATTTTTTTCTTTGGGGTTTCTTGAAGTTTTTTTTTCTTAAAAAAAAAAAAACGGATCTGATCCGCTAATTGCAGGGGCACTGAGACCTAGAAGATATTTTGTATCACAAAATCAGTATTAATATTAGACATACAAGAGATGCTCCACTCTTTTGATGAAATTGCAAAGACGTCTTCCTTGCAAGGACGACATGCAGTTTCCTGAATAAAACTTACCATATTTTGTGTAATCACCGAAAGCGGCAGTGTCCGGTTAGAAATTCCACCTGTCTTCTAATATCATCCCTTTTGAGTAGTAGTGAGTCCTTTGATTTTTTGGGTAAGGGTTTGGAGGGTGAAGCCCTGAGATACACACATTTTGATGAATTCGGTATATTACAGAACGGCTCAAGGCCATTGACAGAACCAGCCGAACCGTTTCTAGCAAGTTCATTGGAGATTACATTTCTAACAATACCTTTATGACCAGGCACACAGCAAAATTTTATTTTGCTCTTATGAGCTTGAAGTAGTATTTGCAGTGAAAGACTGATTTAAAGTCAATGATGTTATTGCCTAATGCTTTAATGGAGAAGCCCTTCACTCACTTATCCATTATCGAGGGTGAGGATTGCTCACACCTGAATTGTGTCAAGAAATTTAACTTGGCCTTTTTTTAAATACGGTAATACGAAAAGTTTCTATTTTTTTAATTTGTTTTTATTTTTGACCACTCACTCTGGCTGTTCAATATCATCTTAACAAAGAAAAGTCATTTTCTGATGAGTTAACTGTTTGGGGAAGAAAGAGTGATAGGGAAAAGAACCAGGAAGGGAAAAATAGAGATGAGGATGTTATGGGATGGCAATGAGTTTTTTTTAAAGAGATAGGTAATAGTGATGACAGCTTGGTCCTTCCTGACCCAACTCGTCCCGAGTTATTCTTGGATATGGTTGACATCTTCTTCATCGGTATTGTTAAATTTTGCGTTGTATTTGAAGGTACACTTCATTTGAATTAAAAATCATAATTAAAGGCGAACAATTGTATTTTGCTTGTACTTAAAGGTACACTTTATTGGAATAAAAATATAGAGTAACTAATTAAACGAGAACAATTGTATGTGCTTTCTATTCCCGAGAAGCGTGGTTAAACGAACAATGAATGCAAAAACTAGCATCAAGAGAAATGTCAAAAAATATTCTGTTTGTTTATGTGAACATAAATTATCATCATATATCTGTTTGACTTATGTGCTAAGGTTTAATATCCCGGCCTCCTTGAAGCGTACTTGTCATTTCAATCTTCGAGTGGTAATGGAGAAAGTTTGGCTACAGCTCGTTTGAATACGCCTTGTTGAGTCTTGACATCTGCAACTCTTTGGATACCATCTCGGCCTGGATATGTTCGAAGCACTCGGCCCAGTGCCCATTTGTATGGTGGGAGGTGATCATCTTGAATGACAACGAGAGTGTTCGGGTTTAAATTAGTATGATTATTTACCCATTTGTAGCGCTGTTGTAGCAGATGAAGGTAGTCGGTTGACCACCGTTTCCAGAACACCTGTTGAAGCTGCTGGAGACGACGAAATCTTGAAATTTTTTTCATCGGCACATCCGATATATCTGGTTCAGGAAACAAAGTTAATGGGCAACCGATCAAAAAGTGCCCTGGAGAGAGGGCTTCCATTCGCAAGGATCAGAGGAAAATGATGTGATGGGTCTTGAGTTTAATACTGCTTCTATTTGTGTAGTCAAGGTGCAAAACTCTTCGAACGTTGAAGAACGTTTGCTGTTACTCGCAGAAGGTGGTATTTTGCCGTTTTGACAGCAGCCTCCCAAAGGCCGCTAAAATGCGGTGATGTTGGTGGAGTATGGCACTACTCAATCCGACTCTGCTGACAAAACTGATGAATTTTCTCTTGCTGTGATTCGGCTTGAAATAGTTGATGTAGCTCCGCTAGCCCTTTCTTTACGTCTACAAAATTGGTCGCGTTATCACAAAAGATAGTCTTGCATATTCCTGTCCTTGCCACTAGCCACTTCGATATGAATTTCCTTTATTTTAAAGCAGATCAAAATGCAGAGATTCGCCTGACACGAATTCTCGAACTGATTCGAACAGGTACGCAAAAATCAATTCCGTTTGTTAGAAAAGGTCGGCCAGGCTGGACACGTTCTATTGATAGACTTCCCATAAATGGCTGTTTCATTGTCGGTTTTGTACGAAAACATCTTATGCAGTGATGTACAATATTGCGGCATAAACTCTTTCCGTTTATAGGCCAATAGCGCTGACGAAGTATAGCCAAGAATGATTGGGGCCCAGCAGGTAAATTCATGAAATGAAAGAAAGTAATTAGTAATTTAGTAATGTCATGCTTGGGAAGAATTATTTGATGTTTAGAATTATAATTCAAGAGGGAGTATAAGTCCATTATGGTCCAGAAAGGGGATGAGTCTGTTAAGAGGGCTTGAATTTTCGACGTTCTTGTGATCTAGCAGTCTCCGATAGTCCAAATAAAGGCATTGGTGTTGAATGTTACGTAGAATTCCGTTATGTGCTGCTTCGAGCTCAGGTAATGTAAGGCGTCCTAGATTTCGTGTAGATTCCTTATTCCTGCCATGAATCTCGATGAAGGATAGTTGCAAGTAATTCTTGATATTTTGTAGAGAGAAGTACAGATTTAATTCGTCCTTGCTCAGGAATATTAATGATGTCTTCGGAACGTTGAAGTGGTATCCATGTAGATGATGAATGTTGCAGGAATCTCGGTCCCTCGAGCCACAAAGGAAACTGCAAGAACACATCCGAGAGGGCTCCACGAGATATAATATCTGCGGGGTTGTTCTTAGTATTGACATATCGCCATTCATCAAATGGGCTTGCAATCCATGCTAACACGATTTTGGAATGAAGAATATGCTTCGAAAAAGGACATCCATTTAGTGTAATCTCCAGAAAATGAAGGAAGAGTTACCTTAGGCAGACGAACTGCTGATCTACCGACGGTTGTATTGAGAATTGTGTTGTCTCGTACATGATTTCCTACATACCGTTTAAGGTCACCTGCAGCCGTTACCAACGCAGGTTAAAGAGAGAAGTAGAGTTCTTCGAAACATGCACGAGTTGTCGTTTCACATTCAGATGGATCTAATTCCTCAATTAATGATTGGATGATTTGAAATTCGTTGTAGTATTTGTCGAGTGCATTTAGTCGAACATCCAATTCGCTGATTGTGGCTTCGTGTAATTGTTTTTCCCACGAATTCCTTGATGCGATCTTGTTGGCCTCTGAGCGTTTGCCGTTTGATCTGGGCGCAAGCTAACCTTTTCTCACTTATGTCAAACTATGTACGAGTAAGTGCACTTTCAGATGTGTGGTATGATATACTACCGTTTGCTGGTGATGCCGGCATTAGTATGGAGCTATGTGCTGCTAATCACTTTACCGGTGTAACTATTCTCCTCGGGTCCTGTCACGGTCGCCAATGTTAAATTTTGCGTTGTACTTAAAGGTACACTTTATTTGAATTAAAAAATGTAATTAAAGGCGAACAATTGTATTTTGCTTGTACTTAAAGGTACACTTTATTTGAATAAAAATATAGAAGAACTAATTAAACGAGAACAATTGTGTGTGCTTTTTATTCCCGAGAAGCGTGCTGTAACACCGATGTTAAACGAACTGTGAATGCAAAAACTAGCAGCAAGAGAAATGTCAAAAAATATTCTGTTTGATGATGTGAACTTAAATTATCATGTATATCTGTTTGACTTATGTGCTGAGGTTTAACAGGTATCATAATCATGGCTTCAGTTTATCAATGCTTTCTATTGTATTGAATCTACGCTGCTTCAATCTCATCCCATCAATGTCCTCCACAGCGTATCTGTCGAATCGATTAACTTTGGCTATAGCTTAAGGCCCTCTATATTTGGTCTCGAGCTTTCGAGATTCGTCGGTGCTCGAAATAGCACTTTCGATCAACACTAGATCTCCTTCTTCATATTTATGTGGCGTTTTATACTTAGCATTGAAACGAACTTTCCATTTTTCTCTCGCTTTCTCTATGTTATTGATTGCTTCTTCTCGTTTCCCGCTGACTGGAATTTTGTTAAATTTTATGTCAGCAGCATGCACACCGTTTCTCGCAGTGGGCTATTCGTGGAATGAGTTGTTTAGTCGACTTTAGGCTAGATATCGCTTAATAATTAGTGACTATTTTAAAATGCTTTTCCAAGCACATACCAGCGAAATCGTTCACATGCTTCTACTAGAGCCATTACTTCAAGTTCGTAGCTATGATACTGACTTTCAGTTTCAATGCATGCACGGCTGAAATATGCTACCGGTTCTAACTCTCCTGCTTACTCTTCTGAAGAAGAATTGCTGCGAGACCAACGCTGCTAGCATCTTTATGGATTTTCTGTTCTTGTTGACCAATGAAACTCGACGTCCTACCTCGTCAGACGCGTCAAAGCCGCTGCAATGTGAGCGTAATTAGCTACAAATATCCGAAAGAAGTGCCAGTAAATCCCAGAAATATTCTTATTTCATTCGCGTTGGTTGGGACAGGATGTTCTCGGAAAGCATTCGTTTTGTTCTGCCCTGGTTTCACCCCGTTTGTATCTAGTTCATGTCCGAGAAATTGAACGTTGGTCTTCATAAACCAACATTTTGGAAAACGCGATGTTAAACCCTCTTGTCGTATCAGGAATTCTGCGAGGTTTTGGAGCTCCTCCTCGGACGTATTTTAATCCAATTACATCCACATATATGGACACTTTTCCATTCAGCTGTACTTTAACTCTTTGCATCATTTCTTGGAACGTGGATGACGTTTTTTTTAAGCCCAAATGGCATTCGATTTAACTCAAAATGTCCATCTCTTGTTATAAATCCAGTGTAATTTTTGCAATCTTCTTCAATTTCTATTTGATAACACCCTTTGTTTTCGGACGAGCACTATGGGAGATGCATAAGAGGAAGATGCAGGACGAAAGATTTTTAAATCAAGTCATTCTTGAACTTTACGATTCACTGTTTGTTGCTATGGATAGAATATGGTTTCTTTTCGATTGGTTTGTCTGAGGTTAGCTTTATATTCATTTTTCTCGTCGAGCACTTTCCGAAATCCTTAACATTTTCCACGAAACACCCCCGGACAAATTCAAAAGACTGATTAATTTCTGGTTTTCGTCAGCTGAAAGTTCATCGCCTATGTCAATTTTGTTATTGTCCAACGCAATTACTTCACAATGACCGTTCTCGATTATAACACGATAGTATATCGGTCCCTATTATGGCATCGTACATCATCACCTCATCGTCAACAATCATTAGTTGACTTTCATAGTCACGACCGTCTATGGTAATTGGAACTGTTAACATCTCGCGTCACTGAAATTCACATCCTGCAAATCCAAATAATCTTTCATTGCAAGGAACTATATGGTTATAAAAATTAACGGCCAACTTTTTAGAGAATTAACGAAAACTAACTACCCGAATCAACCAGGCGCTACGAATTTCATGTCTTCTACGAGTATATAAGTCTTTTTTATTGTAATGTTCGAGCCTGCGTACAGATGTTGGTTTGTTGTGAACTTCCAAAAGTCTAACCCCAAAGAGCATTTAATACATAATTTAAACACCGGATCTATAAGAACGTCCTTGGACAAGTACCATGTAGAAAAAATGAAAGCACAATGGATTGGGAACATGCTGAAGAGCAGAATTGTAAATTTGAGAGAAACAAAGTCAGGAAAACGTTTGCAGGATGAACTCCGCAAGGAGGAATAATTTCTCCTCTTCTGTGGCTTCTTGTTTCAAACCATTTCCTCACAAATTTGGAACAGAAGGGTGTTTAAGCAGTAGCCTACGCCTACGATATAGTCATTCCACTGTGAGGTCTACTCCTCAATCTGCACTAGAGATAATGCTCAGCCTCTTTCCTTTAAAAGAATTCGTTAACTGCCCGTACAATAGAGGTACTCTAAGTAGAGTCTGCTAATCTCACAGAGTGGATATCTTCTGGGTACCTAGACACACAAAAGTGAAACGGAATAAGATAGCAATGGAAGATGACTCTCTGCATAGGAGTAACACATACAACGACATATCATAAATATAACGATTCAAACCCTGAAACGCAAAATGGAACTTACAACTTCGATAGTGACTGTGTCATTTCACGCTCTCTTGGCCAAACCCGGACAGCCGGACAACACGTATTCTCCTCGGACTCAACAAAGAAGACATCGTATGGTGTCGCTACAGGTGCCCTAACTGGCCACTGCCTCAATGTCAGGATGGCCAGCAGAATATAAGATCTTTCGCAAGATTATTGTGGAAGCTATAAGAACGAAGAGGAAATAGAGACTATCACGCACTTGCTGGGTGACTGTCCTAATCTTCAAATACGCCGTACTAAACACCTGGGGTATAGACTATTTGGAGAACTTGAGGACGTCAGGAAAACAAGACTGATAGATCTCATTAAATTTGGTCAAAGCTCTGGCTGCTATAGCACATCCCTTATGAGCATATTTAACCTAAAACCGTTCAAGACAACCTGCATTGCACATTCCGTGAGGTAATTTGTAATCCATTAAAGAAGAGATTCATCGATCATATATATTATGTGGGTGAATTTTTCCGAGGACGGCTGTCTTCAAATCTTACATTACCTTGAAATTCGGCTAAGCTCGCTAGAGAAATCTTATTTGGAGTTATAACCTGAAACAGTCCGCAATCGAAGAGCTCGATAGTACTGAAAGCGGATCAGATGTACGTGCAGAATACGAAGAATCGTATTTTTTACTACAACCAGCAATCTCCGTCGCAATATCTGATTGTCAACATAGCAAACGTAAATCTTCCGATAAAGACGGTACGATCTTCAACACCACAAGCGGTGGCAGTACGATAAATCTTCCAAAGGTTCCATTGCCAAACTTTTCCGGAGATTATACCAAGTGGTTGAGCTACTACGAAACATTTACCGCGCTTATAGATCAACACGAGTCACTTGACAATATAAAGAAATTTCACTACCTTCAGGCACCACTTTCGGGCGCAGCACTTCGGCGCATACAGTCTATAGAAGTTACCACAAAAATCTACAATGAAGCCTTAACCCTGCTAAAGGATCGTTAGGCTAAGAAAGCTATAATAGTTGAAGAGTGCATTAAGAAAATTCTTAGCTTTCCATCAATTTCAAAGTTTACAGCAGACAATATTCGGGAACATGTTGACAATGTGAACGTCCACTTACGCTCCTTGAGTTCGCTTGGCCGACCAGTTCAGCAGTGGGACGATTTAATTATATGCATTCTTTTGTGTAAACTAGATCATTTAACAAATAACAGATGGATCGATGAAAGAGTTGTTCGACTTTCTGGACAAACGCTGCCATCAGTTGGAGAGAAAAATAGCCCAGCAGTTTCGACTTTCAACTTCTTCACAGTTCTCATATGCACAACCAAGGCCACAGAAGACATCTCAACCAACTTCTTCAGGGGCCTCAATCGTGGTAGATCGGGAATCTAAGGTATGTAATTACTTCTCAGCGTGTAATCACAATATATACCAGTGTAGAGAGTTTTTAACACTGACTCCCAAGGATAGGTTCCAAGCAGCAAATACTGCTAAAATTTGCATTAGCTGCCTTAAACCTGACCATTCGTCAGTCGTCGTTGAAAATTTTGTCCAACGAATCGACCGCTGTAAACGTGACCGCAGTGGCCATATAAAAGAAGTCGAGTTCCATTTATAAATGTTTTGATTGTACTCCAAGTCGATAATAAAGTTTTTGAAATATCTCAAATGGTTTGCGTTTTATTTAAAAAAAAAAGTTGTCAAGTCCTTATTGGAAAACCCTATACTTTCTAAGTCCGAATTTACAAAATTTTTAATAATCTCTTTTCATTTCATGCACATGCACGCTGGACCACGAACACTTCTCTCCATTACACGACAGCGCAAAGTATAATCCACCAGTACATAAGATGTTTTCGCACAAAGCCAAGGAAAGCTCACATTCTCATGGGCAGCATACCGAAGAAGAGAGTTCAACCTGGTCGTGCATTTTTGTTGTAGACAGATACAGAATTAGTTGAGCAATGGAGCGATACACACCTGACCAATTTCCGGTCGTTTGTTTTAACACAACGTGAATTTCGTCATCGTTTTCCTCTTTGTCCTGCCCCATGTGCGCGAGCAATTAAGCATTTGGCTGAGCGTCTCGTGCAAACTGGATCCACTATAAATGTCACAAGAAGTAGCCGATCCCGTGTTGCTCGTTCGACCCGAAATATCACTGCTGTGACATCGACGAGACAACGATGAACACAATTTGGCATCAGCAGATGTTTGGTGCGTCGAATTTTGGAGAAAGACCAGAAAGATCCCATATAAAGTGTAAACCGTTCACCAAATGCTGCCTGCTGACTGTCAAGTGAGGTTAACTTACTCCCATGCACTGTATTCGTATCCAAAATTATAATAAGCGACGATGCTGGTCGGGCAGATTTGATCGCCAGATATAATGTCGCCAGACTACTTCCCTTGGAGGTTACCACGAAAAATCGCAAATCCTGCAAGTCTTGAAAGCCAACATTGAAGAAGGAATCGCTTTGGAGCCAGATGTTCTGCGAGAAAATATTCAAAATATCGTAAAACGAGCCCAAATGTGCATCAACTCAGGGGGTGGTCATAATGTCATCAATTACACCTTCAAGTAAACTTTTCGTGAAAACAGTTAGCGCTTTTTCTTCATTGCTAACAAAATGGCTGCCAGTTCAAATTATGACATTGTTTTTGCCCCACCTTGAGTGTGTAAACAGTTTTTTCCCTCTGTACATTTTTACAGCTGTCCACTCCTTATCTCTTGAGTGAAATATGGGATACCTGGGCAATGATAGTAACTGTGCTAAAAAGAAAATACACAGGAGTGATGAAATCATCATGTGCAATGGTATGTGTGGAAAAAAATTTCACATCAAATACGCCGGAGTAAGTTAATTCGATTTGAATCTTATCGCTGCTAATCCGCGAATAAACTTTATGTGCGCCGACTGCCCTAGTATGCTTAAAGCCCTAGGCAATCGTTATGCAGTCACAAAAATAAAAGCCAACCTACGCACAAACAGTAAAAGAAAGAAATGAAATAATAGTAATAAAGCTAAAATAAAACCAAAACAATGAAAGCACAAGAGTTTAAAAAGTCATACACCCAGTACGTTAAAAAATGTAAACAATGGAGGTATCTTCATCAAATACGATGAAAATTCTGCTAAAACAGTAGAAAAATGAGTTAAAATAAACATGAATGAATAGGAAATAAAAATATGTTACATGAACCACGAAACCCGCGAATAATTATTTTAGGAATACGTGATGGAATGCGTATTACATCCAACACAAGCTGGCAAATGTCAAAACAACCTAAGTGAGTGGAATAAAAACAAACAAGAACAAAGCGCTGCTGTAATGCAATTATAGAAGTTGACAGACTTTCCAATTCGAAAATTCTTCAAATGTAAAATCTAAATGTAGGTGAAGATAAATGTCGTGTATCTCAATATCTTTTAAGTGTTGTAGATTCAATCGTGCAATACATAAAAAAAACTGTAGCAGGTAGTAGTAGTAGTAGTAGTAGTACTTTTTTATTGAGATTTTCATTGTAACATAAATGCTTATAACTTACATATATTTTATTGAATTCAAGTTGCCGACTTAGAATTGGTCAGGCTATACAATATGTGTTAATGTTTCGTCGTAAAATGCACAAAAGTATAAAATTTAAATAAATTCTAGTTTGTATGAGTTTTTGTGTGTCCACTCAAAAAAGACCACAAAAGTAAGGTAAGGCTTAAGGTTTCAGATAAGAAAACAAGCAAAAAAAAAAAAAAAAAAAAAAAAAAAAAAAAAAAAAAAAGATACAAAGAGTACTGTTCTAAGGAGACTATTTACTTATGGTTATGTATGTACATATATTACATATTTTCACAAATACATTTGTATATATCTTTTTGGGCCATCAAAATTGTATTTCTTAGTTCAGTGGAATTAAATACTTATTTTCTAGTTTTATAAATAAAATAAAAAAAAATATTATGGTAAATTCGTAAACAATTCGATTGCATATTGTTAATTGTTAACATTTATGTACTATATGTGTTATTACATTTTTTCTTATTATAACAGATATATCTTAGAAGTAATGTGTTAGTAATGTATATCTTAGAAGTAATGTGTTGTTTATTATTAGAAGATAATAAACAATGTACAGCAGGAAGATAAGAAAAAATAATAAAAATAAATTACTGTTCGTGTTTAAAAGGTTAAACAAATTTCCATTTTGACAAGATTATTTTAGCTTTTTTTATTTATGATTTAGCCTCTATAGTTGTTTATATGTGTTTTTTTGTAAAAAGGGGAAAGAAAAGAATTATCTTCTGTGATCTCAAAATCTAGGATGGACCCCTCCGAAAGTATACTTATAGGAGATAAGTAGTATCTATCGTTTATTGAAAAGTTAATATTTTCACAGAAAAAGTTCCTAATTAGGGGATTTGCGTGAGATTCAAGCTTCGTTAGTCTCATTTTAGCAAGCATAGTTAGAAAAGTAATCAATGGGGTGATTTGAGATTCCTCGTATATAGTTTTATTACTGAACCATCCAGCATCTGGTCTTCTGTACTTTGAGATACATTTTCTCAAGATACTCCTCTCGAATCGTTGGAGTTCAGCTGCTACATTAGGTGTTATGTATAACCGACTAGTAAAACCGTAGGACAAAAGAAGCTTATTAGTGTTTTGTACAATAATAATTTAGTTTCCCTTTGTACCTCTCTAGAGCTAAAAAGGATTTTCAGTTTTGCCGCGGCTATTTTGCTGTTTCGAAGAGCATTTCTTGCGTGGAAGTTGGCTTTAAGTCTTTCGTGTAGCGTTATACCTAGGTACTTTATCGTCTTTTTTAGTGGTATAACATTGTTTTCTATTTCTAATGAGATGTGTTTAGTGTCAGGGACTGCTAAGTAATAGCCCCTATCTGAAGCGTTTCTAAAGCATATTAAATTGCATTTGTCTACATTAAGCGCAATTCCCCATTTTTTATAGTATAATATTGTTTCCTGTAAATGCTGCTTTAAAGCTATTATAGCAGTGAGCGGTCTACTGTGCGCGCTAAAAATTAATGTATCGTCGGCATATAAGATGGCCTTAGACGAATTAAGAAAGAGAGGGAAGTCATGTAAATATATATTAAATAAAAGAGGGCCCAATATAGTACCTTGTGGGACTCCAGAAAACACTGGAATAGGTGCCGAACGCTCATTGTTAGAGTTGATCATCAGATAACGGGCCTGTAGAAAACTATGTATAATTTTAATCCAATACACGGGAAAATTAAGGGTAATTAATTTAGATATGAGGCCTTCATGCCAAACTAGATCGAATGATTTTTTTAAAGCTAACGCACACGCCACCGTTCATTTTCTCTCTCTTAAGTTTTTGAATATTTGGTCTTGCAAATACAGAAGAGCATGCTCGGAGGAGTGGTTGCATCTAAAGCCAAACTGTTGATGGTTAACGATGTCCGAGTCGGTGATGAAATCATTTATATTTGATAAAAGTATTTTTTCTAAGATTTTGCCCAGATTTGAGGTCAATGAAATCGGTCGAAATCTATTTATTTCGTTAGAGGTGCAATTTTTTCTTATTGGTATGAGAAATGCTTTTTTCCAAGCCAATGGAAAATAGCTATTTTTGATACTCGTACAATTGTTTAGTATTGGAGTGAGGTGAAAAGAAAGAGTTAAGCTAATTTTTTTTATTACAAAATTAGATATTTTATCAGGTCCCGCTGATTTTTTGTTCTTAAGAGATTTTATTACTGATTCCACCATGGAGACAGAAACCAGATTTTCAATTTCGGAATTACTAGACAAGTTGGAAGTAGAAAAAGTGGTTAATCGAAAATTGGTTTTCCAAGCTAGAAAGGAGTTGTTGATAATGTTTACCTCTTGTACACAAAGTGGATCCAGAGATATGGTTTTATCTGAATATAATTCCTCGTAAAAGTTTCTAAATGCTTCCAATTTTTCAACGTTTGTGAGAAGAAGTCTGCCGTTTAATGAAAGAGGTTGTGGTGCAGACGGATCTATGGTATTTTTTCGGCTTGTTATCTGGTCTATGATTTTAAAAACGTTGGAGAATGGTTTAAGGCTTGCAAGTTTAGTGCGGAGTTGAAAATTTAGTTCTATTGCAACTGAATCTTTTATTATTTTGCTCAGACATCTAATTTGTACAGATAACGCTATATAATCTGGATTATTCCTATCCCCAAATCTATGGAACATTCTTTTTAGCCTTCTTTTCCAAATTTTCCTTACTCTAAAAAAAATCCAAACTGTAGACGAAATCTTAAAGTGGTTAAAATTTAAGAAAACTTGTTTGCTGAAATGGTCTATACAACTTAAAATTGAAGACGATGTGCTTTTATATAGATGTCAATTTCTTGGTTGGAGAGATTTCTATCCCTGGGTATGTTAAGATTTTGTAGAAGACTGTCTAAAACACAATTGAAATCTGTCTGGGGGGGGTATTATAAAAAGAGGATCCCGACCGGACTGAGAGCTGGACATAAACCGAAAAGTGGTCTGATATGGCATTAAGGGTGTAACATCTCAGTGCCGTAGTATTAGGATCAGAGGGACAGAGGTTGGCAGAGATAATATAAAAATCCACATAAGATCCTGAACTCGGCCGTGAAGGGCCATCTAGTGGTACGACTTCTAGGTCTAATAGCCTCTCCTCTTGTAACTACTGAAAAAGGTGCAATCCATTAAGGTTAACTTCAGTGTCTCCCCATAAGCTATGTCTTGCTTTAAAATCGCCAGCTAGTATAATAAAGTCATAACTAGACAGATTATTTAAAAGAGTGTTGAGGGAAGATTTTATTGTGGCTCCTATATTGCAGGGGATGTAAGTTATTGTTGCAGTTAAGAGGAATCAAGGCTATAGTTGCTGAGAAAGCGTTATGAATAAAGAATCTTTGGTTTGCTTTAATTTTGTTTGAAATGAGAATACCGGTGCCTCTACCTGAGGGATTTTCGAAAAATTCGTATCCCTGAAAACGTCTTTTATATTTCCCTTTAAGGCGTGTTTCTTGAAGAAGGATTGGTGTTGGATTAAATTCCTTAAGTAAACTATCAATTTCAATGTGCTTGTCTCTGGAGATCGAGTTAACATTAGAAGATATTATTTTGCAATTCATGGAGCGAGTGTGGCAAGGAAACCTAAGTATGCACCTGGTTTATCTATGGAACTAAGTTTCTGATAAGAAGGCCAGAATTCTTTAATTTTAGCTATTAATGTATTAAAAGGGATACCAAAAAGAGACTTAGATTCATTCAAACAATCGGATAAAAGAGACTCTCCAACAGTAGTTCTGTGGTTTATTGGTTGAGTTGGATTAAAAGTCGATGTGCCTTTCAGTATATCAGCAAAGGTGTTGTTCTTCTCTCTAGGAGAAACTTGAATAGGTGGCAATGTAACTGATTCATTACTAAACCGTATTCCCCTTCTACCGACAAAAGATTGGGAGTCTTTCTTTTGGACGTAGTCTGTCGACTTAGGACAACCCTTAAAACTGGCCGGGTGACCCATTTCCCCGTAGTTAATACAACCTAGAAGAGCTTCATCAGACGATGGGGCAATTTTGCATTTACCTACTTCATGCGTCGAAAGGCATTTCACGCATCTCGCAGAAAAAGCGCAGTAAGACGATACATGTCCGAATCTTTGGCATCTGTAACATTGTAACACAACTTCTGATTTCTTTAATGAATCCCATTTAACCTTATGAAATAATATGTATACTGTAGCAGATAACAAACATGTTTTCGGCATTGAATGCCATGATGTCAAGGAATGTAAAAGTGAAAAGATGAGATGCGATAATTATATTTTTTTCCCCAAGGAAATTAAAGGTTTAGCTAAGGAGTGAGTACTTTATTAGCAACCAAACATGAAATCAACAGGGCTAATTTAGTTAGCTACAAGTTATTTGGGGGCAATAGTGATTCATGCCATATAGACGGTGCGATAATTTACATATAAAAAAGCATTTCTCGTTTTCCATGTCATAAAGATACTTACTTACTTTCTTACTTATGTGGCGATACAGTTCGGAGTGAACTTGGGTCTCAACTAACAAGCATCTCCAGTTAACACAGTCTTTAGCTAAGTGCCTCCAGTTACTTACTCCAAGTCGGTTGAGAGCCAATTCTACCTGTGGCCGACACCTAAGGTGAGGTCTCGCTCTACCGCGTTGACCCCTCGGGTTTGATTGAAAAGCATTGGTGTCCACTCGCTTTAACATATCGTAGCCATTTCAGGAGACTGATGCTCTGCTTTATGTAGGGTTGATGTCGCGGTACAACTCGTAAAGTTCGTCGTTGAACATTCTCCTCCAATGCATGTCAAAGAAAACGCGACCGAGATGACTGAACATCCTCAGTCGTCTGCTTTCGATAGAGTCCATACTTCACCATTACGGTAGAAGTACCGAAATTACCGTTCAAAACGAAATTGCGGAATTGGAGGAGTTCGTTCAAAGGCATTCCTACAATTATAGTAGGGTATGTTGGATAGCCTTATTCCGAACGTTGACGAGAGTGCTTTCCTTTAAATCGCTCTATCCAATGTCCTGTCGAACGAGAACAATGAAAGATACCTTTAATAAATACTCGTAGACGAAATCATGAAACGAATGATGGAAAGTACGATACCTCGGTATCAATACCCGGGCAACGAGCACACATTCCACAAAGCAACTATTTAAGCATTACACCAACATAAAAGTAGGCTCCTATCGAGACTGAAAACCCTACATAGACAGTTTATTGACACCCAAAATACGGAGATCAGGACACTGAATGACACACAAATACAAGGTGGCGCAAAAGCTGTCACTCGACGTTCTTTGGCTGTAATTTTTTTTCCGAGTGAAAAACTTTGCTTCTGTTTTTAGATTATGTTTTTTGATATTTTAAATTTTTTTCCATTAAGTCGAGAAAATGATGAGCATTCGGGCCCGATGTGTGTCATTTTCCATCATTTTTGCCAGAATTTCCAGTGATAGGTCCACGCATTCTTGACGGATATTCTCTTTGATGCCTTCAAGAGTTTGAGGTTTGTTGACATAGATTCGTTACTGCAAAAAACTTGGAAATGCAGCCCTCAGAATTTCGGTGGTTGGTCGTGCAGTATGCACCGCGCCGCTCCATTCTTTTGGAACCACATGATCCCCTTTCATGTGCAAATACCGCCGATCAACGCCCCATTCCGTGGCACGCTGTCTGGTTGATACTTCGGGGTCCTCTGCGGCATCTTCAACCACAGCTGCGATATTCTCAGCAGAATATCGAGACCTGGCAGCATCTCGTGTTGTCCCATACTCTTCTAGGCGAGCGGCTAAATGTCATAGTATTTGCCCAGTTGGTGTCGGATGACCCGGAAATCTACGCCGAAATTCCCGCTGCGGCAGGATTATTCCGCAAAAAAATCGTAATAATTATTCTGCGTTCTTTAGGAGTATGAGTATAGATTTATGTCTTGTTGACGTGTATTTTGTATCTGTTTACTTCAGAAATGTCAAAGTAGAATTGACATTTGCCTCCATTTGCAAAAATTATAGCATCTTTCGATAGGGTGATGACTTTTACGCTACCTAGTATTAATAAGAAAAAAATAGAGGGCTTCTGTAAATTTGTATTAGAATACAAAAAATACAGCAACCCGAATGTGTTCCCGTGTTTAAAGATCGTCCGAACAACGGACAATGAACAAGTTCAGCTGGCAGCAGGTTTAGAACCAGGAATAGCTGTCGGTGATGACAACTTTCATGATCTAGGATCTGCATTAGAAGGCTGAGGTCATAGGAGCGATTTTCCAGTAAGTGCGCAAGCTGAATGATATCCTTGACCCGGACCACGATCTGGAAAATCTGGCCCTTTTGCATAATTTCTTTCGAAATGATATGGTAAGTTTTCGCTTTGAGAACTTAAGGTTCAGTGAGTATACTGAAAAAAATATGACAAATCATATAGCTCCGTTCACATCGAAGGAAGAACTCCAAACGATCTACGTATTACTGAGAAGTAAGAAATCAGCAGCAGTATACCGAAAATTGAGCTTCAACATCTCCCTCTACAAGCGGTTTACCACCCTATCTAATATGCTTTCAATAATGCTCACTATCCAGCGCATTGGAAGACACCGTTTGTGCATCAAATTCCTAAAAGTTTCAAGGCGGGACGTGATAAATCACACACATGCCCCGTCTATAGTGGAACTAGAGCAAGAAAGAATACAGGGGTGCCTCCTTGATAGAGAAGGCCTTTGGTACTATATGGTTAAAGGGCCTCTTCTTTAAGTTGAACAGGCTGGGCATAAATAAACTACTAATGTGCAGTTTTTTGATTTTGATTTAATTTGAGGCCCGGATCAACCCCCGACAGTTTATTGGAATGTTTAATACAAACATATAACTTAACAAACTAAACTTAAAACTATGACTTATAACCACTATTTCTACTTAAACTAAGGTCTTATGACGGGAAAAAATGGTTATTCAGGGAATTTCGAAGGGCTAGATTGCTGCGGTGGAAATCGAACACTTGACGTATCCGATTTGTTTCACGTAGCATACGACACAGTGGCTCGTTGAGACCATAAGTTGTCCTGTAATTATTCGGACGAAAAAGGTGGACAGATCTTAAATGACACGGGTTGGTGTTAAATGGGATTTGGGAGAGTATTGTGGGACAATCGATGATTCCGGTTTTAATATGATGAGCAGTAGAAAGTTCATTGTGAAGAACTGAGGACTTCGGTTGGCATATTTGACATTAAAAACGACCTTCAGCAAGGTGCTGTTAATTCGCCCATCCTATTCAACATCAACACAAACGATCTTGCGTAATCATTTCACCCAGCCATAGCGTACGCGGATGCGTACAGATTAGGTCCAAAGTTCGATGTCATCTCCCACTAGAAGCTTGACTTCGACAAGATTACGTACGAGTATAAACGATATTGCGATGGCTGGCAGCTGAAGATTAACTTTCAAAAGACTGAAACCAATCTTTTTAGGATGCCTCTACGGATACCAGAAAGAATTGGTGAAAGTTTTCGACACGGGCAACCTGGGGATTAAAGTGAGAGTCAGCTTAGTGGAAAAGATTCGGGTGTTTCAGAAGGTTTGTGTTAGGAGTTATCTTCGTTCGAACAGAACACCAAAATAGGGCTGCTTAAAATATTATCCTAACGAAGTTTTGTACAACAGGGCGGACCTAATAAGAGTGGACAATTTCGTCATAAAGCTGTACATTGTTAAAGCAATGAACTATATACCACTAATCATATATACAACCGGAGTGTGCGCTTTTACGGCTTTGTTCCCTCAGAGACATTCTTCTTTGTTATTTTGATAAAAAAAAAAATGCCGATCCAGGACAAATTAGCGGTGTCACTAATCTTATACGTCGCTCGAACAACTACGGCCACAGTTCACTAAGTCGGTAGGGAGTCGTAATAAGAGAGATTTTGCTAGGCAGCACCAAGAATTTTGGTGGCTTAGTGAAGTGGAAGAAATTCCTTCGTCGTTTCCTTTAATTCCATTGTAGTCCCATTTTGGGGCAAAGTGGGCCTGTAGTTATTTTCAAGCCTCGGCCGGCTTACATAGCTTACGTTAAGGTAGTTTAAGAGTACATTTCTAAAAACAATGTCACACATACGTCCAAGATAGTTTTAGTAGGTTTAGATTATTATTTATGCAGTTTGTAAGTTTTAATAAAAACAAAAGAAGTCCAGTTACTAATGCATTTTCTTCAAGTTAGTATTACTAAGATGAATAAAAATGAACAATATCAATTAGGCCCTATGTCCTAATTATTAGGACATAGGTTAAGTGTTTGGTTTAGTTAAGAGCGCCCAAGCGGGGCAGTGAGTTATTGAAAATTAGTACAAGTTATTGTAATTAAGCTAATTTTTAAGTGACTGTCTCCGAAAATTTCCCAACCATCTATGCAACATTCCTCTCAATTATCTTTTTCAACTTACAAAGCGAAGCCTGCATATGTATATTCACATACAAAACTATCAGATGTAATGTTTTATGGTTGAAAACATAATTTTGTTTAATCTCAGTTACCCTAAGTGTATTGGATATTCCGAGGGCAAAAAAAATTCGCCCTAAAAATACGCTGCCAAATGAGGAGTATTCAGAAGAACTACAAAACATGCACGAGATATGCAATTTACTTAATCGAAAAGACTAGTCTATTTACACACATTCTACGGAAAGATGGGATTGACAATATGCCACTGACTCCAAAGAAGCAATTCGTATAGGAAAGTTAAACATAGCTGCCCCTCCTTACGGTTTACACCCTTATATCTAGCCTCATTCTCCAACACGATAACCTTATTCATTTCATGCGAATATGTTTACCCAAATGTTTGCCCTCTGGGATTCCATCTCACAGATTAGTTGGAAATGCACGATCTATGCAATTTTCCCAACGTGTGACTTTTATCGTAATTGATGTGCGCACCGTATTGCGTCCCAACAAAAATCCTGTACATGGTGTAACATCTGCCGCGGCTGCTTGCTTTTACTCGTACGCTATGATGTAACAACCGCTGTGAGCTAGGCAATAAATGTTAACGTCTATGCATTAGTTCTTCTGTAAACACGGATGTACGAGCATTTCATTGGAATTGAACAAACAAATGTTTGGCGCAATTGTACATAGACATACAGTACATGCCATTCGACTAAATTCACTTGCAATTTGAATATTCGCTTTATGAAGTGTTCTGAATCATCGAAATATTTTCATCACCCGTTATGCTTGTCTGTTCTACAGAACAAAGTTTGGAATTATTTGGACACCAAATGAATTTACAATATTTCTTTTTTTAAAGCTCGAAATATATTCTTAACCGTCTTCATCTAGAAGTTCCCTTACCTTTAAGAAAAAATCGGAGTAAATACCGAAGAAATGTAGTTCTAACTCTACTCGAATGGCATACACCGACGGTCGTACAATAGTCTGAAAATAAGCCTCAATTGCCAAATTGGGGTCCTGGATAAAGAAGACCTACGAGTATTACCACTCTAATGGTGTGGCATTAGAGATACCCTAATTAAATTTACAGAATACCTGCAGCCATTACAGAGCGGATGTTACTCCCATCCGGGCCAAAGGCAAATAAAAAACTGCCGTGGTTATCGACCTTAGACAAAAGGTCTTAACCTTCAAACCTATGAGCGAACAACTGATAACAAATCCACATTAAGGCTAAATTCACAAAAATAAGCCTGACATGCCTCACGCCCACACAGAATAGAAGGACGACTTGTTTCTACGAGATCCTCGACCAAATTTATGAGCAGCGTCCTAAGCATGACGTTCAGATCGGCCTCGGTGACTTCAACGCTAAGCTAGGAAAAGAGAGCATCTTTACCCATAGAGTTGCAAACCATATAATGCATGATACCGTCTATGAGCCGGGACTTAGGATGATCGATTTTCCACACGTCAACATTCAAAAAGGACCTACATAGATATTGACCAAAAACAAAAAAATCTCAAATATCGACGCAAGATGCAGCTCCAATATTCTGGATGTCCGAACTTTTCGATGAGCTAACTTGAAGTAGGACCACTACCTTGTTATAGCCAAGGTGCGAATAAATGCGGACACCCCGGACGAAAAACAGTATTATCATTAAATTTGACGTCGGTGCAATCGAGACTCCTGGAGCGTTTTCTGATCAAATCACCCAAAATCTCTCCAGACTGGTGACTTAATCAAGTGCAGAAAACCAGTGGACCCACTGTCTACAGCTATCGGAGATGCTGTATCTGATGTGTTAACCGCTCTGTAAACGCTAAAACATGGTACTAGTAAACATGGTACCACTAACCAAGTTTTAGATGATGTCTGCGGGCGCGTACCAATTTTTTGGTCTCAGCAACATCAGAATTTGGTCTCTTTAAAATCAAAACTGGTTTGATTTTTGTCAATGTTTGTGGGCGGAGTTTTGTGTTGCTAATACTATGTTTGAGTGTCTGCGCTCTCATCTGTCAACATTTACTCGACCAAGCCATTTTATCAGTGAACCTCGTCGAGTGAACACACAGAATAACCGTGAAAAATGGCAAGCATTCCAAATACTGATGTTTGGAAAGAATTTTTCGAGTGTTTTCACAGTCTACTTGACAGCTTTTGACAAATGAAGAGATGTGTTCAATTATGTTGGAGTGAATTGGTCTCATCGTCTGTGGGTTTTAGTGGTACCATGTTTACTAGTACCATGTTGTAGCGTTTACAGGGCACTTTAGGTTTCATTCTATCTTCACTTCGTAACCCCTGGTTTTATGAAGGGTGTTGTCGAGCAGGAACTGCAAGACAGGAAGCATATAAAGCGCTGCCGCAAATTAGATCGAACAAACTCTTTGAGCGAAAAAGACGGCAGTAACAATGGCTTATCAAAAGAAAGAAGCAGAAAAGCACTCGAACATTGGCATTGGAAAGGCGGTACTGCAGGAAAGTGCCTAGAATACAAACCCCGAACATCTGGAAAGATA
This sequence comes from Volucella bombylans, assembly GCA_949129095.1. Lineage (NCBI taxonomy): Eukaryota > Metazoa > Arthropoda > Insecta > Diptera > Syrphidae > Volucella > Volucella bombylans. The sequence goes on along the minus strand of OX422143.1, from coordinate 99,483,515 downwards.
AGGATGGGAACGAAATAGTCGAGCTACAGTCGGTGCTGAAAATCTATAAGGATTACGTCTGCAGAATGTTTAACGTCAAAGACGCCCAGCACTTCGAGGTCAGATAGAATGAACCAAACAGAAATGACGAAAATTGACAACAACTCTGTCCATCCGACCTAGAAGACGTCTGGATTAACTAAAAAGATATTAATCTTCTCAAACAGTTTCCTAGTTGAATAATTTCATACAGCGGGAGGTAACTTAGCGGGAGATGTATATCAGCTAGCTCATCTGAAAAACCCTCACCGATAAAAGTATGCAAAGTGAATCAGGTGTTAACATCTAATATCCTATCTAGCAATCTGATAGCTCCTTATCAGTGTGGTTTTAGGCCTGGAAAGTCCAGATATTCACCTTCTAAATTCTAAATCAATACTTATCAGCTCTTCATCAATTTGAAGGTTGAATATGGTAGCATTAATAAAGACGAGCTATATGGAGGCATACCAAGTTTTGCCGAGCACGCCATGACAGTGGAGAAAGCTCGTTGCTCCATAAAAGTCTTCGATGATACTACTGAAACATTTAATGTCAAAAAAGGATTTCGCCAAGGCGCCGCGTTATCACGTGACTTCCTGAATATCAGACTTGAAGAAATTGTGCGAAACACACAGACAAACATCAGAGGACCACATTTCAAAAGTTTGCACTCACATAACTGCTTACATACACTGACGGCACTGATACTAACGGAAAAAATCAACGATAACATGTCTATTCTATATCATGAGAACTCGCGTTCAAGCTGGAGGTATCTGGAATTCTGAGGATCTTCGTCTCGTGAGTCGAGGAAGGTTCTAACATTCCGGAATCCTTTCGTTCTCCGTAGTCGATAGCCAAAGGTCGTTAATAAAATATCAGCCCGTATCCGAGGCTTGTTGTAGCGTTATGGAGCAAAACATTTGTTTACGGTTGTGGCTCGCCGGGCCACAGACCTACCGATACTAAACCAGTTTTATGGCGCAGGAAGCCTGATATTTGTCCTTTCACTTCGAAATTTCCGAAAAAATTCGCAACGAGGAGGCGTGGAACAGGGCTTGCTAACAGAGCTATAAGATGTTATACAGTTTTCATGTTTACAAAATTTTGGCCTTATTTACAGAATGAAAATACAAATGAGGAATAAATAACAAAATTTTGTCAATTTTAACACCAAATTCGTATTACTGAAAATGTTCGCTATAATTATTAACAAGAATGCGATAATATGATACAAATATACTACTTTTTGAAAAATAAAGTTTGTTTTGTTAAATCCAAAATTTGGGACTTATCAAAACCATAAAAAGGCTTGCATGCATATTCATGATCCAGTAAAAATTTAAAGAATTTGATTCCAGAGTTTATAACTAAGAAAAGTGGCTGATTTATTCTTGATTCTACATTACTAAGATATTTTTTAGCCTCTTGATGTGTAGCCTCAGAGTGATTCCCCAAATATATTTCAAAGCTCCACAGTCTTTTATAGCTGTCGCATATAGTAATGCTTCATAAATATTTTTTTATTTTCAGGGCACCGTAGAGCCTGTATGGTGTGCTTCAATCAATTTTTCAAAATGAGTTAATTCATCAGCGAAATACTGTGTTTTTGAAACAAAATCAATGATTTGTGATAAAATAATGAAAAGTTGCGAGTGTACATTACTAATCGATATGAAATCTAAAGGAGACTACTTATTTCCTATTTCAGTTTCGCCAAGCCGGAATAACTGCTTTCTACTGTTTATTTCATTTAATGTTATGACTTTGTCATTAATCAAAGCTAATAGTATCATATATTACATACATCGTAAACACAAATTCCCTAAAATTCGCCGTTCACCCAGATAACCCTGTGATCCTTCCAGAAGGATTTAAAGAGAACTAATGAAAATATTTTTGTTTTCATATTTCTCATTATTTTGACCACATATTGTGAATATGTATATTTATCATAATTATTTTTGGTTTGGAGCAATTGTTTACTGAAGTAGTGCGATTTTTTGCAATGGAAGATTTGGCCAAATTAATAGTTGATGGGTTAGTATATTCTGCTATTTTATTGGTGTTGCGGTGTGCCATTGATGGAAATATACTTGAAATATGTTGATCTTTGCTAATGTACCCAATTACACAATTACATAATGCGATAACACATTATTCTCGCATACCGTAGAGCACTTTGATATCCTTCTAGAAGGACTGTAGAACAAAACAATTACTTTTTTTTCTTTAGAAAAAAATGATCACTTTTTGAGTTGCTTGATATTTTCGAGGCTCTTGAAGATGAAAGTATGATGAGAAAGGATTGGGCTACTCAGATATTATGTCATATGCACAAAATTGTACAAAAGCAAATAGACCATCTAACTTTTCGACGACAAATAGTCCTTAGTATTTTGAAGTCCAATCGTATCGCGTAGTGGAAGGACTAGCAAGATGCGCGAAGTAGAAACGAGATTTGATGGTGTTGACCATCTTATTTCAAGCTTACCTGTACAAGAATAAACGGAGAAAAAAAAGCAACAACTTATTAGCAAACTGTGCAATAAAAATGCAGCAACAACTTGTATAAAATGTAAAGTAACATTACACGTCAACTGTTTTGAACTTTACCATACAAAAAATTAATAAGATAAGTAGTAATCAGCATCTACCAATTTTTCCCCAAATGAATTCAATGAATTTCCTAATAGTTTTAAAAGCTAAAAGCTAAAACTGTAAACAATATATGTAAAAGCTTAAATTTTCACTATATAAGGCCGAATACACATCATGTAAGATTAGTATTCTTTCGCTTTCAAGTTGTTAGACTGGCCAAAGGTTTTCCTAGGAGGACTGGTATAATTTTAATTTTGGTGGGGGCGAACGCCCCCATTTATTCGGCTTAATACAAGCTATAACTTACAAATTAAACTTAAACTAAAATTTAAAACTAAGGTTGGTTGAAATGGTGAAGGAGAACGGATTTGAGGTAGGAAGTGGTGCGGTGGAAGTCAAAGACGGTAGGGTTTGAGTTGATTTGACGTAGCATACGGGAGATTGGTTCGTTCGCGCCATGGGAGGTGTGGTGGGTTGGTAGATAGAAGAGTCGAGGGGTACGTAGATTACAAGGGTTAGTGCTGAGGAAAATGGAGTTGTGAAGGGACGCTCATTCAACGTGACCTGAAAGGAGTCGATGAATGAAGAGAAAGTCTGCTGCATCTCTGCGATCTTCAAGGGTGTTTAAGTTGATAAGGTTGAGACGGTTTTGATAGGGGGCAGATTAAAAGGATCGTTCCAGGGCATGCCTCGAAGAGCAAATCGAAGAAAACGGCGCTGAATGCTTTCAATTCTCGAGATATGAACACGATGATATGGGGACCATACTTGACTGGCGTACTCTAGGAGGGGGCGAACAAAGGTAATATAGAGGGACCTGGTCACGTATGGGTTGGTGAATTCTTTGGACCACCGTTTTACAAAGCCTAGTGCAGAGTTGGCTTTGAGGATTATCTCATTCATATGTAAGCGGAAGTTGAGCTCGCTATCACACAAAATGCCGAGGTCGCGAAGAGATTGTACGGTGGAGATAGGCTGGTTATGGAGAAGATAGAGTTGGGGAGGAGATTGGTTCCGCTTATGTGAGAAGGTGATGGATTGGCATTTAGCGATGTTAAGTTCCAAAGAATTTTTGAGGCACCAGATCGAAAAACTATCAAGATCTTGTTGAAGGAGGAAAGTCATGGGGAGAGGAAATGGTTTTGAAAAATTTGGTATCGTCGGCGTAAAGGGAGACATACGAGTGTTTGATGATCATATCGAGATCATTTATGATTAATATAAAAAGAAGGGGACCGAGATGGCTGCCTTGTGGAACTCCAGAGGTGGCCAAAAATGGAGCGGAGTCGGCTGACCTAAAACGAACACTGTAAAAACGGGTTTCGAGGTAAGAGGATATCCATTTTAACAGTATGGGTTCAAAGCCGAGGACAGACAATTTAAAGATGATTAACCGATGAGAGATTTTATCGAAGGCTTTGCTAAAATCGGTTGCAACTACATCGACTTCATTGCCATTCTCTAGGGCAGAGAGGGCAAAGGATACGAATTCAACGAGATTTGTGGTGGTTGACCTACCCTTTAGGAAGCCATGTTGTCTAGGGGAAATAAGTGATTTGCATTGGAAGCTTAGAGCTTCATACATAATACTTTCGAAGAGTTTGGGTATATGGGAGAGTTTAGCGATGGGACGATAGTTGGTTATTTCATTTTTTGATCCTTTCTTGTGGATCGGGGTTATGAAGGAGGATTTCCAAGCCTGAGGAAATTCTCCTTGTGAAAGGGATAGACGGAAGAGATTAAAAAGGGCAAGGGAAAGAGAGTGTTTTAGAATGGATGTATAATTAATTTAAATGTTTAGTTGTATGTATGTATGTTGTAAAATGTGTTTTATTGAATTGTGTTATGTAAGTTTTAAAAATGTGTTAAAGTGTACTTATGTAATCCTATGTATTCTTGTGCCACCCCTTCGGGTCTTCCTCCTGTGTTTCCCTTGTATGATATGTATTTCCTATTGTGGGTTGTGTATTGCCTATTGTGGATTGTGTATTGTGGATTGTGTATTGTGTATTGTTTATTGTGTATTAATATATGTATAAATAAAACTCAACTGTAAGATTTTAACAATTTTAATTAAGGAATAATACGATCTTATTAAAAAGTCAACCGACCTCGTTGACAATTGGCAAACGAATGTGTTCAATACGAATTAGCAGTTCTAAAAAAAGACGCTTGAAAGCAGTGAATGTTAAACGAAAGCAAAGATTAAAAGAGAGCTGAAAAATTCAAGAGAGCTCAAAGTATTAAATATGTTATACAGAGATTACGTTACGTTACATTACATTGTTTTAAAAATACTATAAATGTTTAGGGTGCGCATTGCGTTGTTTTTTATTATAATATTTTCTAAGCAGCATTCTTCAACAGAGAGGAAGAACAGTTTTTAACCCTTTGTCGACCGACGGTACTTTTAAGTACCAACATGTTTCACTTCAAATAAAATCACTATACGAACAAATTTGGACTCTAAGACCCAACGAGACGTTTAAGTACCATTTTAGCTCTATGTATTTTGCTGTTGATGTATGTTTACCTCAGTTGGGCCACAGATATAACGGTTCTTTCGATATCATAGTAGACTTTGAAGGGAGCAAATTTAGTTGATTTTGGTGTTTATCAACTAAAGTGGTTCTTGCACGTTTTCGTCAATTTATTGTAAGTTTTAAGTTTATGTGCATATTGAATTATCAAGAAAACACGAAATCAGTTGAAAAAAGTTGGTATTTTTATACATTTTCATCAAAATAGTAAAGTGGACTGGTAAGTACCGTTGGGTTGTGTGATCATTTTATGTGCAACACATTTTCTTTTTTTATTTCTTATTTATTTCGAGTGTTTTGATAGTTATTCGGTTTTTCCGTATTATTTTCGTGTAATTAGTGCATTATGTCAACTTTCAAGAAAGTCGTAATGAAGGATGACGAAATTTTCGCTATGCTTGAGGAATTACCTTTGGACAATGGTGACAATACCGACCTCGAATCCGAAGACGAACTGGATTTAATTACAATTCGTGAACCAATCAAAGCTGCTCCTGAAATGGAGGAGGAGAAGGAGCCAAATGATGTTGTGCTTCAAGAGGAGCTTGAAGAATTGTTGGGCAATGGCGAATATTCGGAAAATCGTCCGGGATGTAGTCATTCGAAGCAAAATATGCCCGGGAAAAGTATACAAACTGAGGACGAACCAAATCGCCAATGGAAAGCTAAGAGTTGTGAATCTGAAATTCCTGAATACTGTTTGCCCGAGGGTCCTGTTGATGGATTATTTGAGAACTGCGTCAGCCCAACTGATTTTTTTGTATCCTTTCTGGAAGGTGTACTGGATAATATTGTCCAGCAATCCAATCTCTACGCCGTTCAGAAAAGCAAGATACTTGATTTGAAGAAGGGTGAACTGTTGTCATTCATAGGGATAAACTTTCTCATGGGATACCATAAACTTCCTAGCTGGAAGCACTTTTGGTGTGAAAGTGAGGACTTGGGAGTTACTTTGGTGGGCAAAACGATGAGCCGGAATAGATTTGATGCTATTCTTAGTAATTTGCATGTGAACGACAACAGCCTTATTCCAAAAAATAATAAAGATCGACTTTTTAAGCTTCGTCCAATGATCGATTCCTTAAACGAAAAGTTTGGCAGTGCTTACTATGGGACAAGACAGCTTTCTGTTGACGAGTCTATGATTCTTTTCAAGGGCAGAAACTGTATGAAACAGTATAATCCCATGAAACCTATCAAAAGGGGGTATAAATTATGGTGCTTAGCTGACCAACATGGCTATGTTAAGAAGTTTACTGTTTACCAAGGAAAGGACGAGCAGCTTGAAAGTAAATACGAGAACTACGGTCTTGGAGAAAGAGTTGTCTTGTCCATGACAGAAAAAGAGTGGGGAAATGATAAAATCATCTTTTTCGACAACTACTTCACATCGGTGAGATTGCTAGAGAAACTGAAAACGGAAAAAACTCTAGCTTGCGGCACAATTCGGGCAAACAGAAAAGGCAATCCAAAAAATTTGAGAGACGATAAAAAAATGAAAAGAGGAGATTTCGACTATCGTTCTTCGAAAGATAAGATCAGTTTTTACAAATGGAAAGACACTAAAACGGTACTGTTAGCTTCAAACCATCACGGTAAAGAGCTTTCAACTGTAGCCAGAAGGGATAAATCGGGAGCGCAGCACTATGTAAGTTGCCCTAAAGTTGTAAAAGACTATAATACGTTCATGGGAGGAGTTGACCATGCTGACCAACTTCGATCCGCATACGGCCTTGACCGGAGATCCAAGAAGTGGTGGCATCGTATTTTCTGGGGAATTTTAGAAATAGGTTTCGTAAATTCGTTCATTGTTTACTGCCAAATAAACGAAAAAATGCCTCTGCTCGAATTTAAAAGATGTGTAACACTTGGGCTTATATCGAAGAAACACTTAGCTGTTGATAAACGTGGTTTGAAAAGAAGATCGTTAAATGATGAATCGCCAAAAAGCAGCAAGAAACGAAGAGGCAAAACAGAATCCGTTTCAAAGGACGTGCGACTGGGTAATCTGGGAGTTCACTGGCCAAAGTTTGTTGAAGTTCGGGGAAGGTGCGAGGTTTGTAGCATCAACAAAATACAATCAAAGCCATACTCAAAGTGCAGTCATTGCAACGTATACCTTTGCTGCAACGACAAAAAAAACTGCTTTGCGTTGTACCATGGCATACATATTTAATATAAAAAATGTATGCTTACATAGTTTCTTTCAAACATTATAATAATCAAATAAAAAAAATGTAAATATTAATTTTTTTTTATAACTTTTTGTTATTCCATAGCCCAACGGTACTTTTGAGTACCACCTTCAAATTTCGTCCTTAGGAGTCCTTGAAAAATCTAAAAATCAGTTTGCCGCCTTAAAATACTCTCAACTCAAAAATTATAACCAAAAAATATATTATTCTTTTTTTTTTTAATAGCTTGGTCGACAAAGGGTTAAGAAATATGGCAGGGAGGCCATCTGGGCCGGGTGTGAATTCGTCATTGAGTTGGTGTAAATTATATTCGATATAAGACGGGTCCAAAATATGAGAGAGAAGTGGACCATTGGAGAAGTTAGGTAGGTAACTAAAATAGGATGGATCTGGTACAAAGGAGTCGTTGGTGAAGGATTGTTTAAAAAAGGTGGCAAATAGGTTGGCAATGGTGAGTGGGTCGGTTGATGACCTGTTGTTGAAAGAGAGGGAAGGAGGGTAACCATCGGACTTTCTTTTGTAGTTAACAAATTGGAAAAAGGACTTAGGGTGCTTTATAAGGTTGACTTGCGCATTGTTAAGGTAGCGCTGGTAAAGGGAATCGTAAAGTTCGGTGAAATGAAGATAAGTACCAAGATAGTTGGAATAGTCGGTAAAGGATCTGGTACGCAGGAAAACAGCCCATAACTTATTTCTCTGATTGCGTAAGGAACGAAGCTTGCGATTATACCAGGGAGGACTAGTAGATGATGTTTTAAGGCGGGAAAACGGAACATAAAGGGAAAAAGAATTAAATATTTCTTTATACAAAATGGATAAGGCATCATTTAAACTTAGGTTGTGGAAATTAAAGAGGGATCTGCTGAGATATTCACTGATTTTGTGAAAGTTTGCTTTATGAAAGTCGTGGGATGAGAGAGTTGTGGGGGGAGTGGACTGGAATGAAGAGTTATGAAAAAATGAAAGTAAAAGGGGGGGATGGTAGTTATCGATTGTTGAGAGCGATAGGAGACAAAGTGAGACTGAGGAGTTAATTGGGTCTGTTGTGAAAATAAGGTCTAATTGCCTGCCCATATAATTGGATATACCACTGACTTGGCATAGACTTGAGTCTGTTAAGCGATCTAAGAAGAGGCATTCCTTAGCTGAGTTGGCATTTGAAGCGATGAAAAACGATTGATCATCTGATGGAGTCCACTGTAGCTGAGGAAGATTAAAGTCGCCGAAAATAAGGATATCATCAATAGGGTCTGACAGGTCAATTAAATGATCGATCGCATCAATAACAAATTGGTAAGATTCGATAGGTTGAGCTGGTAGGATGTAGCAACATATAACGTAAAGGGACTTGAAAGGCAGTGATATTTTTATTGCGTCAACGTCGGCTTTAGAGGATGAACAAATTGTGATGGGGGAAGAGTTAAGGCTGTTGTCCATCGCCAGTAGGACGCCTCGACAGGGGGAATCTTTATTTGTGCGGGTAGGATCGTCGTCGCTGAAAACATTAAAAGTAGGAGGGAACAATTCCTGGTTCTTTATGTCGGGAATCAAATTGGTTTCGGTCAAGGCGTAAATATCAAAGGGAAGAGCATGTGATTGACGTAGGACAGCATTGGTTTTAGAGCGAAGACCTCTTACATTCTGGTAGTAAAATGTAAGAGGGATGTTGTGGGGTGGAGGTGTGAGGCAGGATGGTTTAAGCGCTGGCAGGGGAGGCACGTTATGGACGAACAAATTTGTCGTGGTCGGCTCGGTTTCGCTGTAGGTGTGATACTCGTTTAGAGTGAACATAGTTGCCGAATGCAGCAAGGTCGTCTGCTACTTTCTGAGGGGACATGTTAAAAATCTCGTGGTACCTGACATAAAGGTTCCTGAGACTGATAGGGTCGGTAGGGAGGCCTTCCTGCTGGATGGAAACCATAACGCTGGTTTTGGTTTTCCCTTCGTAGCAGACCGAGTCAGATTTCTCGTGTAGATAGTCTAGAAAGAGACGAATGTTTTCATATGTCTTTCTTTCTCTGAGCTTAGAGAGAGCATATCGACTTTCTGTAGTGCCATTGGTTTGCTGTGTTAGTTTAACAGTGGGGGAAAAAGGGGATCAAGAATAGGAGCATTGGAGGAGGGAGATAGAGATAAATGATTGGATATGGAGTTGGACGAGGGATGAGATGTGGGGTTTAGGGTATGGGAGTTAATGAAATTAGGGTACTTAGCTCCAGTTTTAAGGTCGAAGTTGGGAATTGGGTTGTTAGCTGGGTTTGGTGACGTAGAATGTTGAGAAGGAATAATATAGGTGGTTGGGGTTAAGTTGAAAGAGACGCGTTGGCGAGGGGGCTTCGGTAGAACGGGGGGAATTGGGGGATTAGAAGATTGGTGTGTAAGGGCTTTGTGTCGGATAATTGAGGAGGGAGGACTAAAATTGGGGAATAAGTTTGTTTTAAAGCTCCAGTTGGGATCGAGATTAGAGCTAACTAGCTTCAGTGCAGTCTTCTGGAATGATGATCTTTTCCAAGATCACCAGATACGAAATAAAATTTTTAACTACATGAATCTGTTATTTTGACCTATTTGACATCTCTAATACCACACAAACTAAAAAACCTAAAAAAAAATATTCAGGGTTATCTAGGTTTAAATCAAAACAAACATTATCTGTAACAAGAAAGCTGCTCAAGGTATTAAAAATACAACTTTTTTTTATTTATGTGTCTTGGAAATCATTTTCTAATAAGTCATGTTGATAGTCTGTTTTGACTCTCAAACATTGTTTATTTTTCAATCATCTTTGATCTTGAGTTCCCGTACAAGCACGAAAGTATCTTTTAGAACCAAACCTAGTACGCTAGAAAGGACTAAATTGTCTCCAATTATGATACTAAAGCTAAAATAAAAGTTTTTTATGACAATTTCGATACCTTGAAATGATGAGATGAAAAAAGGATCTGTCATTTCTACTCATTTTTAAATCCTTCGCTGATATAAAAGCTCTTCAAAAAATATAAGGTGACCAGATAAGAACGATAGAAAAAAAAGTAACAACGGTGTGAGATATAAAATTGAGTCTGGCTTTATTTTGAAGCTACGTTCGTGCCATTACGTGTGGAACAGTGCTTCAAGCGATTGGTCCAATTTCTGATAGCTCGGTCCAATATGTGCGGCATTATTCCGGCAATAGCGTGTCGAATGTTGTCCTCGAGCTCTTCCAAAGCGGTTGGCTTGTTAGCATAGACTAAGAACTTGACGTATCACAGAGAAAATAATCGAATGGTGCCAAATCGCATTATCGCGGCGGCCAATTGATGAGTGCTTGCCGTGAGATGACCCAGTCGCCAAATTTCTCTTTCACAACTTCGAGAATTGCATGGCTTGTATGGCATGTAGCCCCGTCTTGTTCGAACCACAGGTCGGATATATCGATATTGTCGTACTCTGACCACAGAAAGTCGATTAACATCGCTCTATACCTGAGAGCATTGTAACAAAATTTGTGGGTACATTGATGCTTGGCCAAACACTTGTGGATTGTGTTTACTCCAGTAATGGCAATTTTGCAGTAATGGCCCCTGAACTAAAATGGGCCTCGTGCGAGAAGATGATTTTTTGTTCAAAATCCGGATCTCCGGCCAACATTTTCAGTGCCCAGCTAGCAAACTCACGGTCGTAGATAACGTAGATAACGATCTATGGTCATCCGGCTTCAATTCTTGGCTCAGGACAATATTATACGGGTGTAGACCCAAAGCCAACCGCAAAATAAGCCGGGTTCACTCTCTGGCTATGTCCAATTCAGCTGATCGGTGCCGAATCGATATGTCTGGGTCTTCTTTGATACTGGCCGCTTAGACGGTTTTGTTTTCCTCATTTCGCATCAATCTCTGTCTGGCTTAGGATGCAAAAGACAGTACTCATGCTCACACTTTCCATGGAAAACCTTACTGAATATTTTGACAGCTGGATGTCTCCGGATTTCTCCGCTACCGAAATTTTGTAAATAATTGTATAATTCGAAAAGTTCTGGGATTTCAAAAATGGCTTGAAATTGGAAATGTCGTGTAGTTCAATAGTATTATAATTGCTTTCGATAAACCTTTAAATATTTTTGAAAGTCTATATTCAGATTTTATTTCTTGAAACGCATCGTTACAAAAAGGTAAGGTCTTCTTAAACTGCACTGACCTCCTGGCTACACGAATTACTTTCTATTATAGTAGATATAGATTGCAATAATGATGATGTAATATTTTGAATTTCTATAACTTGTCTCCTTGGAATTTGATTCTGAGCATACAAACTTAATGATAAATACATTAAGTCCAGTCATGTCCACTTTAAGCTCTAGACATCAGTTCATAAATTTCTTTATGATTCTTATTATTTTCAAAACTTAGGATTTTTGACTTACAATTATTTTGTAAAGTATTTGAAAAAGATGAAGGAAAATTAAAAGTAATTAATCCACACCCACCTTCGTTCGTATTGTGCTGTTTTTGGGCAACATATGGTATCGAAATGAAGTAAAACTTCCGAATATTTCATTATCATAATCTTCTTTGCACTGAATTCTAAGAAGGTTGTCAGAAAGGAAATGATCATTTTAAAAATGGTTTATAAGAATATTTGCTTTAGGAAATTAATTAGGTCACTTAAGATAAATAAATAATTTTAAGCACTTAGTTATGTAATTCAAAAAAGCAGTTAATTTATCTGATTTTTAATCAAAAAGAGAAGAAATATCATAAACCCAAGATGCGAAACAATTTAAAATAGGTATCTAAGCTTTCAAGAAAATAACCGAATCTATACAAAGTCTTAATGTTGCTGATAATATGATTTCAATATTTTAAATGTAAAAAAAAATCATAGACAAATTGTACACTTAAATGTGTAAATAAGAACACATACTATTATAAACTCTTATGAAATAAACATCGCACTTATCAAAAATCAACATAAAAATAAAAATATTTCCACATAATAAAATCATCATAATTTTGTATAACGTTAAAGAAAACAGTTTGTTTTAATTGAAAACGTTTTATTTACACAGTTTTGTTTGCCCTTTAATAACATAGTATACTACAAACAGTTGATACTGTACAATACATTAATTACTATAACACGGATATACCAGCGCCGAACATTTAGTCCGTTTGAACCGTTTAGTTACTTTCAATTAAACATACGAGTACATATGTACATTTCATAAAGTGTGTGTGCTAAATATACTTAACATAAAGCTAATAATTAAAAATAGATTCAACACACTGACTGTCCAGTGCAACAAAGAGGAAGCATGTCTATCAACAGCTGCATGAGCAACAGCAGCAGCGACAGCACAAACGAAGAGATGATGGAAGGCATTAAATCTCTCATGGATATATCATTAGAGGGTATATACGCACTCTAAAATCTCGACTTACCAGTGGATTCGTGTTACATAATCATCATCAATGTCATGACACAAAAGTTGGCGAACTCAGCACAACAATTATGGGAAGAAATTTTGGGCAACAGCAAATATCTTCCTACGTTGAAAGACTTCATCGGTGTTTTAGAAGAACTCGCTTCCAGACACTAGAAGCTGTAGCACAGAAAGGGTCAACTAGGTCTATCGGCAAGTCATGTTCAAAATCGCAACCAACTGCGAAGGCATACGACGCTGTAACAAATTAATATCGATTTCAGTGCAAGGTATGCAATAGCGGGTAACACTACCTAAGGAAATGCAAGCGATTTTTAGGCATGGACGTGATGAAGAGGCAACAAAGGTCTGTGAAAACTGTTGCATACAGCCATCCTACACGAAATTGTTCAAATAGTAAAACCAGCTACTTCTGTTTATTCTTACAGAGATGATGCGACAATAGCATTTTTAGTTGTACCTCTCCATCACTTAAAAAAATAATTGTGTGCTGAACTTAAAATAGAGATACAAAACTCTGGACACACCTACTACGTGCCAATTATTTTTTTGGAGGCGCTAATAGCCATACGTGGCTTGAAAACGTCATATATTAATTTTTTTAAGGTTTTCCTAAGTATCATGCAAATCTATAGGTTTTTCTACAAATTTGGTGATGATTCTTTTTTTTATTATTGTTAAGTTCGTAAAAAAATAGTATTGTAAAGCGTCATGTTTATTACGCATTATCTGTATAAAGGTGACCTCAAAGTCAAAAATTAGCATGGGCAAGAAAAATGAAACTTAGAAATTAGATATCCGAAGACTCAAATAAGATATCAACTTTATTTGAACGCAGTTAAAAAGTCCATTATCTCTTCTAATAATAGAGCACTAAACGAAGTTTCCTTTTCTACTTCTTAGTATTTGCAGAGCAACTTTCGTTAACATGGGTCAGAGTACAACAAAGTAAGCCTTTTCTTAACCATTTCGCACCTATTGAGACATACTCGTAAGTGAATGTTCATAGAGCCCTAAGATCTACAATTTTCACTTTAAATGGATTAAATATCGCATTTGGATTCTTATAAGTTCTATAACGGTTCTTGGAAATTTTATTGCGCTTTTTTTTCATGCTTTACATTTAGTCTTGTGTAAATTTTTATAAATTCAGGTCGCTTGACGTTTTCTTTTTTTTTTCAGAAAAAATTTAAATTTATATATATAGTTTTTATAGAAGTAAGTATAAGATTTTATTTTATTTTCTTGTTTTTATCTTAGTGGAATATTTATGTCTTATTCGGCTTTTGTGGTGGGACATATAACATATATCTCAGTAAGGCTACAAAGTTATTAAAGTGAAAATATTATTTCAGCCAAAATGTCGAAACGACTTTTAAATTTTGATATGGAGATGGTTACGAGCCATCAGACCCCGAAGCTAGTATGTAATTCAGAACATGATTCGTTAGATGAAAATAAAGATCAGGAAGTGGTTGATGTCTCTGTATTGGCACTCGTAGCTGAAACATCTAATTTTGAAGCTAACATATGGTCAACACCGGAATAATGTTTTACACCTAGAAAAGTACCTAGCAGCCATCGAGAACCCACAGGAGTAAACTATAATAGAACTGATACACCATTACAGGTTTTCAAAAAAAAACATTTCCTCCGAACATTATAATGTATATCACGTAGGAAAGAATTGAAATTCTTCGTACTTTCAAGAAAAAGCATGAACATACTCGTATATAATGTACAGATGTTGGAGAGATAAAAATGATTCTAGGTTGCATGATTATCATGAGCTATAACCACGTTCCTTCCACTAAGCACTATTGGTCATCAGTCATTAGGCAATGAAGCAATCAAATCTGCTATCGCACGTGATCGCTACTTATTTCGTTCTTCTAAGTTGTATTCTGCACCCCCAGACAACCCTGCAAAAGCTTTGAAGACGTATTATTTGGATGATATTATCGAGTGCTTGAAGGCCCGTTTTCAGGATGGTCGTAAAGATAGCCCATTTCAGACAATAGATGAGTCTATGACTAAGTTTAAAGGTCGTTATTCACTAAAGCAATACATGCCACTAAAACCTACGAAACATGACGTAAAGATGTGAATGCGTTGTGATTCCTTGAGTGGCTAAATTTAAATTTTTTATATATACTGTGGTAAAGAAGATTAATCTACCATGGGCACCCTTGGAGAACCTAGCCAAGATTTTCAAGCATCCAGACGTTACGTATTGCTTCGACCATTTTTTTACCAGTGTTCCTTTACTTGAAACTTTGGAATATCCGGCATTGGGAACAGTGATGACGAATCGAAAGAACTTGCCAAAATTAACTGCAAAGCTACCCAAAGGTGAAACTATTTTCAAATCGTGTAGTTCTGGGATTATGTATACAAAATGGCATGATACCAGGGAGGTAGCAGCTATAAGCATTTATCATAAATCTTCAATGTCAACTATAGTAAAAAAAAACTGAAGAATGGTGAAAAAGTAGTTGTACCATGTCCTGAAATAATAAAATTCTACAGGTCAATAATGGGAATGTATGAACTAGACCGTTAATCACAGAAGTGGTGGAAGAAAGTATTATAGAGGTTGCTAATGATGTCAGCTGTAAATTCGTGGATCATATATATGAATTTGCATCGTAAAAAGGAACCATTTCTTGAATTTTTAGTTCAGCTAGCAGAAGGTCTCATTGCGGAAGGACAGCAAACTGTGGTCGTTAGGAGAAGCCTAAAACATGGTGGCTACCATTCTAAAAAGAAGAGAATCAATGGACAATCTGCTAGTCACTTGCCAATCATCCAATGTTTGAATATTCGATTGTAAACTGAAAGTAATTTTGAAAAAAAACCCTTACGAGCACAAAACAAACAAGAAATTTAGTTCAATGAACTACTACGCGCACCGATTGAGGATTAGACATAATCAGGACAACTATATCCTTCGATATCGTCAGCTGTACCATCAATACGTTGTGGATATGTACGCTAAGATCGAAAGCGAACGTTTGCGATTTATTCGTACAACTAGGCTAAATTACGATCGGAGGAGTACATCCACTTACGGGATTCCATTGTCGGAAACATCGATGGAAATTTAAACGCCAATGACATCGCTGATTTCTTTTTTTTGCGTTTGTTTTTGGTGAATGTTCCCGGACCAACGTCTTTCGAAATTTTTGCGATTGCCGAGTGTTCAATACATATCAAAGTGCATGCAAAGTTGCAATTGCTGGAAGACGACAATCGTTGGGGTCTGACACTTGCTGATGTAGCGTTGAGATCCACCCCGAATAACATTCGTTAACTATTTGCAATTATTTTGACGACATGTTATCTAACACAATCGTCCACTTTGTGGGAAAAATACAAGAATCATATGACTGAAGACATATTGCACCGAGTTAGACAAACAGACCAATGTCCAAATATAGATCACACGCCAGAGATGTATAATAAAGCTTTAGTGCTTCATTTATGCATTTTAATTTCAAGTTTATCACTTACTCATTATGGTATGCCATCACCCGATCGTCCCTCCACCGGCTTAGTTAACAGTGATTTGCACGAGAAAAACAGTATAATGACGTTGATCGTTATTGCGAATGAGTCGTTACTGACAGCTGAACAAATAAATATTTATAATCGGATTATGCTGACTGTTGATGCTGATGCTTTTTTTCTTTGACGTACGATGTGGAACTGGTAAGACATTTTTAATATCGTTGATCCTTGCAAAGATACTGTCGCAACAAAAAACTGTATTGGCAATAGCATCGTCAGGCATTGCTGCCACTTTGTTAGATGGTGGGCGAACGGCGTGTTCAGCATTCAAGCTGCCATTACACATTCATAACAAACCATACGCAATATGTAACATTAAAAAAAAAAGCGGACTGGCTGCAGTGTTGCAAAGGAGTTCCATCATAATTTGGGATGAGTGCACTATGGCTCATAAACACTCGAAGCATTACATAGAACTATGCACGATTTGAAGGGCAACGATAAACTTTTAGGTGATACTGTCCTACTACTATTTGGTGATTTCCAACAGACATTGCCAGTCATTCCTCTCTCTACTTTTGCCGATGAGATTAACGCATACTTAAAACAATCTTTTATATGGCGAAATGTCGAAACATTTCGATTAACCATAAACATGCGAGTACAATTGCAAAATGATTTATCGGCACAAATATTTTCTGAACAATTACTGGCTATTGGAAACGGTGAAATAAAACTGCATCCAAATAGGCAATACATCAAATTGCCGGACGATTTCTGCACTGTTCAGATAAAAAATGAACTAATTGAGAGTGTCTTCCCGGATATACTCAATAATTACTTGGATCATAATTGGCTCAGTAATCGTGCTATTTTGGCAGCAAAAAAATTCGATGGTGATGAAATTAACTTCCAGATACAACAGTTGCTGCCAAGTGGTCTGATGTCTATTAAATTCATCGACGCCATTGTTGATGAAAACGAGGCCGTAAATTATCCAACTGAATTTTTAAATTCTCTGGATATACCAGGAATGCCATCACACAATCTTCGGTTGAAGATTGGTTCACCGATTATTCTTCTGCCTAATTTGAAATCCACCTAGATTATGCAACAGTACACGTTTGGTCATCAAAAGGATCACCGAAAATGTCATTGAAGCAACCATTTTGGCTGGAAAGTTTAAAGGAGAAATTGTTCTGTTGCCACGCATTCCAATGATACCGTCAGAATCTCCAATGCCATTCAAAAGGCTTCAATTCCTTATTCATTTGGCCAATCAATGTTCATTTGCGGATTGGACTTGGAAAATCCATGTTTCTCCCATGGGCAGCTATATGTTGTATGCTCACGTGTGCGAAAACCATCGAATTTATTTTGTTTAGCAAAAAACAAGTTAATCAAATTGTGCTCCGATTAGCGCTTAACTAAATTCAAATTATAAATTGTTATAATTCAATCTACATATACGCATTACCATTATATCTATCTCATTTATAAAGAAAATGTAATTTTTATATATTATCAATTAAGAACTTTGTAAAATACTCATTTATAACAAACTGTACTTGAATATGAGATGAATAAAATGTACAATTAAAAAAGAAAGAAATAAAAATTTCCTTAGTTTACATCTTCCATCGCTGTCAAGTTGCTTATATTTCTTGCAGGTACAGAAACAATTTGAATTTGAAATAATATGTCTCCATCGAAATAATATACCATACCTTAATGCATATACATAATAGCTTATGCACAGTCAAATCTTGCAACAGCAAGGCGTTGCCGGGTAGGCTAGTAAGATATATAATAAAATTAATATTATATTTTTTAATACTTTCATGCTCAGGACTGATGGAACTTATGTGTCCCACTACCCCATCTTGTTCAGGACTGATGGGTTTTTATATGTCTTTTCCCTGGAAAGGGGCAAGCCAAAAAAGGCTATAGTATTACTTAATTGTCTCCATTAGATTAACTCATTATAAACATTTTAGACCTATTATTCGTCTCCCGTACCGAAAGGGTTAAATCCTCGATAAATGATGTCAACATTGGAGATAGACCCTTACTGTGTAAAGATTTTTTTCTTAGAATATACCCAAAATTCATTTCCCAAATTATCCTTGCCGAATTAGGAGACACACCAATGGCGCTATGCCTCTTGGCTACACTCTCTGTGTGTACTCGCCCTTAGACCTGTTTTTTCTTCCACAGAAAAAGTTTTTCGCGGAATTCTACCCACAGTCCAAGAGAAGGGATTGCTTCTTTTATGTCATCGGTGTGCAAGTGCTTACGATTTCTGTACGTTACGTCTGCCGCTAAGGTAATAAATTTATACACAAATGCATGCTACTTGCCTTTCAAATATTTTGAATCATTTTCCATGTCGACGTCCTTGAGCTGGGCCAACTTTTCGTTATTTTCGGTACTGATGGAACTTTCCACAATATTGCAATTTTCACTATTTTCGTCCTCTCCTTCCCCGTTGTCAATATATAGGTACAACACAGTATCAATAAACTGAATTTCATCCACTTTCGTCGGATTACGTATAATCACTTCCTATCACTTTCTTACCACTCTCCGAGTTTGTGTGTAGAACTGTGTACAGACTCATGTATTATACAAAAAAACAACAACCCAAACGCTTCTGCATTGGAATTGTAAAATGTAGAACTAAGCGTACTCAGCTTTGACTTAATATTGTCATTGCAGCATTTTTAAAATAAGTAAATTCATGTTTAACCCAGAGCTGCTTCAATCGCATTATTAGAATGGTGCAACGTTAATTTAAAATTATATTTAAACCTTGATTTAAGATTATTCTATTTTAAGACAAAATCGTTTCACACAAGATTGGAATTTCTAAAAACATCTTCGACCGTGCGTATTTCTCTGGGTGTAGAGCACTGCACGCCCGATTAAGAGCTGAAATTATTAAATCTTACTTTGATTAATCAGTACCCTATTTTGTTAACGCATAGGACGTATAAAAAAATACCGCGGTCCAACAGTGCCAACAGCTAAAGTGATTAAAAATTTAGGGACCATATTCAATGAAAGTACGGAAACTGTTTATGTACGAGTATGTCCACGTCGACATAATGAGTAAATTACGAAATTTATATAAGAAAGAGTTTAAAAGTTAATATGCACAATTTCCCATACAAGATGCAAATGGTTCCAGAATTATTGCAGCTTGATAGCGAAATGCTAATATTTTTGCAAGTGCACCAGTTTACGCTGTATGGAAGAATTAATACGCAAAATGTTCGCTATTGGGGCACTTCAAATAAAGAGTTAATTTTAGAAGCGCCTTAACTCGTACATTCACCAAAAGTTTCGGCCTGGTACAGTATATTCTCTAAAAGAGTCATTGGCCTGGAAAACTTTTTTTTTTCAGGCAACTAAAATCTCTTGTGATGAATAGTTGCCTAAAGTACAACAACAAGTAAATTCTGGATCTCTCAAACTTTTTTCGGAATGATGAGCAAGACAGCTCTAGTCATACCATGACTTTTCTTTTGGTTTGGTACTCACCATTATATGATTAATGGATGAAGGATCTCATTCAGTATAGTGATTTATAAACTAATTTCTTCAGGTGGCTCCAAAGAAAATAGTCGATAGGTGTCAAATTCCATGACTTCAGAAACCACTTGAAATGTCCATTTCACGAAATCGCCTAGTAATTTCAATAAATGGATGCTTTGATCCAAATGCATTACCGCGATCAGCAGCCTTATATGAAACTCTTGGCTAAGTTTTCCCGTGTTGCAGTGCTCTATAGCTGCTAAAATATAAAGGGTCCGCCATCTAACGTTTTTTTTTCAACTAGTGTTTATTTCGTGAATGGTAACACCTAGCTCATGTCTGATTTAACAGATAATTAGTTTTATCCTTCCGGTTAATAATGGAAAATAATTTCATTCAAGTGGCTGCCTCAGCTGGCCATGCAGTAGCCTACACGATCGGTCCAATTTTTAAGCACATTATCGATTGTGTGCAGCTGTATTTCACCAGCGTCAATTGTCTCTGGCTTGTCAGCGTAACACTTATTTTTTACGGCACCCAACAAATAATAGTCCAACGGTGTCAAATCGCAGCTCTGCGGCTGATAATGCGATCTTCAAAAACAGGGCGGAAAACATCGAGTGTAGCTTCGGCTGTGTGGCACGTAGCGCCATCCTGTTGAAACCAAATGTTGCCAATATCCTCCTCTTCAATTTTTGTGAACAAAAATTCGTTCAACATGGCCCGATAACGATCGCCATTGACTGTAACGGCCACTCCTTGCTCATTTTCGAAGAAAAATGGCCCAATTATGCCTCCGGACCAAAATCCGTACCAAACAGTGACTCGTTTTGGGTGTATCGGCTTTTCAATGTATGCGTGCGGGTTTTCTGTGCCCCAAATGCGACAATTTTGCTTGTTTACATACCCGCCAAGATCAAAATGAGCTTCATCTGAAAAGATGATTTTTTTGGCATCTTCTCTAAGTCGATCGCAGGCCCACGTTCCCAGCGTTGCTCAAGCGTATACACAACCATATTCGTTCAGCGGAAGGATAAAACTAATTATCTGTCAAAGCAGACATGAGCTAAGAGTTACCATTCACGAAATAAGCACCAGTTAAAAAAAAAAACGTTAGATGGCGGACCCTTTAGATAGAAACTCAATAAAATACTGTGCTACCGGAATTGCATACTCAGGGTCTCGGCTGCCTCCTCCGATAACTGACGAATCGGTACAATTGTGTGATTTATCACTTCCGCGCCATGTATCAATACTTTGTGTATGGTTGGTGACATAGGATGCCAACCATACAAATCTATGTATATACATTTTAGCGGTATCGTTAGGAAAAGCATCAATACTTTTCCCACTCAAAATCACTTCCAGGATAGTGAAAACATTTTTTTTTAAAAATCTTCTGGATACGTTGCCATTATATGGTCTCCCGAATTCCGCTTTGGGAATATCTAGTAGGAGTCCCATTTCTTCATTGAAGGCGTTTTAAACATTCCTCTTGGTTTTATGCTTTTTTTTCTATAGCAGATCGCGGTTGCCACTTTTTTAAAGGTATTTTATAAGATATGAGTCCAAACTTCACTGATTTAGTGGGTTTTAATAAATTTATTAATATACTCGTATTTATTAAACTATCCACAATATACAAGAAGCACTGCAGACTTTTCCAACTACCATTTGTAGCGTGATCCATTTAATAATCATTAGCTGAATCTGTTTCCTTTTTTTATTTTTCAACTCGCTTTTGTCCAAAACATAGTAATCGACTAAAATACCGAAGACTCAAACCCAATTGATTAGCTTGAACTCAACCTTTATACCAATCGCCATTTTAAGTTTCTTAGCTTCAAATTAGATTCAAATTAGCTTAATTCTCATACGACACTCCTGGTTATATAAGGTAGTACAATTTCTTACATCTTTCGACTTAGTGCGTGTATTAAACTTTTTATACCAAGATTCATTTTTCCTTTTCGCGTCACAGTGATAGCAAGATCACAATAAACTGTTTCTGCATCGTACTGTTTGCGCCATCAAAAAACAAGAAAAAAACGAAAAGGTAAGACGTTTTGCTTAGCATGGGAACAAAATGGTGGCAATACACTTTCAGGATAGCAGATGAATTTGGTGGACAATGTCCTAGTGCTGCACTTATCTCCAGATCACCTATGGAAAAAGGGTGGTAATGTGCACCTTGGGAACGACCTATCCATGAATTCACCACGGTTAAGGCCAACAAAATGCCACGCCAAAATTGCTGAGCAAGCGGCCCACATAACCTCAATAGCCACAAATATCACATCAATCGTGAACAGTCATCGCGATCGGACGTGTATAATTCTATCTCCAGTGTGAATTACCCACGTTCACTTCTCAAATTCTTTCTAATCTTTATATCTTTATTTAAACAATGTCTGGAAAGAGTTCAATCTGCAATCTAAGATTGCTACGAGATAATTTTATAAAGTGTGATGGTCTTTGCGGCCAGATTTTTCATAAAAAATGTGTTTCCATCTCAATCAATTCTATTAATGCCCTGGAAGATGACAAAAATCTTATGTGGCGATGCGCTAGTTGTGTGTGCGTGAGTGGCTCTATTCTTTCTTTAATCGGTCAGTTGGTTAATGACGTTGCAATGATAAAATCAACATTACTTCATTCTCATTCTTCTTCCGTCACAAAGAATGTGTCCGTACCAAATTCAAATCCAAGTACTTCGAACTTGCATCAACAACCCGCTGTTCCACCTCCTGCGCCGACCGCTCCATCTTCATCATCATCTACGATAGCAGTTGCCCCACAGGCATCTCCTACTTCTTCATCATTATCATCTATAATAGATGGTGCTCCTGTCCCATCTCCTCCCTCTTTAGTGCCCCCACTAAACTCACCTCTTCCAACTTTACATCATCCATCAGCCGTTTCTGATAACAACAGCAACTTATCAAATGCTAATATCTGGAAGCAAGTTGAGACAAAAAAGAAGAGAAGACGTCAACGTAATCAATGTAATAATTGCAATCTACATGGAACAGCTACTGATGAATCAGCTGGTGCTATGTTGTCTACCGTTCCTAAGCTGAAATTTCTTCATATTTCTCGCCTGTGTAAAGAAGTCACTGAGGAAAACGTGATTTCTTTTGCAGCACACAGACTTAAGCTACCTGGAAATATGCTGCTTTGCAAAAAACTTATTAAAAAAGGCGTAGACCCCTCCTCCTACACTTCATAAATTTCAAACTCGGTATTCCTGCTTATGCTTACCAAAAAGCATTAGATGCCACTATCTGGGATTGCAAATCAACAATTTTGTACATCTTCCAAAATCAAAAAACGACAATCCAGCTGTCGAAGATATAGTAAGCTAGAATGTGCTAACCTATGTCCACCAAATGCTACTCGGATCCATCGTACATCAAACATCGCACCGCTATTATCATAATGGGAGTGGGATTCGAACTAAAATTTATAAACTATTTGTAAACACCAGTAATCAGTTCTATGATGTCTTCATTATAATCATGGCTTTACCCTGAAATCTCATCATACGAAATCTTCAACCGAGAACTCTACACTCCCTTCGGGATCGATAGATGTAAATCTTCAGAGGAACGTGGTGGCGGTATAATAGTTGCTGTCCGTTCCTGTTTTAATGGTAAAGAAATTGATCTTCCCTTCTCTGGGATCGATCAAATTTGAGTGGTATAACTGCAAAACTCACATTCTCACATTCTCCAAAATTTATAGTTTAAAAGCTTGATTTTCCTGATAAGTTGTTTCTTATTCTTTCCTCATAGACCTTAATATGCGTCAATATAAACAATTGAAAAATAAAAATTTAAACAATTTAGCTAAAGAAAGTTTTTATGAGTTTTTTGCAATTTGCCAAAAGTTATCGAAAGTGGAGAATGTGAGTTTTGCAGTTAGACCACTCATTTGTGTATCTTTGACTCTTAATCATAACACCAATGAACATTTGTTTTTAATCATAAGCTATGTTCCGCCTCGAAGTATGCTTGAATTATACGAAAAACATACACTCAATATTGAATTCATTAATAATCGCTGTACTGAATCCGACAAGTTAGCAATTTTCGGTGATTTTAATCTTAGTAATATCACTTGGAGTAAGGTTGGTAATAAAAACTTTCTTTTAGCTCATAATATTTCTTATGGCCAAGAATCTCCCTTACTTGATTTCCTACATTCTTTAAATTTAAAACAAATCAATCCAGTAGTAAACTCACTTCTTAAAATTTTAGATTTGATATTTGTATGTTGTGATGAAATTGATGCAAATGTAACTCAAGTTCCTATTTTTGTTCTTTTGAAAAATTCTATTAATCACAAAGAAATTTGTATTGAGTTATCATTGTTCTATTATTTGAAACTCAACGCTAACCATAACCTGAAATATCTAAATTTTTCAAAGGCAAACTACAACGAACTTAATAACTTTTTCAATAATGTAAACTGGATTAATAAAATGTCCAATTTAAATTTAGTGCATATGTATGAACGCTTCGTTGAAATACTGACCGACGGCTTCTCAAGATTTGTACCGCTCTCACCCTACCGAAATTCGAATAAACCTTGTTGGCATAATAGACATTTAGGGAATCTAAAAAATCTAAAAAATAAAGCTTTTAAAACATTTAAAAAAAACTAATTCGCAGTCAGACTACGAAATATATCGTAAACTTCGTAAAGATTTTAATGTTCTTAACAAATTTCTCTTCAAAAATTATATTATGTCTGTTGAACATAATATTAAATCTGATAGTAAATTATTTTGGCTTTTTATCAATTCTAAAAGGAAGTCTAAACCTTGCATTATTTTCGCCCTTTGTTCTGAAACAAATTGAGAAGGGGAACCAAGTTGACACCATGTATACAGATTTCAGCAAAGCTTTTGACTCAGTCAATCATGATAGGCTAATCTATAAACTTGAATCTTTCGGATTTCATTCGCAATTACTTCGTAGGTTGTCTTCCTTTCTTCTCGGTCGAACCCAACTGGTTAAAATCGGTAACCTTGTATCAAAAGAGATTAAATGTTGCTCTGGTGTTCCACAAGGGAGCCATTTGGGCCCGCTTCTCTTCATCATCTTCATTCGTGATATCGCGATAAATATTAAATATGGACAGTGTTTATTGTTTGCCGACGATCTAAAATTATTTAGAGCTGTTAAAAACATTTAGGATTGCTCTTTACTACAACTAGATTTAAACAGTATCACGGAATGGTGCAAAATCAATGCCCTAACGTTAAACACAAGCAAGTGTAATTTCATTTCATTCTCCAAATCATCCTCTATAATTCAATTTGAGTATTCGATTGTTTATATACCCCTCTCCCGAATTAGTGAAGTCAAAGATTTGGGAGTTATGTTGGATACTACTTTTTCTTTTAAAGTACATTTAAATCGTACTTTATCCAAAGCTTATTCGGCAATAGGTTTCATTAAGAGAAATTGCAAAAGCTTTTCTGACCCATTTTCTTTCCTGTCATTGTACTCCGCCCTTGTTAGACCTTATCTGGAATACGCAGTTGTGATTTGGAATCCCAATCTCTCTTCTGACTCCAACCGAATTGAACGTGTTCAAAAGCGTTTTACAAGATTCATTTTCTATAGAATGCATTGGAACTTTTGCCCCAGTTATAAAGCTAGATGTTTACTCCTTGGCTTAAAATCGCTAAAGTCTAGACGTACTATACATGATATAATGTTTGTTAGAGACCTTCTCGGTTATCATATAAGATGCCCTATTCTATTATCAAAAATAGGACTTCATGTCCCTATACGGTCATTGAGAACACGGCATCTTCTTTTTGTTGGATACCACAGAACGAATTATAGTACTAACGAACCGCTTACTCGTACTGTCAAAGCATTCGACGAAGTCAGTAACCTCTTTGACGTTTGTTCAAATAGAGCTCAATTTAAAAATATAGTCAAAACC
This sequence comes from Volucella bombylans, assembly GCA_949129095.1. Taxonomy (NCBI): domain Eukaryota; kingdom Metazoa; phylum Arthropoda; class Insecta; order Diptera; family Syrphidae; genus Volucella; species Volucella bombylans. The sequence goes on along the minus strand of OX422143.1, from coordinate 99,457,728 downwards.
TTATACATTTTTTAAATTTAATTTATGTTTATATGTAATATTTTGTTTTCTAGTATCTGTTAGCACTTAAGTGACTTGTAGATGTATAAATAAATAAATAAATAAAAAAGTAAAGTATTTTCCAATAGGGACTTGACAACTTTGAATTTAATTTGTGAACGCACTCTTTCACTAATCATCAAACTGTCACTATCAATTTATTCAGTAAACTCAACATTTTCATCATGGCAAAGTACACGAACGAGCAACGTCTGCAAATTATAAAAATTTTCTACCGAAATTCGAAGTCAGTGACTGCAACTTTAAGAGCGTTAACTCCAATTTTCGGTCGTAATTCTCGCCCTAGTAGACAGGCAATAACAAGTTTAGTGCAAATGTTTGAGTCTACATATTCGTTGTGTGATGTTGCCGTGTCAGTAGGACAACGAGTTGGTCGAAGTGTCGAAAATATCGGTGCCGTTCAGGCGTCCGTAGCAAGTCAGTCAATTCCACGGCGTTCTCAAGAATTGGGCATCGCTCAGACCACTTTATGGCGTATTTTGCGTAAGGATCTTGGTTTACACCCATACAAGATCAAGCTGACTCAAGAATTGAAGCCGATGGACCATTTGAAGCGACGTACGTTCTCCGATTGGGTTCTGGAGAAGATGAGCCAAGATGATGAATTTCATCGCAAAATCATCTTCAGTGACGAAGCTCATTTTTGGCTCAATGGGTTCGTCAATAAGCAAAATATGCATTATTGGTCGGGTGAATCGCTACTTCATCCACAAAAAATAACTGTTTGGTGCGGTTTGCATGTCGGCGGCGTTATTGGGCCATATTTTTTCGTCGACGATAACGATCGTCACGTTACTGTGAATGGTCTGCGTTATCGCACCATGATCACCGATTGTTTTTGGCCCGAATTGGAAGATATGAACTTGGACGACATGTGATTTCAACAGGATGATACCACAAGCCACACAGCACACACTACAATCGATTTATTGAAGAGTAAGTATGGTGAGCGTGTTATCTCAAGAAATGGGCCAGTCGATTGGCCGCTTCGTTTGTGGGATTCAACGCCGCTTGACTATTTTCTCTGGGGTTACGTTAAGTCATTGGTTTATGCCAATACGCCGATGACGTTGGAAGAGCTCAGAGCCAACATTGAACGCGAAATAGCGGTCGTTTCGGCCGAAATGTGTGGCCGAGTCGTTCGAAATTGGGTCAAACGAATCGACCGCTGCAAATGTGCACGCGGTGGCCATATGAACGAAGTCGAGTTCTATTCATAAATGTTTTGATTGTACTTCAAGCCGATATTAAAGTTTTTGAAATATCTCAAATAGTTTGCGTTTTATTTAAAAAAAAAGTTGTCAAGTCCTTATTGGAAAACCCTATATATACGAACCCATAATATATACACAAGCAAAATCAAGTCCAGTGTACAGCCAGCCTTTACAGAAGTACCTCAAACTTAACTTAAGTCACAAAAAAAAACTAGACGTATTCCTGTAAATTAGTGTTCTTACATTCAAAATTTTCTGTACATTTATACATACGTTGTCAAACATAAAGCCCAGAGAAAATCATACATTTATATTCATATATATTAAAACAGAGGTAAAATTGAACCATCACTTTATATTTGTTTGTGTTCATAGGATTCAAACTCAATCATTGAATCTGTTTATCGATGAGTTTTCTGCTTTTCTAAGTAATGTGCGTGCGTTTAGTGTTGTAATTTTAGGTGATTTCAACGCAGACATTCTTACTTCAAGCCTTTCAACTGATTCCTACTGCACGCTTTTATCTGAACACGGTTTTCTTTCCCTTATTAATGAGCCGACTAGACCAATTTCTTGCACCTGTAGTGACCATGTCTTTTGTCGCTTTGGTGATATTTCTTTAAATTTTGTGGCTGGAATCAACTTAGATCTTCAGATAACAGATCACAGATCACAGATCGCATGACTGGTATTTTTTTGAAAATTTCAAAACAAATAAAAGGAAAACTACAAATCATAGCTTAACAAAAATTAAATTTAATGAGTTGAACCTCAAGCTTCGTTTTGAAAACTGGAACGAAGTTCATACCCAAGACAATGCTTTTAAAGCGTATGATAAATTCCTTGATATTTTTAAAATCATGTGGGTTCCTCGAGCCTTATCGTTACATTTAAGCGTTCTGAAACAAGACTTAAACCTTGGATTAATCGAGCACTTCTTAAGAAGATACGATTAAAACACAATGCCACAAACACCCTCTAAATCCTAGTTAAAAAAATCGTTTTATTCATTTGAGTAAGCAAATTAACTCAGATATTCGTCAGGCTCGTGATAGATATTTTGAGAACAAGATGAGAACAGCAAAAGGTAATCACAAAAAGGAATGGTAAGTAATCAACAGAATTGCAAACAGAAATATAACCAAAACTGCAGATCCCATAATACTAAATAATGGTAATATAGATTATACAGATCCTACGAGTGTAGCCAATGAATTTAGTCTTTACTTTGCTTCAGTAGGAATTTCATTTGCATCTTTGAATTTGTTTCAACCTTGTCACTGTTGCATTAATTCTGAGTGGTCTGAAACTCCCAGGAATAGCAATTTTTTGAGCCTATAAAGGGTTTTGAGCTTTTAAATATCATAAATCGTATCGTGTGGTGCGTTGAACATTGTTGATATCTTAGTACATCTATGTAACTTGAGTATTACATCTGGAGTTTTCCCCGAGTCTTTGAAATGTGCTGTTGTTATTCCTTTGTTCCAAAAAGGATACAGAAAAGACAAAATGTATTACAGACCAATATCCCTACTGTCTTCGATCTCAAAGATATTCGAGAAAGCAATAAAGAAAATAATTGTATTCTACCTCAACAGAATGTGCTTTTTTAACCTTATGCAGTTTGGCTTTAGAGAAAGTCTTTCCACTGAGGATGCTCTTTTAGACATCTGCTCCCTTATGCACAAAGGACTGGATGACAAAATACTTTGTGCTGGACTCTTTGTTGACATAACAAAAGCTTTTAAGATAGTAAATCACAACATCCTGTTGAATAAACTACAAATTGTGGGCTTTTGTGGAAACATCTTCAATTGGTTTGTATCTTACCTAAAAGACAGAACACAAAAAGTCAAAATTGGAAATCATTTTAGTATTACGCACGCTTCCAATATAGGTGTTCCCCAGGGATCCGTATTATGGCCAATTTTGTTCCTTATATATATAAATTCTTTGTGTAAGCTATCATTCAAGGGAAAAATTAGTGCATTTGCAGATGATCTTGCAATTGGTTTCTGCTCAGTTAGTCCGTTAGATTTGCTAGCTGATATAAGCCATGACATCCACTTATCAAGATTATGGTTTGCCAATCACAGGCTTATTATTAGCAGTAAGACTAAAATAATGTTTTTTAGCCTGAATACCCAAGAACCACCAGTTATTGACATCACCTTTCATGCAGTTGAGTATCGTAGATACAATTTAGCTGTCACTGAGTGTTTACAGAAGCATTTCTTGTAACAAAGATTGTTTCAAAATTTAAATTGTTAATGATTACAAATATATTGGTGTAACTATTGACCAAAATATGAATTGGGTAAAGCACCTCTCAATTTTGAAACAATATCTTAGATCATCTGTTCGCGTTATCTATCACCTTAGGCGATACTGTCTGTCAAATACTCTTAAAATGATCTATTATGACATATTTCATTCAAAGTTGCAGTATGTAATTACATGTTGGGGTGGTGCATATCACAATAAAATTCAACAATTAATTACTCTTCAAAAATGTGCTATAAGAATTGTTTGCAAAACTAGTCGCCTGACTCACTCCATGGATTTACTCAAGAACTTAAAAATTTTACCATTGAAACACTTATACTTTTATAAAGTTTTAAAAGTCTTTTTTATTAGATGTGGTTGCATGCAAAGTCCAATATCTGACATGCATAATTTAAGAAGCTTTCTAAGACATACTGTTCATATCCCAACGTTTCGTACTACTAGTTTCAGAAACTTCTACTCTATTGTCTTTAGTAAATTGTTTAATAGTCTTCCTGTGGAAATACGAATTACAAGAAACCTATTTGCATTTTTGAGTAAGGTAAAATTATGGCTTCTAGATTTTAACCACTCTGAAATCCAAGTATTGTTGCGCTGCGTTAATTGATTTTTTTGTATATAATGTTTCTAAATAATTTATTTTTCTCTGCCGCTGTAATATACTATACTATTTATAATAATTTTGTAAACAATAAGCTTTTTGAAGAAAATCAGAAAATCATTTGTAATTGCTCTTGTCCATTTGTTTTTTTCTCTTTTTTGTCATCCCACAAAAACAAAAAACAAAACTAAACAAAAACAAAACAAAACATTTTTTTACAATAGGAAGTGCCATTCAACACTACTCGTATTTTTACTTAAAATACAAATGTCACTACCTATTCTCAAAAAATATATTTTTATATAAAGTCTAGAATAAAACACAAATGTCAAAAATTTGAATTTTAGAGAATATGGAAATAAAAAAAAAAATCATGTCGGCTGAAATTTATGCACAAAATTCAACTCATCAGGTAAAATCGTGAGTACAAAAATTCATTTAAATTTCTTTAGCCATTCTATAAATTTTCGTGCTTTTCGTACATATATCTTAATTACTACATTATCTAAATTTAAAATATAATATGGATTAAATCAAAAGTTAACAGTTAATAACTATGTTATTTGCAATTCACATGCAACGAATCAATAGTTAGTACCTACCTATACTTGTGTACTTAATCTATTGTATTTGTAAAATACTACACATTCAATATATATTCTTCTAGCTATTTTAATATGCATACATATGTACACTTGTCTGAAAAGTTTCCGACAAGACATATTTTTTTTTTATTTTTCTACATAGTCTCCTTAATACGAGTACTACACACTTCTCCCAATGATCCTCCCATCTCTCTAACCCGTCCAAATAGTACTTGGCGTTTTTCTGTGCAAAATAATTGTTCACGAAGGTGGTTGTCTCCTCATTTGACGAAAATCTCTGTCCTCCGAGCGCAGTTTTTAGATGACGGAACAAAACGAATTCGCTTGGGGCTAGATCTGGTGAATAAGGCGGATGGTCAAGCAGTTCAAAACGTAATTCATGGATTTTCGCCATGGTAACCGTTGAGGTGTGAGACGGCGCGTTTTCTTGGTGAAACAGGATTTTCTTTTTCTGCAAATGTGGCCTTTTTTTCCGCAATTTCTGCCTTCGGCTTGGTAAGTAATGATGAGTAGTATGCTCCTGTAATGGTTTTTCCTTTTTGAAGCGATTAAGATAACTCCTCTACTATCCCAAAAACCAGTCGCCATCATTTTCCCAGCCGAAACAGTTTTTGCTTCTTTTGGAGCCGACTCGCCCTTTGCAGTTCACTGTTTTGACTGAATTTTTGTTTCGGGTGTATAATGGTGTATCCAAGTTTCATCTACAGTAATTAATCGGCGCCAAAACTCGGATTTATTGCGCCTAAACTGCGCCAACAGAGCGTTGGAAAGGTTCATTCGAAGACGTTTTTGGTCTAACGTAACCAAACGCGGCACCCAACTCGCGGACAGCTTTTTCATGTCTAAAGCTTGATTTATAATAATATGTAACAAACACGTTCTTTGGACATTTTCATAACCTCTACTATCTCTCTCACTTTAATTCGGCGGTCGTCTATCACCACTGTGCTAAATGATGGTGCAGAGTCCCCATACATAGAGTCCAACTAATTTTTGATTTGCGTAGGCGTATTGCCTTTGCCTCGATATTAAATTTTTTCCATTTTCGACGACTGTCAACTAAAAACTGCGCGTCCAAAATGACTGAAACTTCGGTAAGTAACTGTCAAAAGTTGCACAACTAGCATTCACTAGCTTTTACTGACGAGTGCCGCTATCTTTACGTTGCGGTAAGAAATTTTTCAGACAGCCCTCGTATATATATATATATATATATAAACATATATACCTTTTCTTATCTACCTTATGATCTATATACATATGTACTGATTATTCTTAATATTGTTATCTATGCAAATTAATATAAATATAATTCATATTTACATTGAAATATACCTGTACGCAATGAAGTGAACTAAAACAATCGCGTTTATGATTTTTATCAGTTTCTACGTTTGTGATAAATGATTTTTTTTTCTGTTTCCCTTGAGATGGCAGAGTGCTAACACCGTGTATGACGTTGAAATGATCGCGTAGAGAAGGGTTCGATAATTTTATTAGTTAGGGACTATTCCAATAGAAACTATGAAAGTCTAGTCATGGTGCAAATGGCGACACCAATTGCCGTGGGTGTGTTGCCCTAGGTGTTATAACTTCTACAACACCACCTTAAGTTTAAGTCAAGTTCATGTGTGTTACTTCTTTTGTATTGACCAAGCACAATAGACCAAATATTTTTCATACTTATTTTTTATTGGCACGACAAATTTAGTAAGCTTCGGTGAAAGATAGCAGCAAGATCCTACCCCTCCGACGAGCGAACGCCGTGCAACCGCTACTGGCAAACAAGTGTTACATTTCCATCCACACGCACCGAAACTCTTATAGATTGCAGGCGTCATTGTGCACTTTAAATTTCGCGTTCCATTAGAAGTGGGCACTTCCGATTCTCTGAGGTGGGTTTTCCACGTATGTTATTTCATCTTTAGTTACGTTCGTAGATTCGCTAATACGAGTAAATAGTATGTGTATCGGCCTGCAGAATCTAGGGGAAGAAATGACTGGGTTTTGCCATAAAATTTGTATCTGTTCCCCATCGATAATACAATAGCAACTAGTCTCAGAGCAACAAGTGGGCTTTGAAAAATATATGTATCACTGTCAGCGTTGTTTTTAAATTTGTACTTGTACTATGCGTCCTGTGACATATCACAATCCCATTTTAACAGTGAAGTCATATTTTTATTTTCTTCCTCTAAACATGTCCCTACGAATACAACCATTGTAACATATTTGTATAGACGTAATCCAGTCTTATCAAGTAATGCTTCAAGTTGAATTTCGACGAAAGTTTCAGTAATCTTTTCCCACTGTCTTCTGCTGAAGTCGTCTTCTACAAATAAATATTTTAAATTCTTTAACTGTAACTTACTTAGCCGAAGAACCGTATATTTTGCAAAATTTTGCAGCTCTGGTTGGCGAACAGGTAATTTCTTTTATAATTGTTAACGCATTTGCATTTCTTGAAGTGCGCTGACTCAAGGTCGCACGTTAACTCTTTGAACAGTACTTGCTCGCATAACTCCTTAATTTTTCGACGCTTACTGCAGCTATTAAGCTCTTCGAACAATTTAGATAGTCGTCCTGGTTTCTGTCCACCATCTACAAAATATTGAGGTATTGGGTGGTTGATTCGAACCAATTTTCATCGTTTTTTTAAGAGTCCTTCGTCTATCCATTTCGCTTCCAAGCACTATTTATAGAGGGTGCCCTAAAATTCACTCAAGATGTGAATTTTGCGCCATTTGTGCGTTTCGTGTTGCCAACTAAAAAACAAAAAAACAGGCAGCTTGACAGCTGACAGTTCAAAGTTGTTAAAAATCGAACGTTGCACGAAAAAACAGCGTGTTTTTATTGTTGACCAATATTTTCAAAATAATGAATAATTTTCATAAAAAATATGGTCGGAGTACCCATTTAACTTCATCAACTGCGAAGAGATTAATTCAAAAGTTCAAGAAGACCGGATCAGTTAGTGATCTTAGGCACTCTGGCCGTCCTTTAACAAGTCGTTCAACACAAAACATCGAGGGTCCAAGAACATAAATTCTATACCGTGGTCAAGAACTGGCCAATTCGAGGAGATCTCTACGGGGTATTTTCAAGAAAGTTTTGCATCTTCATGCAGACAAAGTGCAATTGACCCAAGAATTGAAGCCCCCTGACCACACACAGCGAAGGGTTTTCGTTGAGTGGATTATGGAACAACAAGTGGTTGTTGCTGATTTTTCAAATAAAATCATCTTCAGCGGTGATTCTCATTTTCATGTTGATGGCTTTATTAATCGCCAAAATTGTCGAATATGGGTTTCAGAAAATGCAGGAGCGATTGTTGAGAAACAAATGCATCTACAACGTGTCACTGTTTGGTGCAGATTATTTGAAAAAGCGGGTGCCACATAACATATAGACCAAGAAAGAATTAAATTATTGCATAAGTCATTTCCGTGTCGTGTAATTTCCCATTTTGGTGACAAGATATGGCCACCCAGATCATGCGATTTTACCTCGGTTCACTCTTTTCTTTTGTGTTTTTTGAAGTCCAAGATTTATTCCAACAAGCCCATGACCAACCAACCCTTTGAAAGAGCAAATTGAGCGCTGTATCAACGAATTTTTGCCACATTTACGTAAAGCTGTTATGGAAAATGTCGACAAAAGATTGTGTATTTGACAGTAAGGCCGTAGAGACCACTTACCCGGTATACTATACTCTATACTTTATGATTTTAAATAAAGTCCTTTTTTTCAAAACTACTTCTTGCGTAATTTTGTGAATGTAATTCTTACGTGAATGTTGAGACACCCTTATGTTGGAATAATTAAATAGGCAGCAGTGTAGATATTTGTTTGAAAAGGCGATGTACGAGTACTAGTGTGCGTTGGCAACTTTTCAAATGTGAACAATCTGTAGTAGAATATTTGTAACGATTCATAGAAAGCGTAGAGGATCCCGAGGGATTAATTAGAATCATGGATAAATTAACATTTACTCGTATGTATATATGTGACAACGATGCATGTGTACAGACATTTCCTGAAGGTATTCCCAAAAGGGATGAGGGTTCAGTTACTAAACGTTTCTTTGATTTGTGAATTTTATCCTAAATTGGAAGCTATCTTCAGAGCAGATTTGCATATCTGCCAAACCGTCTTTACTCGTATATGTAGCATATTTTTCTCATTGTCTTGAAGTGAAGTCCATGAGAGTTTTTGTGACGGTATATAAGGGATATCAAAGGCATACGCCGAGAACTGAATATACTTGCCGGAGAAAGTGGACAGAAGTTCTAACACCTGTCCTGCATATTATCTGTTCCAGCTCGAGATTGGATATACCAAATTTCGACCATCAAAATTCTATACTGAATCGGCTGCGATATGCACTGCAGCAATAATTCGTACAGCTCAAGACTAAGAATATATTAGTATACGTCCTAAAAAGATAATCCTTTCAAAAAGATGATAAGTCTCAACATGCTATCCTTTAAATTTCGACAAAACAGTCTGAATTTACTGGATGTGTATTCCCTTCTTTTACTGTCACTGTTTTTGTCTTGTGTCTACTAAGAATCTGATCAAAACAAATACTTATTCCCGTCCATTTCCATCAGTATCGCACTGCCTCTCGGGACTGAAGTCAACTACCAGTTGTTTCCAAATCATCCCATCAAGCTTCTCCATATCTGCGATCGCTTTCGTTTACATCTAGAACCGAAAAGCTTCGAAAACCCATCTATCAGCCAGAGGTGGGGGAATACGAAGGAAATCATCCAGATTTCTGAACTTGTCCCTCCGGATTAGGGTCGAAGATTCTGCGTGCTGGAGCGTTGGTGTTCATTCTCTCTACATGTCCCAGCCATATCAAATGCCCAATGCGCAGTTTTTTGACAAGGTCAATGTCGCTGCACAGCTCGTAGAGCTCATCGTTGAATCGTCTACTGCAGAACCCCTCAACGCATATGGGACCAAATATCTTATGAAGAATTTTTCTCTCAAAACGACCAAGGATATCATCATTCGCTTTAGAAAGGGTCCATGTAGGGTCTTATATAGAATTTCATTGGTTGTTCGAGAGAGGGCCTTACTACACAGTTGTCATCTCAGCCCAAAGAAACAGCGATTGGCAAGTGTCATTCTTCGTGATGTCGTTTTCAGATGTGATAGAAGAGTCGAGGTAGGCAAAGTCCCCTACTAGCTCAAAGTTATAGCAGTCGATTATGACATTCTGACCGATTCTTCGATGTTGGGCGTCCCTTCTTGTTGACAGTATATACTTTGTTTTGCCCTCGCTTACCCGTTGACCCGTTTTTGCCGCTTCTGTTCCTATACTTGCAAGTGCACCAGAAATACCTATAATATCAATATCGTCGATGTATGCAAGGAATTGAACAGACTTTTGTAAGATCATACTTCATATGTCAGCTTGTGAGTTTTGCACAATTATGTCAAGTATGATGTTAAACAATTTTAGCCAAGGTCAACCAAATCGAAAAAAATCTCACATGCAAAATTCAAGAACTCCAAAGCCACTGTATGCAGCTTGAATCTCGAATCGACCATCTTGAACGAGAAAAAGTGAGCAGTGATGCCGTTCTGATTGGTGTTCCTCAAATCGAAAACGAAAATTTGGAGAATACTTTTAAAACAATCTGCAGCAAAATAAAAGTAAGCGCACCACCACTCAAAAAAATTTTCAGAGTAAAATCATCGCACTCTAAGCCGAACACTGGCGCAAACGACGGTGCAATCATAATAAAATTTGCCGATAGTTACGACAAAAATAAAGTGCTTTAAGGATAGAGGCACTGGTTTATCCCTAAACGACATTGGTTTTCAAGAATCACACAAAAGAATTTATTTAAATGAAAGCCTGACGAAAACCAATTACACTATTCAACGCAATGCTCTCAAATTAAAACAGCAGAAGATCGTTTCAACTGTGTACACATTAAATGGACAAGTTTTTGTACGCAAAACACCGGGCGGGGATTCCATGCTGATTAGATGCATCGACGACTTGAGAAATTTCTCGGAGTAATCTGTCATCCACAAGCTCAACTCAACTCATCAAAACATTACAAATGTCTCTTTTTCTTCTTCTTCTCTTTATCCCTCTCTCTTATTTTTTTTCAAACTTCGTTTTCTTTTCATTTTCTTCTCTCTATATTGCTCTTTAATAATGTTGTCCCTTTTGTTGTATTTCTTCTATTCATATTTACTGAATTTTTTTTTTTAATTTTAATTTTGCTAATCCATATTGTACATATTTTAAGTAAAGCTTTTACAACATCCGTCATCAACATAATGCTGAAGAAACTTCAAAGGTATGTAAATGAAAACCAACTTTTTTTTGCTTAAACGTACGTTTAGTGTCTCTTTCCATTGTTCCCTTAATCAATGACCAGTAATTGTTCCTCATGGGCGAGTTGCATTGACGAATCAAGAACATTGCTTAATATAATGTGCAACTTTAAAAAAGGGCTGCACATTTGCCACTTGAATGCACAAAGCATGGTAAACAAGATAGATGATTTGCGCTTGATTTTCGAGGACTCTCATGTTGACATTGTTTGCATTTCTGAAACCTGGCTGAAACCTGATATGCCCAATAGTTTATTTAAGCTAGTAGGCTACAAATTGTATCGAGCTGATAGGAGTAGAAAAGAATGTGGGGGCGCTGCCATTTATATAAAACATGGTTTGAAGGTCAAGGTTATTATCCAATCCACAGAAGTTGATGACCATGAGTTTATCTTCTTAGAAATTACTTTAAGCAATGATAAATTGCTGATAGGATCCGTTTACATGGCTCCTGATGTAGCGAGTCAAAATAAAATTAGAAACGTTCTGCAGGAAATAACTCCCTTATACGCAAAAATTGTAGTTGCAGGTGACTTAAACCTCGATATTTTAAACAACAAAAACAAAGAGTTGTTTGATGTTATGAAACCAACAAGTTTTGATTTTGTTAACCGACAAACGCCTACTCATTTTATGCCCAATAAAACTCCTTCCCTTATTGATGTTTTCTTAGTTTCTAATACTGAACTTATAGGTCATTATGATCAAATACAATCTCCTGCTTTTTCACATCACGATACTATATTTTTAACCGTTAATATGTTTGCTGCAGGTTCTGCAGATACTTTTGTTACATATCGCAATTTTTCGAGAATAAACACTCATTCGCTACTCAACGAATGCCAATTGCTTAATTGGTCCCCTGTTTACTGTACTTCTGACGTCAATGAACAAGTCGTAACATTGGAAAATAATATACTATACCTTTTTGATAAATATGTTCCCATATGTACAAAAAAAAGTAAACCCCGTGGCATAGAATGGCTTACCCCAGAAATAAGACAAGAAATTTGCAAACGCAATTTACTTTATAAAAGATGGCGAAGGTATGGATGCGAGAGTATCTTGAAAGAGTTTAAGGTTTGCAGAAATATGACAGCAAACCTTGTCCGCAAGTCTAAAAGTACATTTTTTCAAAATAAGTTCTCCAACATATCGTCTTCTGCTGTATTTTGGAAAAACATTCGTCAGATAGGTTTGAACACAAATAATTCTCCTTCTTTACACGGTGTTAATTTAGATGACCTTAATGAAAAATTTGTACAATCCACACAATCCTTTAACAGTACATTAGGCTCTAGTTTTTCAAGCGTTAGTCAGGGCATGAATAGTTCTTTTAACCTTAAAAATGTACATATGACGGACGTTGGAGAAGTAATTTTTAAAATAAAATCTAGGGCTGTAGGACTAGATGGCATCCATCCTGATTTCATAAAAATTCTGCTCCCTTATATCCTTAAACATATTACACATATTTTTAATACCGTCCTCACCACGTGTGTATATCCGGATAAATGGAAAGTTGCAAAAATAATTCCACTTGCAAATAGTTCTTCGCCAACAAATCCTGAGTACAGGCCTATTGCAGTTATTTCGTTTATGAGCAAGGTTCTTGAATCTGTTATAAGCAATCAAGTTAAAGGGTACTTAGAGAAACAGAACTTAATAACAAGGTACCAATCTGGATTTCGGGGAAAACACAACTGCATAACGGCACTTATGAAAGTCACTGAAGACGTACGCTGTGGAATAGATGACAACAAAAACGGCTTAGTTGTGCTGCTGGATTTTTCTAAAGCATTTGATACTGTAAACCACCAAATACTTATTGAAAAACTTACAAATCAATTTGGCTTTGAAACTACAGCAAGTAAACTAATAGCTTCATATTTACAGGGTCGTCTTCAGGCTGTTTTTTCTGAGAATAGACAATCATCATACTTGCCAATATGTTCGGGTGTACCTCAGGGATCCGTTCTTGGTCCTTTGCTATTTGTGCTTTTTATAAATGACGTTTCAAAATGTATTAAAAACTGCTATCACCACATTTATGCTGATGACTTGCAAATTTATAAATTGTTCAAAAAGTCTGACGAATCAGAAGCAGTAGCAGGCATAAACGAGGATCTAGACTCATTGCATTAATGGTCCCAACAAAACCAACTTGCCCTTAATCCTAAAAAAACTAAGGCATTGACAATCAGTAGAAACAAAACAGACCAAATACCACCAGAACTTTTTCTTAATGGTTTAAAAATAGATTTCGTGTCGAAAATTAAAAACTTAGGCATATATATTAACAGCAATATGACCTGGCATGATCATATTAATAGTATAGTATAGTAGGCAAAATTTACGGCATTCTCCGTGGTCTTAGTCCAACTGCACGCTTTTTGCCAACTAAAGTTAAGCTCCAGCTTGTCAAGTCATATGTTCTTCCTTCGATTTTATATGGGTGTGAGCTTTTTTGTAAATTGGACTATTGCTCTGAAAAAAAATTAAATGTTGCATACAACAGTTGTGCCAGATACATTTTCAACCTTAATCGATATGATCACGTTTCAGCATATACGCAGAAAATAGCTGGGCTCTCGCTGAATTCGCTCCTAAAATACCGTACTGTTGTAGCACTGCATGGGATCCTCGAGAATAAGGCGCCAAATTATCTATCTTGCATTTTAGATTTTACACGATCTCAAAGATCTTTGCAAATTAAACCACCTCGCCATAAATACTTAGTTAGTTCTAGACAGTTTTTCGTCCATTCAATTCGCCTATGGAACCAACTTCCGATAGACATTAAACGTGCTAATGCGAATCAATTTAAAAAACTGGCTTTTCAATACTACCTGGATGCAAACTGAAGTTTCCGATACTAGAGATGACTAGACTTCATTATCTTAGAATTCTTCTTTTCTATTTTCATGTCGCTATCTTTCTCTTCCTTCTCTATTGTTTTCTTTCTTTCACCTTTTCCTATCATTTATATTTCTAATTTTACCAAAAAATAATTGATAAATAGATCTTCAACCTGTGCATAATTAATATTAGCTGTAAGCTTACCTGTACAGAGATAATTTTTAAATAAATATGAAATATAAAATATAAATATAAAACAAGTCAAGTGATAGCGCGTCACCTTGCTTAAATCCTTTTTTGACATCAAAAGTCTCGGTTAGGTCGTTACCGACCTTGATTTAGCAGCGAGCTTTCTCCATTATCATCCTGCACAAACGGACGAGTTTGACAGGGAACAGCTCATATAATTTACGATTGTGCCTTCTCCATCATTCGTCCATCTCACACAAAGGACTTAGTATGGCACCAAGTGTCTAACTTTCAAACGAGCCAGATATTTGTTCCAAAAAAGTAGTCTACCGACTTATGTGAAGTATTTACCAAGACTTAATTTTGACTTCACCTAAATATAATTACAAGTGTCACTTAAGATTTTGTTTAACACTATAATTTTTTGAATAATTTAATCCCTTTAAAAATAATATTATATATAATTTCAAACCAAATAACATTTCAACGCTACTTTAGAATCTAAAAGTTAAAACTTTATCTCTGAACCGATGAACTGAAGCAGAATTATTTGAAAGTCGTAATCGAAACCCGTAATCGCCAATATTTAATATCGACTCGCAAATAACGATTGCAATCATTCCACGAGGTGATTGTTGAAGCTAAACCATTTCTGGTACTGCTTGTGAAGCGATCGCATACTTCAACCTAGTGGTTGACGACAAAACACATACATATTTTCCTTTGAGACGACCACAACACCGGCCCACTTCCAAGCGTAAACAGAACGCCAGAATGGCGCCGCTGAGACTGTCTAGTGAGAAATTTTCAGCTTTCTGAAAAAATATATCCATGCGTACAGTTCTAATGAAGTCCAAAATCCTCTTGAAATTACTGTTTATTGCATCGGGGAACAGTCAAATGCGATCCACAGTCAAGCACATTAGAGAGGCCACTGCTTCTCTGTTGTGAAATTGCTTCCAAGGACATACTCGTAGTTCTGCTAATGAATAGATTTGCTCTCGAGTGGAATCGCACTGGCTCATGTAGGATCGCATTACCAAGTTCTCAATTAGAAGTGATAGGGATACATGAATTATCTCTAAGTTTGATCGAGATCTCCATCCCCTCAAATTGATTCTGCAGCAAGCTCACCAGTTGGAAGGTGGCAGGAATCGAACGGATTGAAGAAGTTTGTTCTCTATACTCGATCCAACACTGCTGCTTATATCCTTGTATTACCTGTGCGTTATCACCCATAACCAATGATTCACCATTAATAAGAAAGATATCTTCACTTGACGGATCGATTGAAGTTATTATAGGAGAGCTTTATTATTCTGCTCCGACGTCTCCGACGATCTTTTCTTACCTATGATAGTGCATAGATATTTTTTCCTTTTTTTCTTATAATTGGCGAGCACTATAAATTTTACGTACCTTAATCTGCCGATGAGTCGTATCACCCTCTGAACAATTCTTTCTCCATCTTTTCATCCAATTTCGCTTTGGAATGTGCAGAAACTTTTCCATCCCATTTCATCTCAACACATAAATGGTTGCCCGTAATTTTCCTCAATCCAATCTATTGAACTTTGCTGATATTCGGTGGGAGACGTATGAACCGAAAATACGCCGTATTAGGTGTGCCTCTTTTAGAAATTGTATGCACCAGCACTGTCTACCAAAGGGTTCGATAATGGTCATTATCAAAGAATTATTAGACATGGTAGTGCAAATGTAATCTGCTTCTCCGGTTCCTGTTCCCACTGACCTCTTATTTCTCAGTGATTTGAAGATCATTTGGCGGAAATGTATGAGGGCTGTTCCCTCTCATCGGCCATCGCACTATTTGCAATATTTCATTAATTGAACCTAGTGAACCCTGAGATCTCGCGCAGAAGGACCTGAGTTTCTATTTCGCTGTTCAGGCCAACAAAATAATTCGCCTTAGACACTTTCCGGAAAATTGCTCCTATTACCTCACCTTCTGCTAGTGCTTGGAGGTTTTTGATCGACGATTTCAGTGTTATGGCTTCTGAGTTATGTTTGTCAGTGAACTGTCTGTATAAGATTTAAAGCTTCGATCGCAACCTAATTTTGTATTGGTACAATGATCACTGTCATATAGGAATGCTTGTGTGAAGCTACTTTTGGTTGTGTAGTGTGCTTCTTCTACAACAGCTGGTGTTTCACTGCGGACTAGTTGATGTTTGACTTCCGCTTTTTGCTGCCGAACAAGGCTTTCTTCCCTAAATACTAGAACTTAGGACAGTGTTTTCGCTTCTTTTTTGGATTGTGACTTTTACTTGTCCTTTGGAAAGTCATCAATCGGCTGTCTTCACCAAAGTGTAGAACCGGAAAATATTTTCATGTCTTTTCTATCATCTTTCCTTTTGAAAACTCTAGAATGAATGATTAAAATCCACGTACGATCTAGAATTCCACCACCACTTTTATCTACGGCTCAACATGCCTCCTCCACATTCACCGACTAGCCACATCGAACGATCCCTATAATATAGAAAGTACACCATGGTCGCTCTACTGGACATAGTAGATGCCTTTGACAATGTCTAAACTGAAGTGTTATGCTAAATAGCAGAATAATCTACTCCCAACGGAGGAAGGGTGGAGTGGGTTTCTGCTAAAAGATGTCAACAGAGTACGTCGTTAGGCGGTGTCCTCTCACCAATTCTCTGGAATTTAATAGTTAACGAAGTGCTGATATACCTGGTAGCTTATTGTATCAGGGTGGTTGCCTTTGCGGATAACATTGCTATAGCCGTCTCAGGTAAGCATCGTAATACAATTGAAAAACTCCTTCAGCTAAATGTTAACAAATAAAACCGTTGGGTGTTCGCTGTGGATTGGGAGTAAACCCCCATGTAACTGGTCCTGCCCTCTTTTCCAGGAAATATAAAATTCCAATCATAGACCCTCCCTCAATCAACGGTACCAGCTGAATCTTTTCCATTACAACGAAATATCTGGGTCTTGTTCTTGATAGGAAAATAAACTGGAAACCGAATATTCTCTTACAAAAAAAAACATTGGGAACAAATGGGGGCTTCAACCTGTCATTACCCACTGGCTTTAATCTCAGTTATAGGGCCGATTCTCACCTACGGAGTGGTTTTCTGGTGGACGGCAAAGACAACGTATCCGTGCACAGGCGGAGCCTATATGTCTCTGAGGCACTGGATATTCTGTTTCACTTGACTGCAGGCAAGTAGCTGCTACTCTTGATATTTGCCTTAAAGCGACTAGACAGTGGAGAAATAAATTACTAGACCAAGCTAATATTCTTATCACACTAGGAATCCTTGCAGAGAACATCGACTACACCATGCCCCAGCATTGGTTTGACCAAGGCTTTCATATAAGCATCCCGTCTAGAGGAGGAAGACACTTTCTTTAATGGCAAGTCAATCCATTTATGTACGGATGGATACAAGACTAATAGCGGGGTTGGTGGCAGTGTTTTCTCAGATTTCAGATTTCCCTTCTCGTTTCCCAATCACCATTTCTGCATATCAATGATGCAATGCTTTTCACCGTTTAGTAGAAAACGTTAGAACTGGATATCATTTTGGGGTTGTCGTACCACAGATCTCACATGTACATGTAGTTGGTGGTTAGTTGTGGATGCATAAGCGATAATAATTTATTCGATTACTTTTTGTAGACTCTAATTTTCTCAAGGAGTCCGACGACAAATTTTGTTATTCGAATAGTATGCAGCTCATACACACAGTACATGAGTTCTAAATATGAGCGCTAAAGGATGATGATCAGAAATGTCCAAATAGTCCATCCGACTATACTGGTCTAAATGCGTTCTTGACATTTAAAGTTCACCGTCATAATTTTACTAACCGTGATATAAGCTGCTGCAACTTTTAAGCTTATTACCTCTATAAGTATTGGTGTGGCAAATCAACATTGTCCTTTGCATTAGCAGTTTTGAACACCCCACAAGTTGCCGAAGTTGACATCGTTCGTTTTAGATTTTACATCTATTATACTTCGTGTACATTCCTTATTACTCCCTATTGTAGTCCACACATTGTAGGGCTTTCATTCTAATTTTCATAACTAAAGGCGTGGATATACAGTAGCCGTTATACATACGAGTATGTAGTAAGTAGCACAGTCAAATCATAAACAAATCAGATCGTAGCCATAAGCATTTGAAATTATTTGTGTCAGCTTTGCAAATATTTCTGGGAACCAGATAAAATTCTGTTGCATAATAATATTATGTTAACTGTTAACTGTAGCTCTACCAAACTGAGCATCAAATATGTAGTTCTAGCTCCAACGATATACAACTTTCCTAACAGTAAACGCCATCAATTCCTTTGCCATCCGAACGTTTTTCTTATTTTTATCGACTTCTGGTGGGCAAATTTAGGTCAATCCACTCAGTAGAAATGTGTTTTCAAATTTACGTTCAAAACCCGAATTTCGTAACCCTATATGCCCTGTTGATAGGATCTACCGGTCTAAGATATGTACAAGAAATATTGTTACCATTAACGTAATTGAAAGCTGCACAATTTAAAAAACAGAAATTCAATATCGACCCGCTCAAAAAAATTAAAACGAAAGGTAGGTGTTGATGATAAAGTGTCTTGAAAATAAATATTCATGTTCTAAAAGAAGTCGTAACAAAATCTACGGTATACATATGTATGTATGTATAAAAACCAAACACAAGTCTATCACCCATCACTAAGTCATAAGTAACTACAGTGCACAACAAAAAATTGGAAAAAAAATAAATAAAAATAGAATGAAATAAGATTGAAGCAATAAAAAGGAAAAATGAATAAATAACTGTAAATCAACGTCCCGTAAATAAAAAAATGCAAGCAAGACAGAATCAAGTACCATACTACCCATACCCATGCTCAATATTATCCGTTTCTTTTAGCACCGCTTATTCATTCCTTTTGCCAGAAGGACGAACGTCTATGGAATGCAATATTCCAGTAAAAAAAAATCAAAAAAAAAATATACATACATATACAGTATATATGAATTGTAGACATGTAGCACAGTCGAATAGTTGAGAAAAATTCAAATTCGTTCAAGCGTATAATTTGATTTCTCTGGGGATGTAATTAAGAACAGTGCAATATCGAGGAGATAAAGGATACAGTTTTATTCGTTATCTCACGAAAGCAAACGACTCACAGTGGCTCATTTAAGGAAAAGTGCTTGCATAATTCAATTTTCGGGTGGATCTATAATGCAAAATTTTTAAATACACTAACAAATATTCAGAGCTGTGGTAACCGAAAAAATTATTTCCTTTGCATCAATAGTTTTGCTTGTGAATTTATGAGGGATTTTTAAGGTCACCTAAAAATCGATTTCTTTTGAAATTTTTTTTTAGGTTTGAGTGTAAAAACTAGGCAAAGCGTTTCACAAAATCATTTCTTTTTCATTTTGTGTGATATACCTGTTCATTTGTGAAATCAAAATTGGACGCAGTTTTTTTATAATTTTTTTTGAAAACTATTTAATTTAATGTTTTTTGAAACACCATTTCCGGTCCGGCGCACTTGAGTTTAAAAAAAGGTCCAAAAGGGTTCTAGCTGAACTCTTTGGAATGAAACCATTAATAAATGTTTATTACTGAATCCAACGAAAATGAAAATTTGGGTTTGGGTTCATAATTTTTCACAGTGCTGTATAAAAAGATGAGAGGTTTTATTAAAATGATCAATCGGGAAAACGGTTGTACAACATTAGAAAATATTAGCTAAAAAGTAAAAATTGACTTTTCGTACAAGAATTTATCGGAAATTTTTGTCAACGTCTCGAATAAAAACGAAGAGTTCAGGTGTGATTTAAAAAATTATTACTAACTGTCTGATGAAAATTTGTCAAGCGGAAAGGTGTCCGAAATGTGAAAAAAAAATTATCATCACTGATCTTGAATCAAAATGGGTCGCAGCCTACAGATAGAGAAAGAATTTCTCTATGGAAAATTCTCTGCATATCTATACTGAATGAATAGAAGAAACATGTGATTATCAAGTACATCAGTCATCATGAGTAAGGACAAAGAAATCAATAACTGAGTGCTCGACGTTCACAAAAAAACAAAAACCAATAAATGCTACCGAAAAAGTAACCACATCAAAAGATCTTTCTAATGCCTTAGCAATAAAATATAATAAGGGTCATGAAAGGATGAAACTTGATGTGACCAACACAGCCTCTGCCACAAGTCCACTGCGATTGTAAAGAATAAAGGAAACCAAAAGGAGCCTAATAACTATAATAGTGATATCAAAAGGAAAACATAAGATTTTGAGAAGTTTCTTAAGAAAATACTTACAACGTATATGTTCTTCAATCTTACATGGTTATAACAGATGCCAATAAATAGGCAGTTCCAGGAATTATAATTAGAGTGAAACTTCAACACATGGTAGATTATACTCCAAGGCGCCTTTTAGAAAATAAAATTGAAGGAGAGTTAATTGCACTTCCAAGAATTCTTATATTACAATACAAAGTAAGTGTGCAATGGCGTAGCTACCGCGAGTGTTACAAGTGGCAATCACAGGGGCCCCCAAGCTCAATAAATCTATCCTCTTTTAAAATTAATTCAAAATTCAAGTGAAGGGTTGATTCTTGTCAGAGCATGTTTGCGCACAAAGTGGCACTTCATTTCAAGGATCTCGGTCGCAAGTCCCGTTATCTCAGTCCGATGTGCATTATGGACCACAGAAGGATAATCAAATGATATCGGCTCCTTCTCTTTGTGCATACTTTCTTTACAGTTTTTCTTTCTTCCAGTCGCTACGAAAGATATTTTCCCTGCAACAGGCCATAGGGTTGCTCTGATGTGTGGCTTGTGCCAACCTGGATATTGTTTATTTGCTGGGGATATGCGCGAGTTCCTGTTAAATAAAATAATAAATTTAAATAAAAAAACGAAAGTTTGATTTAACAAAAGACAATTTCATTTCAACGTGTATCACCTCGAAGTGAACTTCAATTATTCTCAGAATATATATATTTTCATATATATATACTCGTACATACATAGGAATTAGGAAACTTATAGATGTGCGAAGGTAATCCTGGGAGCGGATGTACAACGGACTCTAATTATTTAGTTTCCTCGAAATTGATATTTGAAACTTAGGCTATTATTTCATTTCATGTGCAGTGCGTGGTGAGATTTGTAAATTTTCCATTTTATGTGTATCGTGTTTGTTTAATTATTGTGTTTTTGTGCTCAGAAGTGTAAAAATTGAAACATGAGCAACACAAATGAGTGCAAGAAGCTAGGCTCTGGCCCACACCGGACTGTAGAGCTACGAGGGGCGTTCAACATACTCTCGGTATTGGGGTGAAGCTGTGGTTGTATATATAAATTGACTTATTTATCCAGTAATACTATTATTTTAGTGCATTCATGTAAAATTTCATATAAATGTGATTATTAATTCGCGTTTTATCTCTAGTTAAACAGAATCATAATGACAACTGAGACGATGATGGTGAAAATTGAGCATCGCGCTGTAATTAAATTTCTCACTAAGCAAGGAAAAAGTCAAAAAACTATTCATGAAGAGATGGTGGCTGTTTACCAGGGTTCCGCACTTTCATTATCAACTGTGCAAAAGTGGTCAAGTGAGTTCAAGAGAGGCAGAGAGAGCATTGAAGACGACCCCCGCTCTGGCGCCCCGGCTACTGCTTGTACGGGAGGAAGCATCAAAGAAGTCGAAAAACTTGTTCTTGAGGATGCCCGAATAAAGGTGAAAATGATGGCAGAGATCACCAAGCTTTCAATTGGTACCATTCACACCATTCTTCATGACCATCTTAACCTTTCAAAGGTCAGTGCAAGGTGGGTGCCACGAATGCTCACAGCGCCTCAGAAAAAAGTGAGAATCGCATGCTGTAGAGAGCTTTTGGAGATGTGTAGTGAGAACGCAGACGGTGTTATGGATCGAATTGTTATTGGGGACGAAACATGGGTCCACCACTATGACCCTGAAAGCAAACAAGAGTCCATGCAGTGGCATAAAAAAGGAACAGACCCCCCGAAGAAGTTCAAAGTCACTCCGTCTGCCGGGAAGTTCATGGCCACAGTTTTTTGGGGCTCAAAGGGAATCTTGCTCATTGAGTACAAAAAAAAAGGTGAAACCATCAACGCCACATCCTACGCTTCCACTTTGCATAATTTGCGGGAGGAAATTAAAAAGAAAAGACGGGGTAAACTCGCAGCGGGTGTGTTGCTTCTTCATGACAACGCTCCTGTTCACACGGCGCGAGTTTCCAAGGCTGCTGCGCGAGATTGTGGTTTCGAAGAAATCCAACACCCACCCTATAGTCCAGACCTTGCCCCTAGTGATTATTTCCTGTTTCCGGATTTAAAAAAATATCTTCGTGTAAAAAGATTTTCGGATGATGAAGAACTCAAGTCGGCAATAAATGGGTATTTTGCAGAGAAAGAGGAAATTTATTTTTTTGAGGGTTTAAAAAAGCTTATCTCAAGATGTAACAAATGCATTGATGTTAGGGGAGATTATATTGAAAAATAAAAACAATTTAAATTGAATTCGCATTTTCCTTCATATCGATACCGAGAATATATTGAACGCCCCTCGTATATACATATTTATTTTTATTTATTTTCATATTTTATCTCCGAAAATGTTCCAAAATTAATTGTACATTTAAAAGAGCACTTTACAGTCAGTTATCACTGACAGACGACACATATTGATAATAATTATACAGCATATGTATGTATATGCAAATCTCTTTTGAGTTGGGTAAGGGGGCAACGAAAAAAATTGTCCACTTGGGCCACGAAAGGTGGAGCTACATCACTGTAAGTGAGGCTGGGATGGATCACCTGGACAAGGTGAATATAAGTAAAAAATAAATACTTCAGCTGGTGAAACAGATGCAAAAAATTTAATAATAGTTCAATTGTGAATATTAGAGGAACCTTCGCCCATCATCAGTTCCAATATGCAAGGGAAACTGAAGAACTCATAAAAACGATATAAACTGTCAAATTGCTAATTTTCAATCTAGTGAATGAGAGAGATGTATAACAAAGATAATCTTCTTGGAGAACATTTTCGGTAACCCGGCGCGAATGGTAACTGACAAAGGAGAGGCATTCAGTTCAAACAATTTCAAGAAATATTGCGACGATCGAAACATTTCTCACACTCAAATTACAACTGGTGTCCCGCGAGGTAACGGCCAAGTCGAAAGAATGAATCGTATTATAATCGCAGCTCTAACAAAGATGTCAGTGGACAACCCCCTGAAATGGTACCAACATGTCACACAATTGCAAAAAAGCAATAAATTCAACAGTCTCAAGAGCCACGAACACAACACCATGCGAGCTACTGTTCGGTGTTCCAATGCCAAGCGATGAAGATGTCAAGCTAACTGAAATGCTGGAGGAGGAGATACGAGAAGAATTTCAGAGCGAAAGAATTGAGCTACGAAAACAAGAGAAGATACAGATCGAGCGAATTCAAGAAGAATTACAATATAACAAACGCCGCAAGTCAGCGAGAAAGTAGGCTGTCCACGACTTAGTCGCAATTCAATGAACGTAATTTGGAGCAGGGCTCAAAGTGCAGCCAAAATTCTTGGGTCCATACGAGGTTACGAAAATTCGACGTAACGACCGCTACGAAGTATCCAAAGTCGGTAACCACGAAGTCCCGAATAAAACGTCGTCTTCATTGAATCTGATAAAGCCATGGATACAATAAGACGAGGAAGATTCTGACATCTACGAGTCTGATTAAAGCAGGATGGCCCGATGTAGGCGGAATGTGCCTATCTATTCAAAGCTAAGTCCGTCACAGCGAACCACAAACGTTAAATTAATAATCTACCGCAATTTACTGTTCTTTAAAATGCAACTTCTCCATTACCATATTTGGTCATTGTCATCTTCAATCAAAACATGAAGAGAGACTAACTACACAGTTGACCAGCAGCCACGAAGAGCAACGGAAGTTTTCTTTTAAAACCGATACGAAGCTACGCGACGATACACAACGATATTTAGAAACTATTCCGCGATGTATCTTTCTTTTTTCTTAATCAAGTTATCTTAATTATTTTTCCATTAATTAGATACTTACTATTACCTATGATGAATTAAAACTACATTTGGAATATACTTTTAAAGAAACGTGTTATTATTTAAAACTCCCTGGACTCCCCTCCCACAGTAATACTTAATGTTTTGAATTATAGGGAAAAGGTTAACAATGTCAAGTTTGGGGAAAATGTTAAGAAAACAGCAGAGTTATTAAAGCAAAAATAACCCGAAAAATAACTCACACCCACCCTTAGTAAAATGTTGGCTCATAGTTAAAATATAATCGAGTATCAATCGTAGAAGCTAAAGAATCTAAAGATTAGACTACAAGGAATATAGTACGAGTATCAAAATACGTGCAAGGTTTCAAGGATGCGGCTGAATGAAGACCTTTTCAACATGCTTGCAGCCTCATCAGACCCACTCGTTTCTTCGTTAAGCCATGTAAGAACCGAAAAAGACTTCAGAGTACAATACTTTCCAGAAATGATAAGTTTATTAGACATTACTGGCGAAAATTTCCAAGAAATTTAATTTCTTTGTATTTAAATTGTTGATCCATTTACTTTTTTCTCCACTGCTTGACTTGAAATGAATCACTGAAATATTTTATTATGTACTCTGATGTGCCACAAAATAAAAAGAAATGCTCTTTTGATACACCTAAAAAACAAAAACGATTCGTTTACTTTAATCCATCACTGTTTTTCTCGGATTAGCTTTTAGACACCCTGTTATTACTTCAATCATGGATTTTTATTTATATTTTCATTTTGCAAGCAAAAAAGTCCAAATGAGCCACTGTGCGACGACGACGTTGGCTGTTCATATAGCGCCTGAATCAATCAACTTGCTGTCCCAGCTCCCAATATAAGAAAATTTAAAAAAATCTTTCTTTTTTTTTTAAATTGGTGTACTTAGGTACAATGTACCCAAATCCAAAAATAAAAACCCTCGAAAAAAAATTAATTGAATTGTAAATGCATTTATCGGACAGGGGCAAGCACCAAGTCCATTAAAATGCACTTAGCATGCTTTTGTATTCTGTTGGGAAATAATTAATGTGATTTACGGATTAACTTTTTACTCGTATCTGTATGAGCATCCCTCACTGAATTGCTTTCCGTCGCAATACAATAATAAGTAATTAATAAAATATCTAGTCGGGTGCCAAATTGAATTGACTCGAGTGAGCAAATAAGTCGAAAGGAGGGACCCTCTCTCTCATATTCAAGATACTGCAGACTTACGCTATACATGTTGCTTTCAATTTGCGTTACAAAGGATTATGAGCACGCTTAAAATGTATAGGCAGAAAGTGCGCAATGAGTCGGAAGCAAAATGCTAATCAGCACGTTCCATAAGGGCTTAAGGTGATACTGATGATTATTAACCTTTTACTGAATAGCATTTCATATATGTATGATATCCTCTTTTCATCTCATGCTTACACTCATTTTTTACGGTAAATTTCCAATCAGTGAGTGCATATTCTGACAAACACAATGTAATTTATCTCCACATCCGGAGTTGAGTGATTTTGTTCGGTCGCAAAATTTACTGCTACCCAAAAAGTGCGAAGAGTGACGGTTTGTTTTCTAAGGCTCTTACGAAAAATTTTGTTTTGTGCCAATAATTAATAAACAAATTAGGTAAGTACCAATTTTTTTTTACATATTTTTATGAAAATATTATTACTACTTGATTTTTATAAAATTTTGAGTTGAAAAATTTACAGTTTTTTTAAAATGGTGTCAAAAATTATATCTGGTAAAAAAATTTTTAAATTGATAAGCAATTGGGATGAGAGTGAGGATGAATGTGAAGTTGGGAATGATTTGAATAATGCGGATTTTGTTGTAGAGTCGCAAAGTTTAACGAAATTAAGAAACGAGGAGCTAGAACGTTTAAATTTTGCTGAAGATATCGAGATGAAGATGTTCAAATTGATAATGAGCTCTTTCACATTGAGTCTTTGCCGATTATCATTGCAGAAAATCTAGCTGTCTTGACTGCACAACCGTCATCAGCTGAAGAACTAAAGACCGTTAAGGCCCATTATTCCAAAATGATATGGAAAAAAGTTGAATTTCGTGGCGAAAATTTAGAAATCAAGGGTAGTTCGGAATTACCCACTAATATTATGGAACTAAGCACACCCTATGCGTTCTTCAATTTTCTTTTTGGTAATGACATCATTGAATCAATCGTAGCTGAGTCTAATTTGTATGCTTGCCAATGTGATCCAGGCAAACACTTCGCTGTGCTATAACAGCAGTTGAGATTCAAAAATACATTGGTATTTGCATGCTAATGTCAATTCTGTAGAATACGACGTTCTTGGAATACAATTATAGGCAATGGGCAGTAAAATGTCTGTAAATAAATTCGAGAAAATTCGCCAATTTCTTCATTACAATGATCGCATCCATAAAACTCGTCCTCTCATAAACAAATTGATACAAAACCTCTAAAAAGTTCCCTGTGAAGAGTTTTTATGTATGGCTCAACAAAAGCGAGAAACTACATTAAACAGTATCTTACAGCGAAACCTCATAAATGGGGTTACAAGTTTTTTGTTTTGTGTGGAACATCTGGGTATGTTTTCTATTTTAAGCTCTACGAGTATACTGGTCAAGAAAATGATGATCGATTTCGCTTGCCCACTAAAGTTAACTTGTGCGCTAATTCCAATGTCGTAATTCCAATATGTATTTCAAAATATATTTCGATAATTATTACACTTCGATACCATTAATTTCTCAGCTTTATAGAAAAGGTATGTAGCCAGTATCTAACGTAAGCGCTTTTTTAAATTATGTACTTTTATTTTTATATTGAAGGAGTTCTAAGCCTGGGAACCGTCCGAAGAAATCGTTTACCAAACTGTAAGCTTCTGGATGACAAATACTGGAAAAGTAAAGAGCGTGGTGTTTCTTATGAAGTAGTAGGCAGCGTTGGCTTTAGTTACTTCGAAGGACACAAAATTAGTTACAATCACTTCTAATTTCATTGGAGAGAAGCCAATTTCTAAATCTCAGAGGCATGAAAAAAACCAAGAAATCAAAGAAGTTCAGCTATTATCAAGGACTACAATAAGTTTGTGGGTGGTGGACTTGGCAGATTCCTTGCTTGAAAGATATAAAATTAAAATCAGGTCTAAGAAATGGTACCACAGAATATTTTACCATTTACTGGATGTATCAGTTTGCAACGCATGGCTTTTGTACATGTAAGTTTAGGTTTAGTCTAACGTTCATATTAAAGATATAATTAAAATCTAAGCGTGTCGAAACACAAGAAAAAAATCATCGAGTATCAATCGTAGAAGCTAGAAGTGTCGAAAAAAAAGAAAAAATCATGTCCCTAACCGATTGGAATATTACTGTGTCGGAAACTCTTTGTCGTTTGGATGGTGAAGTGTCAAAGCGTGGAAGGCCATCAACCGAATTGGGTAGGCAAATTGAGGAAAAACGAAGAAAAGAAACTTCAGCATCTGTTCCGTCAAAAGAAGTAAGGCTAGATGGTTTTAACCATTTGCCTCTTTGGATGCCTCAACATTTAACGCGCAAGCTGCCTGGTTGTGGAAAATTAACATCTGAAAAATGTTCAAAATGTGAAACTGCGCTTTACTTTAACAAAGACAGAAATTGTTTCCAAGACTTCCACACCAAATGAATTTTCTCCGCTGGAACATCTAAAATTTTATTTATTTATGTACAAATATTTTATTTTCATGTAATAACATAATTTAGAATTTTTCAAGTTTTGTTTTTAGTTACACAATTTGTTTTACTTTTGCTAGAAGCGTTAGCATAAAAATATTAAAATATTCATAGAATAGAGTAACAAAATAAAATTAATTTTGAGACACCAAAAAAGTGTATTTTATCTGCATGATATATCATATGTCACAGGTATACAAATTGAATAGAGTCTCATAAACGGCTAAATATTTTAACAAATCATTATCATTTTCGTAATCAGGTCGACGAAATACATAACAATATATATATATATTTTTTTTTTTTTTCAAAAAAAAATTCATGCAGTAAATCAATGAAAACCAATGAGCGTTGAACGTTTATGATTTATTGTGGTGAAAATATTCGATGTCGGTGGTTTCCTTATCGTTTTATATTATAAATCTCACAAAATTATACGGGGAGTTTTTTACCTAACAAGTGTGCAGAAAAAAGTCTAGGTATGATTTAATATTACACTGCAGGGACTAAAAATAAAACAAAAGTTTTAAATTTAAAATCAAAAACAGTTAAACGGGCAGAGACCATATGTGAGTACATTCATATGCAATTGGATTGGATAATACGAGTGCATAACGAGTTTAGTATGCAAGAGAGAAGCTTGCGGTATACCGCTATCTATCGCAAATTAAAAAGGAATTAAATGTAGTGATTTTTGCATTTGTGTGTATCCTAAGAAATGCGTAGGACTGAGTGATTGCGATGTTAATTTTTATAGTGAAGATAAATCCAATGTATATAATTCCAGAGAGTATTTCTGTAAAAGTAATAACGGGGAACGTGGACAATATATTGCAATTGGTGAATGACAATACAGCTGTATTCAGCAAGCAAGAAGAAGAAATAACATCGCTGGTTAAGGGCGTGAAGACAATCAGTGTAGGTGTATGGAAGAAAGCAAATGAAAATGAGATGAAAAGCAATTTCCAAAAAACAGAAAATTCATATATGAAGAAATAGCAGTAAAGAACGTGCCCCCTATGATTATATTGAAACAAAAAGTAAACAAAACTGTGATCAAACCAAAAGTGCAATTAAAAAGAATATCAACCCCTCGGAATTGTCAGTGCAAATTAATAGTGTATCGGCTAGAATAAAAGGAGCTTAAATAACAATAATAAAATAATAAAAAAATAAATAAAAAATGAGATGAAATAAAGTTGTGGAGATCCTAAGCTTGTAAATCCTAAAGTATGTAGTAATGAAGTAGATGAGGATAAGCTATAAAATAAATTTAATGGTGGAATGAAATTGATAAACTGTTTTAAAAGGTCTAACAATAACTTGAAATATAATGCAATATCAGAAGTGGACAAACATTTATTGAAAACATTAATAGAGGAAAACGATGCATATTCAAATGTAGCAAGTGCCCTGTATTTGATAAATAAAATGTAAAATGCTGTTTTAAGTTTTGGGGTTTTAATCGGTGCCGTGAAATAAGGCTGAACACATTTGTGTAAGTGAAACAAATCCTAACATTAAATTTTGTAAGTGAAGTGAAGTCAAATTTTAACATTTGACTTTATTTCATTTTTCATCGTTTTTAATTTCGCTTACCCGATATAAATCAATTTCAACTCACTTTCTGCACGATACCGACCATCTTTTCATCAATTTTAAGGCCACATGTGACAGCATTTATAGAGACGAGCTACATAGAGCCATATCTAGTTTTAGCGTCACTGCCAAACTCATCCGTCTGTACGGATGACGAGTGTGAACGCTCGCTGTTCCGTCCAGATCAGTAACAACTAACCGAGACACTTGATGTCAAAGAGGTCTTAAAAAGATGACTCACTGTCACTGGACTTCTTTAACATCATACTTATCAATTATGTGGATCTCGTAAGTGAACACTGAAGGCACAATCTTTCAAAAGCCTGTTCAGCTACCAGTTTACACCGATAAAATCGACATAATTTGGAGGACTTAGAGGGCTGTAACCGGTGCGCTAGCTAGTATTGAAACGAGAGCTGTAAAAATAGGTTTAGAGGTAAATGAGGGGAAAAGCAAGTATATGCTGTCAAAAAGAATGGACACACAAACAGACGAATTGGACAAAACTTGACAATCGACAACTATATCATCATGGTAATAAAAGACTTTATCCACCTTGGCTCTGCTATGAATGCTGGCAACAACGCCTTAGCTAAGAAGCCAATGGATATGGCCTTATCCCGAAAAACTAAGAAGACTCTATATAAGAACTTGACCGTCCCAATCCAACTTTATGGAAAGCGGTTGAAAATATTCCCAGGCGTTTAGAGAGAAAAATTCTTCGAAAAATATTCGGTCCCATTTCCGTTGAAGGTCTTTGGAGGAGAAGATTCAACGACGAACTATACAACCTGTACAGCGACATCAACGTAGTTACAAAATTGCGCATCAGTCGCCTGAGGTGGCTAAGGGCATCATAGCTCCGGCCCAGAGAGTCTTCGAATCTAACCCGGAAGGACAACGCAGAAGGGAAAGACCACACCTTAGGTGGCCCGCACAAGTATAATAGAAGGGGCTTCAACCGCCACCACAGGTTTTTCACCAAACATTTTCGTTTAAATAAAGGCTGTTGAATGCTGCACTAGCTTTCGATTTAATATTAATCATAACCTCTTAGTTTATAATCACACCAACGCAGTATACATCGTATTTACAGTTGCCTACGTAAATTACGGCTAGCTTCGTATTTTATCCCTGTGGAAACTCGACGTAAATTAGTTCTTACATTAATATTGCCCATCATTACTTATGCTGAGGTTGTCTATAGCTCCCTGGATTCACTTTCCCAACGTAAGCTACAAGTAGCGACCATAGCTGCGAATATTCCAAAACACTACTGCAATCTGCACACTGTAACAATGTATCAATGTATATTTTTACATAAAATTATAAACAATAAATCTCCATCGTACTTGTTTAACAATATGTAATGATAATAAATAATTTAATAAAATGTAATGATAATAAATATTTATAATGGGTGATTTTTTAAGCGTTTGGTTTTTAATTGTCAAAAAAATACAGGAAAATTGCAAAAGTATATACAATTTTGTATATGAGTTCATAAATCAATGTCATTTATAATACTTTTAAAGATTATTTCATGTAAATGTTGACCACAACTACATTTTAAGTGGTCCACACGGAAAGTCCAATTTTGAATCACTTTTTCGATCATATTGGCTGGTATCTCGCTAATACTCGTAACACGTGTAATGTTGTCTTCCAAGGCTGCAATTGACGCTGGTTTATAAGACATAGACGAGTGACTTGACATATCCTCACAAAAAATCGCATGATCTAGCCGGCCAATTCACCGGCCCAAAACGAGCGTAAAATTGCTCACCGAACTCATTTGTCAATTGGTTTATCGATTAATGTGCTCTGTGGCATGTAATGCCATCTTGCTGGAACCACATCTCGATCAGGTTCAGCTCCTGCATTTTGGGCAAATAAAAGTTCCAAATCATTGAGCGATAGTGGATGCCATTGACGATAATGTTGTTCTCACAGTCATCTTTGAAAAAATACGGGTCAATGATTCCGCCGGACCGTAAACCGCACCAAACAGTGCATTTTTCAGATTGCATTGGAAGCTCTTGTATTGCCTGAAGTTGCTCATCGGACCAAATGGGGCAGTTTTGTTTATTAGCATAGCCATTCAACAAGAAATGAGTTTCGTCGCTGAAGACAATTTTCGATAAAAAAAAACGGATCTTCCTCCAGCTTTTCTAAGGCTCACTCACTGAAAATTCGACGCTGCAGCAGGTCGTATGGCTTGAGTTCTTGCACGAGCTGTATTTTGTAAAGTTTTACGTAGTCGAGTAACGCAATCCCAATTGCTACGAATGGCGACAAATCGACAAAACATGGTCTTCATTAACACTGGCGGATACAGCCGCAATATTCTCCAATAGCGTGAAATTAGTGCGAAATTTGGTCACTATGGCTTGAATAGCTTGCTCAGTAGGTCGATTATGACGTCAAATGGTCGACGTGCGCGAAGAAACTGTTCACAGAGCACGAATTTTGAGAATAAAATTCAATAATTTGTAAGCGTTGTTTGAGTGTAAGTCTTTCCATGATGAAATGGCAATGCTAAGTGAGCATGTTTGACTTTGACACAAGTTACGAATCACGCATGAGCTGTCAAAAATAGAACACTGAAAAACCAGCAAAAAACAGCAAAAAATCACCGTTTATTACTCCTTATCGTGGCCAATACCTAAATAACTCTCGTTTATTTTTCATCCATGCTGTCAGACTATGGAATTCACTTCCACCGCGAATCAAAGTAATTTTCAACCGTGCAAACTTTCAAAGTACAATGCTCCCTTGATTTTTCTTCTCAATACCCCATCCCTAAGTTCCCAACCATCCCTCTTATTTCAAGCCATATAGCAAATTATTTTAGTTCTAAGAATTATTTTATTTTAATATTTTTTTATCTACAATATTGTATCTTATTACTAAAATGAGAATGAATGAATGAAATGAAGCGGAAGCGGCAAAAACGGGCTTAGCGGTCAACGAAGGAAACAACGCAACGAAGGGAAGAAATGCAAATGGAAGGGGACCTCAGCAACTTCGTCTGTGCAACTGAAAATATATGGCAATAGACCGTGCTTGCTGTAAAAGCATGTAAGCTGAGACCCTGGTCGGCCCCGAACTGTAGCGTCATCTAAGTATGTAAGTAAACAATAATGCGATTTGCAGTCAATAAAGCGAAATTTAAACACCTGCCATTATTCACGAATGGCACTTCCATTATGGATATCGGTAAAGTTACCATAATCGCCCTTGTATATGCTTCCCACACTCAATATACAATTGGTATAAATTATTAATCCGCCTAAAATTGGAAATGGCCACATCTTGTCACGTCCTTTTTAGACCTCTCTGCACTTACTAGATATGATTGAAAACCGTGCGATAGGAGTCATAGATAGTGCTTATACGAAGGGCGTTCAATATATTCTCGGTATTGATATGAAGGAAAATGCGAATTCAATTTAAATTGTTTTTATTTTTTAATATAATCTCCCCTAACATCAATGCATTTGTTAGATCTTGAGATAAGCTTTTCTAAACCCTCAAAAAAATAAATTTCCTCTTTCTCTGCAAAATACCCATTTATTGCCGACTTGAGTTCTTCATCATCCGAAAATCTTTTTACACGAAGATATTTTTTTAAATCCGGAAACAGGAAATAATCACTAGGGCCAAGGTCTGGACTATAGGGTGGGTGTTGGATTTCTTCGAAATCACAATCTCGCGCAGCAGCCTTGGAAACTCGCGCCGTGTGAACAGGAGAGTTGTCATGAAGAAGCAACACACCCGCTGCGAGTTTACCCCGTCTTTTCTTTTTAATTTCCTCCCGCGAATTATGCAAAGTGGAAGCGTAGGATGTGGCGTTGATGGTTTCACCTTTTTTTTGTACTCAATGAGCAAGATTCCATTAGAGTCCCAAAAAACTGTGGCCATGAGCTTCCCGGCAGACGGAGTGACTTTGAACTTCTTCGGGGGGTCTGTTCCTTTTTTATGCCACTGCATGGACTCTTGTTTGCTTTCAGGGTCATAGTGGTGGACCCATGTTTCGTCCCCAGTAACAATTCGATCCATAACACCGTCTGCGTTCTCACTACACATCTCCAAAAGCTCTCTACAGCATGCGATTCTCACTTTTTTCTGAGGCGCTGTGAGCATTCGTGGCACCCACCTTGCACTGACCTTTGAAAGGTTAAGATGGTCATGAAGAATGGTGTGAATGGTACCAATTGAAAGCTTGGTGATCTCTGCCATCATTTTCACCTTTATTCGGGCATCCTCAAGAACAAGTTTTTCGACTTCTTTGATGCTTTCTCCCGTACAAGCAGTAGCCGGGGCGCCGGAGCGGGTGTCGTCTTCAATGCTCTCTCTGCCTCTCTTGAACTCACTTGACCACTTTTGCACAGTTGATAATGAAGGTGCGGAACCCTGGTAAACAGCCACCATCTCTTCATGAATAGTTTTTGGACTTTTTCCTTGCTTAGTGAGAAATTTAATTACAGCGCGATACTCAATTTTCACCATCATCGTCTCAGTTGCTATTATGATTCTGTTTAACTAGAGATAAAACGCGAATTAATAATCACATTTATATGAAATTTTACATGAATGCACTAAAATAATAGTATTACTTGATAAATAAGTCAATTTATATATACAACCACAGCTTCACCCCGATACCCGAATATGTTGAACGCCCCTCGTATTGCGCAGTAAATTGACCTCCTCGAAATAATCCTGCCTTTCCTAGTTCTAACGCCATTTTCATCACCTGCGTTCCATCGAAATTTCCAGTACCATTCTGCCCTTTCAAACTTTCATTCCAAACACGCGCCTTGCTATGAATGCTCATCAGACTACCCTGAAGTGTCATGATTCTTTCCTAGTCCGTGCAAATCTCTTATGGAATGCCCTGCCGAGATTTTTATTTCCTAGTCATTATAACTACAATAGCAAGCATCGGTATCTCGTTTTCTTCCTCCACAATCTTTCTTTTAAGCCTCTAAGGTTACTCTCCGTAACAGGAGGATGTAGCCTTTATCTAAATAGCTTAGAATTATGATAGCATCATATCAGGACAGGATTATGTCTGCCTTGTAACTACAAGATATACAAAGACGTTAAGACTGCTCGATAGATTTGTCACTATTTAATTTATATAAAAGATGTCACTGCTCTGCTATTTAAGCACCATCAAAACTGTCGGCAATAGTTATTCTCCTCTAATTCTATTTCACATGCATCATTATCTACACAGAGGTAAAGCGGATATCTCTGTAGATATCTACTGTTGGCAAACCATGCGAACATGCTTAGAATATTCAATTAACCCAGCATCCGGAACATTCTATAAATGACCAGTAATACCGTGAAAAATCACCGTAGATAAGCCATGAAAACTAAACTTAGCACCTAGGTCAGGTACGAAACCTTTCATTCCGACTTTTAGAGGTTCTTTTGAGAAAAAAAAATATATATGGAAAGAATAACTCAAGAGGAAAACTAGCTATCCACTGTGCTCAAAGGAAAAGTAAAATAACACCGTTCAAATGAGATTTAACGATAGTTCAACGGGAAAGCGGAAAAGTCATTCTCAAAGATACTGCGTAAAATGCAAATTGAATTACGCTCGAAATCCTGTGCAGTTGAAACGGGAAAACTTTGAAACTTTGATGGCGATGTGGAAAAGATGATATCACGTGGAATATCGAAGTGAATTGAAATATACGAGTATGCACGGATAGATTAGACTGAGCTGGTTGAGATAAGTTTCCCTTGCCAAATTGAAATAGAACATCGAACGTGACAATAAAATCAAATAATAATTTTTTTTTCTTTTTTGCTTTCTCTAACTGGCGTTTTTACCATTACTTTCGAAAAGCGTTTCAAATATTGACTGTGTAGCAAAGATATGTATGTGAGACTTTCTTTAATTTTCTATGTAAAACTTGGCGTATCCAATTCGAGGCAAGCTACTCGTAGTTTTTAACTAAGAGGGACACATACGGATATAAATATAAGGATCGTCTTGTTATGGAGATATTTGATGTTGCGCCCTTGCTATTACTTTTTTTCTTACCTACTTTGATGGCACTATGGCCCTGGGTGGGCCAGGGATACAACTAACATGACTCTCCAACTAGAGTGGTCTTTTTTTAGCTGCCTCCAGTTGCGCATACGAAGTTGGCTGAGTGTCCGCCACATAAAATGAGCTCGTCCTCTATGTATCTCTGGGTTGGAGTCCAAAGCTGCGACATTGATTTTCATGCGTTCAAGGTGACGTAGCCATCCACACCAAGATATCTGAGCTTTTTTGACGAGGAAGGTATCGATGTACAGCTCTTACTGTTCGATGTTGAAACATTTTCTCCATTCCCCATTGATGCAAACGTGGCCAAAGAATACTCGTAAACCTTTCTCTCGAAGCACCCGAGAGCATTTACATCCATCTTCGTCAAGCTTCGTGTTCAAGCTTCTCCGTCATAAAGCAGGACTGACATGATAAGTGTCTTTTATAAAGTGTTTTTGGCTCCTCGAGAGACCCCGTTACTGCTCAACTCCCTCCAAAGGCCGAAGTAGAAACGATTAGAAAGGGTGATTCCACTCATGATTTCCGGCGTGTATCATTATCAGAGTTGATTACAGGGCTGATGTAGATAAAGTCACAACTTACCTCAAAGTTGTAACTGCCTATCGTGACGTTTTATCGTAGGCGTTTTTCTCATTATTTAAAGCAGACTTTTTATTTTCCCTCGTTGACAGTTAAATCCATATTTCCTGAGTCTACTTCAATAGTAACAAACGCTCCATTGATAACTCCCATTATGTCAATGTGAGTAAATTAACAGAATTTTGAAAGATGATGCCTTTGGAGTTGACTAGCGTACAATTTCTTCAAGAGCGATGTTGAAAAACTCACACAACAGCGCATTGCATGATTTAATTTAAGTCATTTTCTGACATTGAAGACCTTGGTTTTGTCATTATCGACCTTGACAGAGCAGCGTGCGTTCTCTATCATCATCCTGGAAAGTCGAATGAGCTTGGCAGGGATGGCGAAACTAGATATGGCTCTGTATAGTTCGTCTCTGTGATAAAGATGTGGTATGTATCGATTTGGAACTCTAAATACAAAGATCTGTTTGGATTTTTGGTGGAATTTCCTATCCTAAGGCAACACTGGTAAGAGTCGGTCAGACTTTTAATGAAGGGTAATAGGCATGTGAATGCCATACAGCAGGCAGGATTTTATTTGCGATGTTGAGGAGACTTATTTCCCTGTAGTTAGAGCAGTTAATTGGATCTCCCTTCTTTAGGATCGGACAACCAATGCTGAGGTTCCATATCTTGATCATGCTTTCGTCGACCTAGATTTTGGAGATATGCTCCATACCCAATCATCACTTGCTGCTCCAAACAGCTCGGCAGTTAAGCCATCGGGTGCAGCAACTTCGTTAGACTTAAACATAACATCTTGGTCGGGTGGACGGAAATGTTGTCTGTCTTCGCCCAGGTTGAATGATTCATTCAGTGTCCTAAAATAAAGACAAGTGAAATAATTCCAAAGTTTTGCATTTGGCTTTATTTCACGGCACCGTTCATTGTACCTGACGGTGGTATGTTGTTCGTCATCACCGTTGTACGGTCTGCTTAAACAATCTTTACAGATTTCAAAGTGGTTACTTCGAGGGAAACACGATTGGAAAACAGCCAAACAGTTTCTTGCGACTCTAGCTGTTCGACGTTAACTTGCTTTAAGTAAGTTGGGATGTTACAGATATCCGCCTCCGTACCTTAGCTACAACTAGGTAGTGCTCCGACTCGTATATGATCAATGTGGTTGACACTTTGTTGATCAGGCGGCAACCAGGTCCATTTATGAATATCAAGGTGTGTAAACCGTGTTCTGGCTAAATTATATTACGTCCCGCCGCAAAATTAATAAGTCTGTGTCAGTTTCCGGAGGCGATGTCAAGAACGATTTTCACGCCATACTTAGGGTATTGCTCGTAGGTTTTTCCGAAGAGCTCGTAGAAGCAGGCTTTGGTAAGATCGTCCTTCTCCTCTATCGGGAGGTTTTACCATTTATGCGGATCGTCTTCAGACATTCAACTTATTCCTTATGTGTTCCTCTTAAAGCGAATTTGCATGCGAATAAATGCTGCGACTACTTTCCTTGTCGCGCTTGTTGTCTATAATATTCTGCATAGAAGATATCTCAGTTTTCCATCCTGTTTTGCTCGGTCCACCCCATCGATCTTCTTTGGAGCGAGTTATGTCAGCTTTACAGTTGTTCGGCTGCTCGCATTCCACGGGCAGGTCATAAGGTCATTTTCCTTCGATCGTTTGCAAGGGTCGTCAACAGTCAATCCGTTATTAGACGAAGCTATAGGCTGGTAACAGTTTTTCAATCCCTTCCCTATAGAGTCTCCTATGACTGCGTAGGCTAATATTTTTCTAGTCCAGCCTGCATTGGTAAGAATTTAGTTGAATAAACAAGATAGTATTTTTAAGAACTATCGTAGATTCCGTATCGCATACTTGAAGGTCGATATATAAAGCTTCAAACTTGAAAAGATATTACGGCAGCGTCAAGTTGATATAATATGCGTTCAAGAATCAAAGTACCGAAATGAACGAAAAGAACGGAGTGGCCGTATGGTACGTGTAATTGCTTCTTAGAAAAATGTAAGAGAATGGCAAAACCAGCATGGTGTTTCAAAAGTCCGGGAAATGGTGGTAAGGTACAGAAGGGAAGCCTTTGAAGCGTGCACTAAAAATCAAACCGATAAAAGGCGTCTTG
Organism: Volucella bombylans; assembly: GCA_949129095.1. Lineage (NCBI taxonomy): Eukaryota > Metazoa > Arthropoda > Insecta > Diptera > Syrphidae > Volucella > Volucella bombylans. The sequence continues at coordinate 99,419,340 of OX422143.1, read as the reverse complement.
AGTTACTCTACTTTGCAAAAATGTGGCAAAGAAAGCTAGAGCACGTGCGATATTAGTAAAAGTATTGTGTCGGGAAAAATTAGATATATCCTTACAACCTAAAAGCAGCGGACATTTAATCGCTGAGATATATTGAACATATTCTAACGGACAACAATGAAATTAACAGTAAATGCAAGGGATACTTTAACGCGTTACTTACCGAAAAATGGCGAGCAGTACCGTTCCCTCGACTGTTGTACACGAAGAGAAAATGGCAGCTTTTACGGAAACGATGCTAATGGTTTAATAAAGAAAATGCACCGCGGCGTGTAGTCAGGCCGGATCATATATACAGATCGTAGCCTCCGAAATGTTGGTAACATCAGAAATCTAGGATTTAAATACCTCCCGATTTAATTTAATTAACCACATACCCGGGTGTGTTTTTCATTTTCAGATTGATATATTTTGAGTTCTAGGTGCCATATCGACTTGAAATTTTGATAAAACCTCCTAAAATATTGTTTTTTTTATCATATTCGAAAAAAAATCAATTTTTCTTTTTGGGTCAAAATTTGTAAGTAATTTTTGCGATTTACTCCTTCTACCTATAGCCAATACTCCCGGGTGTGCATAGAAAAATGTATGTAAATTGTTAGTTAGAAATGCCGAAAAGCACTTTTGTTTCATTATAAATTCTTATTTTTTATTCATTTGATATTATTTTTTTTATTTTGTTTGGAAAAAAAGAAAAATAATAAATTTTATAAAAGAAGTGTTATTTTAGGATGGATATCTATCACATTGAGTTATATCTACTGAATGTTCAGCACAAAATGGCTTTTTGCATTCTTTGCAGGCTTTTCGTGTTGGTCTTCTTCTGGAACATAGGCAGCAATTTCCCTTCTGCTTGATTCTGCCAGAATTGTCACGTTCTTCTTGAGCCCTTACTTGAGCCCTTAGTTGAAGATTTTCAACAGTCGGTGTTACTGGGTGGCCCAAAATACACTCAGTTCCACTACGTGATGGAAAATTTCGCATCATTTGTGAATTTTGTGAACGATTCTGGATTTCTGCCATGGCTAATTGTTCATTCAACTGTTGTAGGAACAACCTTCTACGGTTTGTTGATGTCTTCAAATATCGATTATTTTCCATGTAGATCACCAATGCTGCAAATGCAGCCATATCCACAATGTTATAAAAACAATCCAAAGGCCATCTCGTTGTGTATTCACCAAGTCATTTTTCCATATTGTCAACACCTCTTCTGCTTCTGTTGTAATCGAGTATCATTTTTGGCTTTCTTTTAGAACCTTCAATTTAGATACTATAATGGGAAGTGGAAAGGACCACATACGATTTGTTCTATTTTGGAATATATGAATACATACTTATGTTGCTACTGAATCCAAAGATTGATGATTCTACTGCTCTTCCTTTTGGATTAGAAAATTCGTATGGTACAAATGTACGCCTTCATCACGCCTGACATCAAAGTAGAAGCCAAATTATGTTTCGAGCACTTCCACGTAACAGATTGCAACACAAATCTTTGACCACACGTTCACTTCGATTTTTTTTCTCGTTCTCCAGAAGGTACTATATCAGTATAAATTTGTCCTTTGACGGGATAAGAAGTAATAGCGTCACATACCCACCAAACCTTAATACCTTGCCGGTTTTGAAGGTATATATTAAGTGAATCTGGTGCCACCACGATAAGAATAAAGTTGTTCATCAACAGTGACGTTGGCTCCTACTTTATAGTTATCCTGGAGGTTTTCATACAACATAAGGAAAATGTCTGATAAGGCTGCTGCTTTGTCAGTTTGTTTACGTTGCTGGCGCGTATTTCCATTATCAAACCTGATACAACGACTGATAGCCCAAAAACGTTGGAGACCCATTGAAGCACGATTCAACGGATGCGAGTTAGTTTTCCATAGATCACTTGTATGTACTCGTACATAATTAGAATGTGTGACACCAGCTAACAAAAGTATGCCGTGATAAGCGTCAAATTCAGTTGTAGTAATAAGTTTCCATATACGAAGTGGTCTTGCTGGGTTTTTATCATGTTCACGTTCGTAACACTGGGTTGCTTTTCTATTGGTTTCGCGAATTATTATATCACACATTTCATAACAAATTGTACCATCTCTAGCTGTATAATTATTTGGAGAAGATTCAGTTGGAGCTACTTCCAATTCTTCGTCCGAATCAGTCCCGCTAGCAAAATCATATTCTGGTAACTACAATCCCTCTGCATCTGAATCTTCTACATACACATTATTGTATTCACCATCGCTCTCTTCGTCTGCCAATGAACGTCCATAAGTATCTTGGTCATCTTCATTATCAGCTTCCAAAACTTCCTCCAATCTTTGGCTTATGTACTGTTCTCTGTCTTCAAAGCTACTCGTAAGTCCTTGCAATTGCCGGGGGGTTAAGGTTAACCATTGACCATCAACCGTAATAAATATAATTTTAATTTATTTTTATTAATAGTTACTTTAAAAACCTGTAAATAAATAAAGAAATAAATAAAAAATTAATAAATATACGAGTATAAACATATAAATAACTAAAAAAAATGGTGATTCTTTGGTGAATTCTTTGGTGAAAAATAAAATCGTCTTTGTATTCAAATAGCGTAACAAATGTTGTAACAAGAGAAAACACTTCAAATAATTCTAAGACACAATTGGCAGAAACACAACCAACTCCTTTCCGGCGCCCGTGTACATACAAAAACGTACCCACAAAAAATGTACATACAAATGTACCCACCCGGGTAAGTTGGGTGTATGTTTATGTATAATTTTTTGGTTGTAGACAGAAGGGTGAAGCGATCAGAGGCCATCCGATTCCTCGCCAGTAGGCTGGTCCAGTTGTATTAACCTTCCGTAAGCCTGGTGAACAGAATAACGCCGTGGGCTGGTGGGGTCTTCTGGAAGCAGGAAGCTAACGGGTCCGCCATCTAACGTTTTTTTTTTTTCAACTAGTGCTTATTTCGTGAATGGTAACACTTAGCTCATGTCTGATTCGACAGATAATTAGTTTTATCCTTCCGGTTAATAATGGAAAATAATTTCATTCAAATGGCTGCCTTGGCTGGCCATACAGTAGCCTACACGATCGGTCCAATTTTTAAGCACATTATCGATTGTGTGCAGCTGTATTTCACCAATGGCTTCACGAATATTGTCCTTTAAAGCGTCAATTGTCTCTGGCTTGTCAGCGTAACACTTATCTTTTACGGCACCCCACAAATAATAGTCCAACGGTGTCAAATCGCAGCTCCGAGGTGGCCAAACGACATCAGTTCTGCGGCTGATAATGCGATCTTCAAAGACAGGGCGCAAAACATCGAGTGTAGCTTCGGCTGTGTGGCACGTAGCGCCGTCCTGTTGAAATCAAATGTTGCCAATATCCTTCTCTTCAATTTTTGTGAACAAAAATTCGTTCAACATGGCCCGATAACGATCGCCATTGACTGTAACGGCCACTCCTTGCTCATTTTCGAAGAAAAATGACCCAATTATGCCGCTGGACCAAAATCCGCACCAAACAGTGACTCATTTTGGGTGTATCAGCTTTTCAATGTATGCGTGCGGGTTTTCTATGCCCCAAATGCGACAATTTTGCTTGTTTACATACCCGCCAAGATCAAAATGAGCTTCATCTGAAAAGATGATTTCTTTGTCAAAATCGGTATCTTCTCTAAGTCGATCGCAGGCCCACGTTCCCAGCATTGTTCAAGCGTATACATAACCATATTCGTTCAGCGGAAGGATAAAATTAATTATCTGTCAAATCAGACATGAGCTGTGTGTTACCATTCACGAAATAAGCACTAGTTGAAAAAAAAAAACGTTAGATGGCGGACCCTTTATATTTAATGACTTGTGAGAGAACGGATTCTCGTTTTATTTATATATTATTTATTTTATGAAGTTAAGTTAAGTTATACAAACGTATAATTTAAATAAAAAAATTATTAATTTCCGTTTGGCATTAATTACAAGGATTAGAAAATATAAAAACATAAACTTTTTTTGGTTTTAACAAATCATAAATTTCTTTTCTAAAAAATTAAATTTAAATTTAAAAATTAAACTTAAATCCAATTGTTTGATGTATTGCTAATGGCACATAATATTGTTTTAAGCTTTAAGTATTAGAAAAAAATTTAATCTTCTTCAATCATCTGCTGAATCTTTTGAAAATGGTTCGGGCCTCTGAGACTCCACCAGGCTCACCAAAGGTTAAGGAAACACAAGAAATTGCAGCAACTACCGATCCGTGAAACTATGATAATTTCCCTAAATTAACTTACCTCCCGGTCGGCATGAGTCATGATTAAAGATTTACAGATTTGAATATATTTTTCATCACTTTCGAAAAAGTTTTCGACAGAGTTCTCAGAGAAATTTTTTGTACGATGGCGTTAAAATGAAAGTTAAAAGCTCAGCAGAAATAACCGAATGTACTATTGCTTTTGAATGTGGCTTACGATTTTCTATTGAAGTAGCACACTGACGAATTCTGAACCACTTCTCTTCCTTTCGCCGATGAAGCACATTAGATGGAATGAAATCGAAGCCCTTCAGATCACTCTTGGTAATTGGACTCAGTCGGACTGAGACCGTATTTCCGCATTGCTGTTTTCCGGAACCCTAAATCTGCCTCCTTATATCTTTTTAAAGAAGTCATATTCAAAATGTAAATATTTAATCTCTGTCGTTAACCACCAATAACAGTGCGGAGGTGCCTTTAAATGGCGCAGTATTTTGAAAAGAAAAAAATCAATCCAAAATCTAAACGTTAAGGTTTGTTTATACGACAATTGTTCGTCTAGCTTCAACATGTCGACGTGTGAGAAATATATATAAAGGATGGAAATGAAAATGTTTGGGTTGTCATCGTGTGTATCAAAACGTGATCTTATAAGAAGTACCTACGGAACTCTTCTCCTTAAAAAACTGATATTAGACAAACTTCAGCGTTAGCAAATCAGCTGGTCTTGCCATGTTCAACGAAGGTTGTTGGAAATCCCGTTTTAAGATGCAACGGCTGCTCAAGCTCCAGCCGAGGTTGCAAAAACATTAGCCTTGATATCCAGGTGATTCAAAATGAAGGACCTTCCTCCTTCATTAGGTGAATATTGTTAAAAGAAAAGGCGTCTTACGACTCGATCCTGAAGGAAGCTGTTAATGTAGAGGTCGCATCCAATAAATAATACAGAGGAAAACCAAGTTAGATCTTAAATATTTAAAATCTCAATACACCAGTTTTGATAATCGTTCTTGTAGAAGATAGCGTGACATTTTGGTTCTTATATTCGTCATCGGATAAACTCCGTATCTTATACACTGCACATAACCACGTGAACGTTCAGAATAAACTGAATTCTGTAACTGAAAATGGAGCGCAGACCCCGGATTGCCAATTCAGATTTAATCACAATAGTTCAACTTTAGGTCGTCCACTAGGTCGTGAACACATTGAAGTTGGTCTTAATTTTATCGAAAAACCATATTTAGTGACGAGGGCGTGTGAGCCAGCAAAACTCGTGAAATACAACACCCACAATGGTTTGGTGTAGTATTCACACTGGTGGCATCATCGGTAAACTGAGGCCCGGGATCGAGTTACAGTCAATGGCCAACATTGTCAGACAATGATCAATGAATATTTCTCTGAATACCATATCAACGAAAGCATTATGTAGCGAAATAAACCAGTGAAACCAGTGGACTTTCAAAAAATCCCTATTAAGCAAGACGTTTCATTAGTGCTATCGAACAAATGACGAAACTTGAATGAAATCTGCATTTGCGTCTGGAACCCCCGCAGATTTTTCTACCAATTGATTGGACTAACTTAAAAACTGATCACTTGCCCCCAATAGTAACCTCAACGACTTGTTCCATCTGCCGTACTCCTCATTGCATTATTAACCAACCAGAAGTGCTGGTTATTGGTGAACCAGTAATGTGAAAAACCAAAAGTAGTACTAAATCGTCTGGGTGTAAACGCTTTTACGGATATTGATCAGCCATAAATTCTCCAGAATATGTTCCAATAACAGCACAGTTTGGATAAAAAATATCACTTATCTTCAAAAAATGGCAGAAAATATCTAGAGGCATATTTACTGAGTGCCAGTACTAGCAGATAATTTCCAAATATCGATTTCGAGTACTATATTTTCGCATTTGACCTTCCACGTGCTTCCTAATTTTTACATTCAAAATTATTTCGCAGAAAGACTATATTCAAAAGGCACCCTTTCTTTGCCAGGCGTAGCATTTAATTTAAGCTATCAGTTAGAGCACTTTATGACTGCCAACAGCCTTACAAACCGAATATCAGCTTAAAAAAATTCTGATATTTTATTGCAACATAAACGTAAAAACGTTTCATAAGGCTAACACTCTCTTCCTACCTACCTACCTACCTACTTACCTATCTACCCCCAGCAACACCAGTGTGGTATTGAAAATTTTTATGACTTTATCACGATATGTGGGAAAGTGCTAAGGCACCATCTGGAGGGGTGATAAAAGTTTACTTTTGAATTTCTCAATCGATAGAAAGGAGCAAACAAAGAAAAGACATTGCTATTCGTAAAATGCAATCCACGATAGCCTTTGACAAATGATAGTACTCCTTTTCCGCTTGGTATAAATTCCTGTAGGTGCATATTTGTAGTTCAGGTTCTCGTTTGTAAATTAATAGTCCAGTCCCTCAGAGGGAAAAAATAATCAGATAACTTTATCCTATTTCAGTTCTTCGAATGACTGTCCCAAACGAGGAGCCTTTCTATTGAAATATGAGCTTACTTTGATTTAATTTCAATTTCAATTAAATGATAATCTGGTTCCGCAAACACTAGTTGAAACTTTAAATTGGACGTTATTTTGTCATGAATAATATGTCTCTTTGAAGAATAAGAAATACATAGATGTAATAATATTAGTAAAGTTAAGATCCATACGCGTAATAAGCATTTTGTTCATATGTTTCGTGCTAGTACTCATATACTCAGAATATTTTCCATTGAGGCAGTAAGTATGTACTGGAAGAATATGAGTAGTTCACGAGAAAATAGCTTGACCCACTGTACTATTCTTCTTAACATGTGATACGTCAGCCAATGAAAACACTTTTTTCTTTTTGCATTTTATCTAATAAAATTGCCACTTCTTGTTTGGTTTTTACTGAGTAAACATGTTCTATCAGTTCAACATAAGTCTATTAACGCCCCTATCCTAATAAGAGAAGGACATTTTTCTGAAGAAAGAACTCTAGATATTAAAAGGCCAGGTTCACGCACTAACCATCAAAACTTGTAAAAAAAAACTATGAAGGAGACATAAGTCAACCAAGAGCCACTTTAGTTTATTCTTTGTTACCAACGAAGGTATGGTTGAAGCAAGACTAGATTGGGAAAGGCTACCGCTTAGTCGCGGCTCGTCTGACCTACGGTACAACTGGACTATCTCGCAGAATGTAATGGGAAGGCACATAGTAGTATAAATAGGAGCATGGATATAAGGAGCAGTTGTTAGCCATATTTCCATTAGCAGAAACCTAATTTATTGCAATAAGGGGCCAGAGGCTACTTTTGTTATTAAAAACTTGTCAGAACGTATATAGTATTTAGAATCTAAGAAATATGGCTTAAGACTGAATGGTATTCCCGAAAAAATTCTCCTATCCATCAAAAGAACATATGACCGGCAGTTTGTAACTGGTCAAACCGTAGCAACCTTCAGAGGCGTTAAGTTCAGAAAATCGCTGCGATAGGGCCAGTAATTTACTCGGCCCCTGCTTTTCATTAGACATTTCATTGGTTGAGCTCCAATTGCACTTATGCGCTGCACCTTACGTTAGGTCTTCCTCTACAGCATCGTTCTTCTGCGTAGATATCAAAGATATTTTGGGCCGGTGCATTAATACTCATACTCACTTAAATAGCGCTACAGTACGGGGTGCGCCGTTGCAGTTAACGAAGTTCGTTGAAGTCTCCTTTAGTTTGTGTGCGCCACCTGGCTTGGGCTCGAAATATTTTCGGCCCGGGGAGCTGGTATCTATGTGTTCAAGCTGATACAACTATCTAAGAGGGGCTTTACGGACATTACTTTCTCTAGAAGCGCCTAAAAGCATTTTCATCTGCATTTATCACTGTCGAAATTTCTGCGCCATAGAACATGGTTGGGAAGGCCAATGTCTTTTAAAAATCCAGTTTGGTTGCTTGAATAAGGGCTTTACTACACAAAAGAAGCAACGATTTACAAGAGTGATTCCCCGCATAATTTTCGCAGTGGTATCTTTATCGGACTTGATTCCGGGGCCGATGTAGAAAGTCTCTTACGTTTTGTCCTAGGCGTCGATATTGTGTGTCATTCTTTGCATAACCATTCTTTATCGCTTCGGCTTCAATGCTAGCAAACATTTCGTTAACAGGTCAGTATATTATTCCCATTATGTCAATGTCATCTGCATATGAGTTACGAAGAGTTTTTTTTATAGATGGTAAGTCTTGAGTTGGCTAGCGGCTTTGGCACAATTCTTTTAAGGACGATATTGAAAAAGTCACATGACAATGCGTCGTGTTCTTTAAGCCCATTTCTCGCATAGACGATGAAAGTTTTGTCATTGCTGGACTAGTAGACGTAGAAGAGAGCATTCTCCATCGTCATTTTGACAAGTCGAATGAACTTGGAATAGGTGCCACAAGAGGTGGAACTCTTACGTTTTTCCAAGATCTGCAGTAATATGAAAATTTCAGAAAATTTCCTGGACTGAAACTAAACTGATAGGAACCGGTTAGACTATTGGCGAAGAGTCCAGGGCATTGGCTTAATAAGCATATAGAATTTTATTAGCAATATTGAAGAGACCCTTGTAGTTCTCGCAGACTAGGACATCTCCTCTCTTTAGGATCAGAAAAGCAAAGGCAAATTTCCATTAGTCGGGTATACTTTCGTAGACCCAGATTTTAGAGGTGTATCATCACTTGCTGCTTTAAACAGCTCGGCAGTAAAGTCATCGTGTCGAGCAGCTGCGTTAGACTTAAGCTTGGATTAATTATTGTCCTGACTTCATCTTGGTCGGACAATATGGTTCATTCTCGCTGACAGTGTAATGTTGTTTGTCACTGAAGATTATCGTTTCAGATTCTCAGCACCGGCTGTGGTTCTACTATGAAGTTTCCTTCCAAATCCTTAATATACAGATTTCAGCTTACAGCTTTGACATATTTGACTTATTTGTTAGTAAAACAAATAAAATAAAACAAAAGCGTCAATCCACTGGTAGCACTTCTCGGGCTCTTCCTTTTTTTCTGATGAGCCTATGTTCCTCCCTTCATTTCTGCTCGTAGAGCTCGCGAGACCCTCTAGTTATTATATACAGGTTTTCTGCATTCTATGCGGGCGACATCTGGTTACTTGAGATGTAGAAGGCCCTGGCAGTCTCTTGCGATTGTAATTGTTCTCATAATGGTTCGCTGGCTTATGGCTGTTAGGGATATCATTCGTATCTTGCGTACAAAAAAATAATGGTCTGAGTCGATGTTGGCTGCTCCGAACATTCGGACATCCAAAAAATTTTAGTAATATCTTAATATACTTATTTTTGTAATTTTGAGTTGCACTTTTTTTTCCTTTTTATCAATCTTGTATATGGTAGTGGCAGTGGTACATACGGGCCTCATGTCAATAGCTTGTCCAAACAGAATGCACCCAAGTGTGGATTGCTACGCAATATAGGTACCTTTGAGGCTCATGACCCAGCCCGTGTCTAGAAACTCCTCCGGCTCGTCTGATCCAAGCAATATAGTAACACCAGGTGGGCTGTGGAAATAAGAATCGACTAAATTTAAGTCACTCGCATGCTGCCAGCAAATTTTTTACGTTTTTCGAGGATTGTCCAAATAAAGTTGTATACAAACGATGATGATAGGGTTGTTAACATGATTCTGTTTTGAACGTAGCGACGATACCGTAGAACATATCTCATCTCAAAAATCTAACCTTAACATACTTTCGAAAATTTCATAATCGAGTTTGAAAAAATCCAAGACTAAGGGCTTTTTTTTTTGGAGTTTTTTATTATTTTAATTTTACGTCAGCAATTGGTCAATAAACACTGACTTTAAAGGCAGTAATTTCAAAAGACTTTCATCCATCACAAAGGAACGAGTCCCATAAACAATCAAACCCCATTGGATGCTTAGAAAATGAAACCTTTATCTAAAAAATGTACTTACTCATCGTAATATTGAAATATTTGTTCCTTTTACCTTGTTGAAATAGGTAACAACTGGGTCTTCAAGTTCTTCCTTTAAATTCTACCAAAAATCTCTATGACATTCTACTGACACTATTCAATTTGACAACTAAATCAAAGCGAAGCATCATAAATAAATATGAGCAGATCATATACTCGTATGTATGAGTATATCAATTTATGTCAAATTTTCCTCACATATTTCAATTGTTTCTTCAATACTCCAATGTAGCTAACGTCAATGATATTTCCATGTTGTTTAAATGAAATAAAAATCAACATAGCTTTCGAAAATTTCAAATTCAAGGTTTCAACTCTCCAAGGAGCGTACGCAAATATCATTCCCAATATCATTTGCGTGACTAAGAGAAAATTTAAAATTCAAATTTTCAGCATAATCATTACAACATCAACGTCAACTGCCAGCCTCGTAAGAAACTTACGAAATGTTTGAAACTCCTTTCACATGGCATGATGGAACGAACGACAATGACAAGCACTAAAAAGCTGGGTTTTCCTTTTTCCATAAAAAAATGGGGGAAAAAAAATAAGCAAACTCTTAAAGATATCTACGAGTGGCATACTGCTATTTTTATAATCGCTTCCAGAACCGAACCGAACCGAAACGGACTGATGTCCTTGCTAGATAATATGTACATCCGTTTCTGGCAATCAAAACAATCATAATCATTCAACAAATAGTTTTAGCTCCGTGTGTTTCGTTTCCTTTGCTTCCTTCTGGATATAGCATCTTCATTTTCTTTTACTTCGTTTCATAAAGTCACAGATCTTGAAGAGCTGCTTTTTCGATAGTCTTTGAAAAAGGGCTGTCATCTATAAAGGATAACAGGCAAGTAAGAAAAAAAAAAGGACGAAAATTAAAAAAAAGGGAACGATATCATTTTCTTTGTTCGTGTCCGTAAGAAATGGATTTATTCCCTAGTGGCCGAATCTTTTCTCAGTCCATAACAAAAAGGTCCTTTCCTTCAAGTACTCCCAACTGAAGTTGTTCTCTTCAAGCAGCCAAGTAATCCCAAGGCTCTTCCGGTCGGTCCAACATTAAAACAACATAATCTGCAGTGCGTTCAATGACCGCATAAAAAGATTTAGATAAGAAAAGTAAACAAAAAATGAATACTAACACTCACACTCACACACTTATACACATATACACACTTTTACTTTTGTATTTGTGCGTTGCGTTCGCCTTCCCCAAACCAATTTTCATTTAAGTTTTCATCTCGCCATTCCGATAGCCATTATATTCGGAATTGCTCTAAAAGGACGATTTCGATTTCCTTTTCCTTTCGTTTTTTTTTTGTCGACGGACACCCATTTGCAATTCAATTTAAGGAAGTAAATCTTCTCATTAAAACGATGCGGTTGATGGTACTTCATTAGAGTTTCTTGGTTAGAGGGATGTTTTACTTGTAACAGAGGGCGAAAAAAGGCTGCCAAAATCTATCAGATGGTGAAAAGGAAAAAAACTATGTTCATAAAGTATGCGATCTAATTAAAATCAAGATTTATCCAGATTGGCCGGCCTTTTCGTATTCGAAAGTTTCAATGCTTTAAGTCAACAAAAGTCAACGGGCTATGTAAGGAAATTCCATCTTAGAGATAGCAATATGGATTTTCAATTCAAACAAATCAAAAAGAAAAGGTAAAGAAAACATTAAACTTTTCATTACCTGAGAGGACTTGTTATAAAGTTCTTCATAACGTAGAGATTCATGTTCACTATTAATTAAGAAAAAATTATATAAAATTGTGTTTTAAGGAAAAAGTTTAGACTTTGCCTTTCGTAAAGTTTCACAGATTTTGAATGAGTTTTACAATTCAAAAGTTGGCAAGTTTTCTCCATGAGTCGTTTCTGAAATTAAAACCCCACTCGTATCTTATAGTTTTTGTCCTTATTTTTCGTACCGTTTTAAGACATTATGATTAAGATACCGGAAAGCTCTGCAATTATAGATAATGAATAAATATTTACATATGGGAACAAAAACTATTTCAACAGGTAGAGGGTATAGTTTTTCTAAATTTTTATATAAAATTTAGAAATTCAAATTATTGTATGTCTTTGTAATTGTATTTTAACCCTCTATCGTTTAAGACTCAGGGCAGTTATCGCCTACCGCCCATTTATTCCATGTGCGATTTTTTTTTATTTTTATAACGGTTTCGCATGCTTTCAATCATACTTCAAGCGACATTTTAAACTAAAAAAATCAGTGTGTGAACAACAAAAATTAGTGTTCGTAAAAAAAAATTTTCATAAAGAAATAAAATACTTCAATTATTCGAAAGAGTCGGGAATTTTACAGTAAGTAAATATATTGATGTACTTTCATAATAAATAAAAATGAAAATGTCGTGCTTGAGCAACGAAATACGAAGGCGGCCTCAGGGCAGCCATAACCGTTTACGCAAAAAAAAATTTTCCCTGCATTTATCATTGTTTATATCGTTTCGCCTATGGTTTAGATAAAAATAGAGAATAAAGAGCATTATACAAATAAACGTTTGAAACTATCTGATATAGACGACGGAAAATTGAGAGAGTTCAGGCAGTCTCTCGAGACGGACGAAGACGATGACGGTGATCTCAGCAGTGAAGATGAATTCAACGATCCAGATTATATTTCTGATGAAATATCGGCTGGAAATGAGCTATGCATTTCACAGGCCATTAAAAAAATACATGTAGGAGAAACGAGTGACTGTTAGCTCTTAGCTCAACGGATGATTTACCTATTACGGCTTTATCAACGCTCGTTGAAACAGTAAAAGCAGCGGAAACAGTTGAAACTATAAAAGCAGTTGCATATACATCACAAGCTATAGCAGCATTGGAAATTACAGAACCAACGGAAATATTAGCGTCGACTTCATCTCGTTTCAAACCACAAAAAAGAGCCCAGTCTCCTCTTCCTTCAGTTGAGGATAGTGGTCCTGATGTTGAGCCTTCTGCTGGTGGTTTCACTCGTTGAGGTATTATTGACAATTCGAATAAACCAATTAAAAATTAGACTATTGCTTTTCATATTTCAACCACGCATGAAATCAGAAAAGACTCAACGGAAATGATATGGGGAAGGAGATTTTCGAGGTGATTCGAGCTGCCTGCCAGTTTTAAAATGCTGGATACACAGCTGAAACTTTTTAAGTATTTCTTTGCGGACAAAATAATTGATATGGTTGTTCAAGAAACAAATAGAGCAGCCTTTCAGGAAAGCATAAACACAATTTTCAGCACCGATTCGGCCGAAATTCGTCACTACACCGGCATATTGATGATTCTGTCTGTGTATCGTTATCCGCATTGGGAAAGCTATTGGGACAAAACGCATTCCTGCCGATTCAAAACACTATGCCGATCAGAAAATTTAAAACGATAAAAAAATACTTATAATTTCAAGACGAAACGGAGCGGATAAAAAGAGGTGTGCCCGGATATGACCGGTTGTTTCAGATTCGGAAACTAGCGAGTGAATTAAACGTTCAATTTAATTCTATTCCCAAAACGTCTCGACTGTGCGTTGACAATCAGATATGCAGCACAAAAATAAAGCATCATCATCGGCAGTATGTGCCAAATAAGCCTCATAAATGGGGAATAAAATTGTTCGTATTGTGTGATTCCCACGGCTTCGCTTATCGTTTCGAAATTTAAAATGGTGCAGGCGATAATTTTGTTTTACCTGGAACACCCAATCTTGGTGCAACTTCGAATGTCGTTGTACGTTTAACGCAATCAATACCGGAGTTCGTGCATCATATTGTCTACTTCGAAAATTTGTATACTTCGGTGCCTTTCTTGGTTTATTTGCTTTCAAGAGGAATTTATAGCTTGGGTACAATGTGCGCAAACCGCATTCCTAATTACAAACTTATATATATAGGATATACAGAATGAATCAAGAGACTATTCAACCGAATATGTTGCTTCCGTGTATGGGACGGTTTTATGGAAAGATAAGACCCATTTGCTAAAGCAAATCCAAACCAACAAACAGCAAAGGCAGCTCGCCATGATCGGAAGCAGAAGCAATTCATTGAAGTTGATTGCCCACATATCATTCGCAAATATAACAGTCATATGGGCGGTGTGGATCTTATGGATGATCTTATGGGTCGCTACCATATTCGAACGAAGACTCGGAATCCAATGATGCGTTTGTTTTATCATTTTATACATTTCATACATATCGCTTAGTTCGTTGTAGAAGAAAGCTCCGGTAGTGTGGTTCCAATTTTGGCGAGTTCATCGGCTCTGCAGTTCCCTGGAATGTCTCTGTGGCCCGGCACCCAACAAAGGTGAATGTTGAACTGCTCTGCCCTCTCCATGAGAGATGATCTGCATTCAAGCTCGGTTTTAGAATATAACGCGACCAAGTCCAGAGACTTGATGGCGGCGTGACTATCCGAAAATATGCGAATATCCTTTGAAGATATCACGTTTTTCTTCAGCCAGGACAGAGCTTCTTTAATCGCCAAAATTTCCGCCTGGAACACGCTACAGTGATTTGGAAGACGAAAAGAGAGGCATAGATTTAGCTCATCTGAGAAAACACCGCCACCAACTGCAACTGCTTAGATCCATCTGTGTAGAGATGGATTGACTTGTCCTCCATGAAAGCATCTTCCTCCCAGAATGATCTAGAGGGGAAGCTAACATGAGAGTTTTTGTCAAACCAAAGTTCAGGTATGGTGTAATCGATGTTCTCTGTGAGGATTCCTAATGTATTAAGAATGTTGGCGTGGCCAAATGAATTATTTGTCCACTCTTTAGTCGCTTTAAGGCGAATAGCTGCAGTCGCAGCTACTTGCATGCTAAAAATGTCGAGGGGTGTCAAGTGAAGCAGAATATCTAATGCCGCAGAGGGGGTAGACCGCAAGGATCCGCTTGTGATTAGACAAGCTGTTCTTTGGACTCTGCTTAGTTTAATGCGGTTGACTGCATATTCTAAGGCAGACAACCACTCCGTAAGTATCAGTCTTATGACGAAGATGTATAGCCAGTGGGTTATGCGAGGTTGAAGGCCCCATTTGTTCACAATAGCTTTTTTGCAAGAGAATAAAGCTATTGTAGCTTTATTGACTCTTCTTGAAAGTTAGGTTTCCAGTTTAGTTTCCTGTCAAAAATGAGACCCAGATTTTTTGCTGTATCGGAGAAAACTAAATTGGTACCATTTATTGAAGGAGTTTCTATGATTAGAATTTTATATTTCCTAGAAAAGAGGACAAGATCAGTTTTATGGGGGTTTATTCAAAATCCACAGCGATCTGCCCAGCGGGTTAATCTGTTGAGATTTACTTGGAGGAGTTCTTTAATGGTATTTAGATGTTTTCCTGAGACGGCTATGGCAACGTCATCCGCATAGGCAATCACTCTGCTACCACCCGCTTCCAGGTATATCAGTAGTTCGTTAACTACTAAGTTCCTTACGCCTTGCGGCGTACCTCTACTGACATATCTTTTAGCAGAAGTCTCACCCAGTTTGGAGTTGATTATCCTGCTTTTTAGCATTAGACTGATCAGCTCCCCAAGTGAGCCATCTACCTGCAGAGTTGACAGCGCAGTCGTGATTGCGGATGTATTGACATTGATAATGGAGCCCTCTATGTCTAGGAAAGCAACCATTGTGTACTCCTTATATTGTAGGGATCGTTCGATGTGGCTAGTCAGAGAGTGCAAAGCTGTTTCCACCGACTTTCCTTTACAGTAGGCATGTTGAGCCGTTGACAGAAGTCTTGCATCAACTTTAGCTCGATTACGGATATCAATCAGTTGTTCTAGAGTTTTCAGAAGGAAAAATGATAGACTTATAGGTCTGAAGTCCTTTAGGATAACATAAGAACATTTTCCGGCTTTGGGAATGAATACTACATTGACTTCTCTTCAAAACAGTGGAATGTGGATAAGTTCTACACAGCTCGTCATAATATTTTCTAACGCAGGCAGAATAATATCTGAAGACCTCTGTATCGGCAGGTATTATATAGTCCGGACCAGCAGACTTGTATGGTTTGAAGCTATGCAGGGCCCAGAGCAGATTGTCTCTCGTAATCAGACCATGAATTTTGGTCACGGTTGCAGTAGGCCTGCTTGGGCTACTACTGGCCGCGAATTGGAAGCTACCTGGAAAGTGGGTGTCCAGAGCCATCGGTGTTTTTCAAACAGCTAGGCATCATAGGATTTGTAGGATTATAGAGGTTTCTGTGATTTTGTCACAGAATGACCTCCAGGATTGTCGCTTTGCCTTCCTCAGTTCTTTTGTGTATCATCGTGTATGTTGCAGGCCATTCTTATACCGTCATCCGTCATCCGTCCAAATAAGATCTCTGTGATCGAACGCCTTTCCCAAACGTCTTGATGTTTTTATCATTATCCACAAACTATGAATCGCGTCATATATCGATCGGCACCCAACACCATCTCCATTAACTGGCATGGAATTTAATGACAAGTGTTACGACGTGTCCCTGCTGGATTAAATCTCTTGTGAGTTTTTCTTCGTTGTCCTGCAATGTGCAATCTGCGCGGCGGTTGATCGAGAAACTACTGTCAGTTCTATAAATTGTATTGGCAACAATGAAGTTCGTGGCACTCGGAAGCATCCTTCCACTGGTGCTATTCATTAAAGACATGAGTAATTTCTTACTCATGCAGGCTAAAATGGTGTCATTCGCCGTCAGCGGGCTCACAAAACTGTACGTAATAACATAGAATAATTGTTACGGACCGAACAGCCTCGGAAAGTAACAGTTTTACTGTTGACGAACCTAGCAATGATAAGACTGACAACTGGTGCAGCAGTCGTAGCAGCGATTATTTCGATGCGGATTCGCCGTCAGAGGAATACCTAGGGAAGAAGTCTTTAGCTTCAGGCATGTAAGCAGACACCGAACAACGATTCCACATCCGGAAAAACACAGGCTTATTCATTTTGTGGCGGGCTATAATGTATCTATAGCCAGCACCCGGGTTTCCACGCCTTGATATCCATAAAAGGACCTGGCTGACTCCTGATCAACAAACCATCAATCAAATTGATTAAATTGTGATCGACCCAAAGTACTTTCCCAATGTTTTGGATGTGAGAACATTCCGAGCAGCTAACATCGACTCGGACCACTATTTTATAGTTGTCGAGACACGAGTACGTATGCGTAAATCCTTAATAGCCCAAAGTCAGCAAAACGTTGTCAGAAAGTTCAACAACGAACGGCTTTAACCGAAAGAGACGGCTAAGATATTTTCACTTAACCTGTCGATACCATCAAACATAGAATCCTAGTGGTATCACTGCCTAAAAGAAATTAAGGAACCGCCTTTGAGTTTCAACTTGCCCCAAAAAAGAAAGTTCTGGTTCGGTTGTATAGAGGGATCGCGAGTTCTACTATCAGAAAAGACCGGAAGAACATGGGCTCATCAGAAAAAAAGGAACGAATAAATTAATTCCGATTGGGTTTTTGGCAATCCTAAAATATCTGAAAATGATAAACTCAATATATTCATTTGGGACAGTACTTATGTTTAGATCCAAAAGAACTCTAAGTGCGTATTTCAAAAATAAAAGTCGAGTTTACATAAATATCACAATTTAGTTGAACCATTTCTTATAATGTTCTGTGTTGTATATATTCTTGAAGTATTCAGATGTTTCAATAATAATGAACAGTTTTCCAGAAAGAATGACGTCTTCATTCTCGATAGAGGCTTCAAAGATTCAGTTTTGACCTTAGAATCACATGGGTACAGACCGCATATGCCCGAATCAATGCTGGAAGGACATCAGCAATTAACAACACTTCAGCAATTTTGAACAAGTTTTTTTTTTTTCAATCTTTCACGTAACGGTAAAAAAAGAGAGATACATTCCTGCAGAAAGTTTTTCAGAAATTAGTGATTTAAAAAAAAAACTTTACTTTCAAAGTCTTCAGAGTTAGATTGTTTATTTCAAAAACTGAAAATCTAAGAACCATGTCATTCAAAAGATAGTCAAATCAACTCTCATTCGACACCAAAAACGTATAGATAGTATTTGTGTGAGTATTTTTATTTCTGAAATTTGGAAATCTGACTCTTCTTGCATTTGTTTTTTTGGTTGATTAACATGAGATTGCATTGTTCTGCCTCCTTTTTCGATGAAATATCTTAGCAAACTTAGTTTTTTGATTATTCTTACAGGTTTACTGTTTAAATGATTAAATGATTCTTAGATTCACATTTATACAATACAATTTAATTTTTTTATAACTAATTTTTAATTTGGTTAATATTTGGTTAGGAAGCTTTTCATTTAATCGTATATTTCCCTTTTTGTCTTTCTGATTAATTTCATATTGCGGTTTTCTAAGGTCTAAATTTATTGTTGATTTATAAGAAAATAATAAATCTGAAGGTCTTTTATATGTTGTTGTTGTCGGTGTGTTGATATAATTACACTATGCGAAGATAAAGATTATCTGAAAATCACTTTTTATATGTTGTTTCTCTTGACAAAACTTTTTTAAAACATTTTTAATGGTTTGAACACCTCTTACCGCAAACCCATTTGATTCCGGGTGGTAAGTTGGACCTTTTAAAGGATTAATACCGTTCACTTCACAGAATTTCAAAAATAAACTCGAACCAAAGGGAAGACTATTATCCGAAATCAATTATGGTAATCCATAAATTGAAAACCAGATCGATAATTGCTCTATCACCGATTGCGCGTTAGTATTTTTCATTATGACGGCATCTATCCATTTCGAATAGTGATCAACCACAATAAAAAAGGCTATTATTTCTAACTTAAAAAAAACCTACATGTACCCCTTCGTATGGATAGAATGTTTTTTGCCAATCAATTTTACTCTTATCATAACAGTTTCTTATCGTTAATTGATATACTGAACATGTCCCAATATATTTTTCTATATCCTGATTTATTCTTGGCCACCAGAGATGTCCACCTTCAAGAATTTTAGATCGAACAATACCTGAATGCCCTTAATGTCTCTGGTACAATTACACTTGAAACATAAAATAAAGCTCCATCTTCACATGGCAATGAATTCCGTTGTTTGAAATACAGCCCTGTCTCATCAGAATATTTTTTTGTTTGGCCAACCTTCGATTATAAACTTTATTACTTGTGTCAAATTTTTATAGTTTTTAATTTCACTTATAATTTCAAAAAATTTATTTGGTAAATCAGGCAGAAAACCCTGGACGTTTAAGATATAAATTCTATAATTTTCTCCACCTGTAGGCTCTATAGACGGTAACCTCGAAAGTGCATCGGCATGTCCTAGCTCTGTTTCTTTCTTGTATATACCTAATTTCATACGAAAGTGGAGTTTGCTTACTGTGTCCAAAAATTTATCGAAGTAGCTTATGATCGCTGTACAAAATAAATTTAATATAACTATACAAATATTGGTGAAATAGCAAAAACAATCGCTAACGTTTTACGGTGAAGTTGGGAATATTTCTTTTCTGCGTCACTTAGCGTAGGCGATGCGAAAAGTACAAATCACTCTTAGCCTTTTATCGAACCACATAATACGGACTAGCATCGCAGGAAACAATAATTGGTTTACTTATATCAAAATGCACCAAAAGTTTATTACTCAATAACGAATCCTTACTCCTTTGAAACACTAACTGACAGGTATCTGTTCAATCGAATTTTGCATTTTTAAGCAAAAGATCATAAAGAGGTTTTAACTCGGATAACAGCAGTGGCAAAAATTGGCCATAGAAATTTAATACCCCCAAATAAGTCTTTAAGGGGGTAGTCTCATGGACTGGGGTTAAATTTTGAATGTTTTCAACGTTTTTTTTTTTGCAGAAAATGAAATACAAGTTTTTTTCAGTGAGGTTGTTCCGGACTGTTCCGAACAGAAAAGTACAAGCTTTCCTATTCAGGGAGAAAAATTTCTGTCCGAATCTGTTCTACTCTGTGTTCAGTGAGGCTGTTTCAATCTGTTTGGAACAGAAATTCTTGCACCTACTTTCGAAGTAGAACACAATTGTGAAAAATGTCAAAATCAGCTGCGCTGTACTTTTCTGTTCTCATTTGATTTGACGTTTTTCACAAATCTGTACTGTTCTGTTCTGTTTTTCCTCACTGAACAAAGCTACAATCTTCTTATGCTAATTATATGTTATTATTTAGCTATTGAATAATACAAAAAAATGTTTGTTAAATAAAAAAAAAATATTTTAACGTCATTTTGGTGAGGTAAATTAGGTCTCTTAAAAAGGAAGTAGGTGGCTGGTCAACCTGATTGCTCCTTTTGTAGTCATCTGAAATCAAAATTTCAAAAAGATTATTATGCAGTAGGGTTATCGTCCTGTCCCGGAGCAGATTTGAGATATTTGAGTGAAAAAGAACAAAATGGCGGCCTTGTAAAAAAAATTCAAAAAATCTACTGTTTTTTTCGGTTTAAAATCGAAATAAAAAAAAGTGGATAAAAAAATCTAATACTGATACCGGACGGAACCATCCATGTTTACAATATTGTGTTAAAATTTCAGGTAAAACGGTCCAATAGTTTTCTTTTAATCATCTGGGCCGACGGATAAAAACTAGTTTTGAGAAAAACGTGTTTAAAGTTTGGAGAAGAAAATTTTCATTGAAAATTTATACTTACATTTCTGGCGCGTACAGTATACCTTCGGGTTCTTCATAAGCTTTTCTTGAAAATACCCAAATTCTAGGTGTCGTACACTACAAGTATAAATTTTACAAGGCTATAGGGTCGTAAAGAATACCGCAGCTGCAGGGTACGCTCTCCCCTATTATTTGCTGTAACTTTAAAATGACTTAGTTTATCGGTTTAAGATTTTCACAGTATATTCTCAACTTATTAAACTTTGAAAAAGTGCAAAAAAACGCGAGACTACCCTCTTAAACTTGTAAAGTGCACCCATTTTATCTTTTATTGGTTTAATTCCCTCCTTGCATATTTCGTGACCTAAATAAATAACTTTGTCTTGGAAGAACTTACATTTCCCTTCATTAATTTTAACATGGTTCTCGCTAAGCCTATTTACTATAGAACTTCTTCAAGTTTCTTTTCCAATATTCTAGATTTTCTCCTCCAATTAGAATATTGTACGAGGGCGGGTCAATAAGTCCGTGACTTTTTGAATTTCTGACCTGAAACAGCAACACTGCTCCTGTCAACAGGCATCTGTCAGTTGACTCCTGTCAAAATTTAAACTTGCTGCGTCAGTTAGTTTGTGTTTGACAGCTATTTTTATCAGACTACTCACTAATTTGAGGAGAAAAAGTTCTTTTCCACCAAGTCAATGCAAGGGTGCACACATGTGCAGTTGCCGTGGCAAAAATCCATGAATTGGGCTATGAATTGCTCCCTCATCCACCCTATTCTCCAGATTTGGCTCCGAGCGACTACTTCTTGTTCCCAAACCTGAAGAAATGGCTTGGTGGAAAAAGATTTGACTCCAATGATGAAGTCATCTCGCAAACAAAGGCCTATTTTGAGGATCTCGACAAATCATTTTTTTTGGAAGGGATAAAAAAATTGGAGAAGCGTTGGACAAAGTGTATAGAGCTCAAGGGAGACTACGTTGAAAAATAAAATTATTTTTTTATCAAAAAATCTGTGTTTTATTCCAAAAGTCACGGACTTATTGACCCGTTCCAAAGATTAAAGCTAATTAACAAAAGCTGTTTAATAAATACGGGATTAAATAATAGTAATCATTCTATAACTTAGAAGATAGTGGGGAATGACTCCTGAATTCATAATTGTAAAATGTATGAAAAATATAAGGATAACGATAAGGATAAAATGATAGAAAAATAAAAGATTTCGTCGTTTGTTTCATTTTTTTTATTTATTAAGTCCAATGTAGATAAGTATACTCGTATTTTTACACAATCAGTTCTTTTATTTTTCTATGTCGTCCATCGGCAAAGCTGGTTCTGCAAAGGAATAAAAAAAAACCCTTTGAGTTGGATAGCAAATAAAAGGAAGATAAATGCAATATCATGTTTAGATACGAGATGAAAATTAAATAAGGAAGACAGGAAAGAGATTAGATGTGCAATGAGTACGACAATGGAACCGCGTTATCTCGCCACACACACCTATACCTTCTCGGTTAAGGGGAACCGGCAATGCGACGCACACACGAAAGTATACTCAATCTACCTCAATTACTACGGACCATAAGCGAACGAGTGGATCCGACGGCTACACCTATCTCACACACACAACATTGAGCGGAGCAGACACACACGACAACACTCCAGCGGGACCAGAGAATAAGCAACCGCCACACACGACCCGTTATCTTGCTTTATAGACCGATTTCAGGATATAGTCAGGATAAAGAGTCAAAACTACTACCACTACTACTATATATAGAAAAACAACTCAGTCAACAAACTTACCGTTCTAGATAAGTCTATTTATCTTTTTCTTTTCTAGATATCCTTAGTTTTGCTACTGACCACTTTTTCTTTTATGCACATGCACTGTCGGTGAGATTCACGCACCAACTAAACCCTTCCGGCATAATACGAGTGCAACATGCAATAAAAGCAAAATCAAACAGGAAAGGGGAAAAGAACTACAGATAGTTCTCTTCTTCTCATTGTTCGTCTTTTGTTAACTAACTTACCGTTTTCTCTTACATAATTTAAATCAAAAAATTAAGATCTGATGTGTAATTGACTTCAAAGATAATATAAAAGTTTTAACTTCAAAAATAGTTACATTAAAATTCAATAAAATAAGATTTCAAACAATAAAGATACGAATATATTTGTACAACTTTAAGATTAACTTGTGGTGATGATTATGATACACTTCTCAAAAAGGATTCAGCAGTAGCATAATCGATGGTGAATAACCAGTATTTTACCTTTTTAAGAAACGAATGAAATGCTGTCCAGATAAATAATAGTAGCTATTGAAAAATGTAGGAGCTGTAGCGGTGTAGAAATGTGAAATATGTGTTTTGTAAGTGATTGGTACGCTGGTAAGATGCATATTATTTATATGTAGACTGTATAACTGTGAGTTCCTGCTAGCAATACTACGAGTATCACTTTTTTTAAAGAATTCTCTCAGCACTTTAAAGACATAAAGGTGTCTCATTGAGTTAGGCGATTTTTATTACAAATAATCCGAATTAAATGTGTTTGCACCTTGGATGCCATATTGCAATTTAGAGTGAGCAAGACCATAATATATCAATTTTAAAACTTTTTTGGAGTAGTATTGTTTAATTAAGTACATCTTCTGTATCACCAACAACATATGGGATTTAATGGTTTGGATATGGTCTTTCCAATTTAAGTTGTAGTCGATAAGTACCCCTAGGTATTTATATTGTTACACTGATTCAATTATAAAACAATCGGTAGAACACTGAAAGTTATTTATATAATTACCGTTTCCGCAGGTTTTTCCGCAGGTTTGAATGGGTAAGCAAAACTTTTTACAATCATGTGCGTGGAAACGGAGATTTAAATCATATAAAACATTATTAGATGTTTTAAAAGCCATAAGTTTTGTTTTCTCGCTGATGATTAATTTGCAGATTCCGAAATCTTTACGATACACTCATGAACTGTATTAGTCTGGTATGTAAAGGCTATGTCGTCTGCAAAAGCAGTGGACGTTCCATTTAGCTTCAGTTTAAAAAGGGAGTTTATATAAATTAGAAACAACAAGAGACCAAGAACTGAACTGAACTAAAATTTCCATTTATGTTAACTTTTTTTTGTCTGCATTTTAGGTATGAAATAAACCATTTGTGAACCACTCCCTTAAACCAGCATTATATAATTCTTTTAGTAGCAAGTCGTGGTCCACCGTGTCAAATGCTTTAGTCATGTCAACAAAGAGAGCCATTGTATATTTGTTGCAGTTTACACTTTCATATAACTGACTACACACTCTGAGAATAGCATCATCAGTAGACATTCCTGTTCTAAATCCAAACTGATTGCTACTGAAAAAATTATGTTCTTTTAAAAACAACAAAATGCGTGATTTTGAAAGTTTTTCGAAAATTTTAGAGAAGGTGGCAAGGAAATGGGCCTGTAGTTGCTTGCACATACTTTTTCTTTTACCTTTTTTAAAAAGTGGAATAATTTCAGTGCATTTAAGGTGCCGGGGAAAACAGCCATTATGAACACTAATATTAAACAAATAATATAGACAAATTTTTTTCAATAACACGCTCGATATGCCATCCAAGAATTCTTATTTTTTAAAGACAATATGGCTCTATAGATTTCATTTGAAGAAAACGACTCAAAAACAAAACTATCCGATTGACCATTATCTGCAGGAATGTACGAAGATGTCGAGCAATTACAACAGACGGTTTAAGTTTTTCCGAAATATCAATAAAATAATCATTGAAGTTATTAGAAATAATTCTTAAATCAGTGTGGCTTATACCATCAATTTCTAGACTACCAATTTCAACAAGCTGCTTACTTTTACCCAGAATACTATCAACCGCTTTCCATTATTCTCTTATATTACCCCTAGCTAGTACAAATGCATCCGAATAAAACCTATCACGCATTTCTTTAATGTTTTTACGAACGGTTTTGCAAAGCATGCCATAATATTTTTTAAGTTTTATGTTTTGAGGATGTTTTTTACATTTCACAACAAATTTATTTTTATTTTTAATCTGTTGCAAAAGGATATACGTCATTCACGGCTTTAAATATTTTTTACTACTAGTGTTAAACGTTGGTAACGTAGTACAGTTTTTAATATGCATTTGTAATATGTTTAGGAAAATGTCGAAAGCAATTGATGGATTGCTTTCTACATACACCGGCTCCCAAAATTCATATTTTAAGCATTCCTTCAATAATTTGTAATACGTTAGATATTTCTTTTTAGCAGGTAGGCTTTGGCTTTTTAATGGATCGGAATCCGAACATATACTAAGTGCAATCATACAATGATCTGTTAATCTGAAATCATACATAAAAATATTAATTACATTCTTATTATTTTTTTGGAGACGTATATAAATGTGATCAATGCAAGTTTTAGACAGATCAGTCATACGTGTTGGTTCATTTATAAGGTTCTTTAGACCATTAGATGCCATAAGTAATAAGTAACTTTCTGTATCTTTGTCAAGTCCGTTTAAAAGATTAATATTAATATCACTCAAAACAATAAAGTTTTTTTCTTTACAGCAACGCCTAATTCATCAATGAAAATACCCTTAGCAAATTCGTGCAATCTATATACACACAACATAGTATAACTAACATTCTTAAGTTCCAAAGATAGTTTCACTTATCATATCAGTGCTACGAAAATTAAGCTTGGAACAATCGCATACGTAACCATTCTTCACATAAGCTGCTACACCTCCAGCTGAGTATTTATTATTACAATTGCCAAAAGGCGTATATCCCGGTATATTATAAAATTTTAATTCATCCTTGTAAATCCATATTTAACTCAAAACAATGACGACAGGCAAATTCACAAGCGACTCAATCTCTGTTACCAGAGCTGAATTTTTTTTTCTCATGCTGCGAATGTTTTGATGTAAACAAAAAAATATCAACACAATTGGGAGAATCGACTGGGACTAAACACGAGACAGAGTTAAGAGAAATCAGAGTTTATTAAAATCAGCAGCACAAATTATTCTTACCGAACTATCAGCCTCCTTTTTCCGCATAAAAACTGTCCCGTTCCTAGTCCGTACATACACTGTCGATCACTAGGATGAGGCCATACATTTTGCAAAAGATTTTCACTCTTTATACCTGTTTGAAGTTTTGTACCCTCAAACTTTTACTACCTAAGAAGAGGTACATATTTTCTTAACAGGATGTTATAAAATTAAAGGGTAAATAAGAAACGACCGTTGGAATTTCCAACCAAACAACGAACTACTTGAAAAGCGTATAAAAAGAAACGCCACTAGGATGAGGCCATTGCGAATATTTCGTTGCAGAAGTTCAAATTTGTGATTTTTTTGAAAGTTTTGTTAAGGACATTTAAAAAAACGAACAGTTTTTATTTAGTTAAAAAAAATGGGTTCCGGAAAGACTTTGCAAGCGACAGAAAGAGGGAAAATAGATGCTTTCAATGAGTTAGGACTCTCAGGCCGAGAAATTGCAATGAGGCTTAATAGAAGTAAGACTGTTGTAAACAGTTATCTTGCGGATCCACAACATTATGGGAAAAATCAAAAAGGACGCAAGGCAGAAGCAACAACGTTGTGATAAAAGCGGTTAATTCTACGTCCTGCCTCAAATTCTACTCTACCAGCGACGAAAATAAGGGCCAACAGCGGAGTATCAGCCAGCATAGGAACGGTCCGAAGGATAATACGAAAAAGTGGTACTATACAGAGAAGAAAACTTAAAAAGAAACCTGTTTTGGGGCAAGTACACAAGGAGCATCGAATGGATTTTGCAGGAAAACATGTCGCTGTGAGCAGTGAATGAAAAAGCGTTGTCGTTTTG
Organism: Volucella bombylans; assembly: GCA_949129095.1. Classification (NCBI taxonomy): domain Eukaryota; kingdom Metazoa; phylum Arthropoda; class Insecta; order Diptera; family Syrphidae; genus Volucella; species Volucella bombylans. Next base: position 99,392,551 of record OX422143.1, on the reverse strand, counting down.
GATGAAAAAAAGTCTAACCTCGACGGCCCTGATGGTTACAACTTTCATTTCCATGTACAGCCGTACAGCCGTACATCAGGTGTAATGGTAATGGGGAGCTATTACCTATTTTGGCACAATCGAGTTGGAGTTTTTGTCTACAACAATGAACGGAAACAACTACAAATGTTTGCTGCAACTGCAAAACTGCACTTCCAAAAGTGAAAACCATTTTCGGATCCCTGCATTGGATATTCCAACAAGACAATGCCCCCATCCACACTTCCAGGGTTGTTAGAAGTCGAATTCAATCAGAAGACGTGGAAATTTTGCCATGGCCGCCCTATTCACAGGACTTAAACATAATCGAAAATGTTTGGGCAGGGTTATCTCGTAAAGTGTATGAAGACGGCAGACAATTTGAAGAGAAGGACACTTTAATCGAAGCTATTCTCTTGATTATTTAAGAAAACTGTATGATTATATTCCAAAAAGTCTTACAAAGGTCATATCGAAAAATGGCAGGCATACTCATTATTAATTGTAGAAAAACGTAATGAATAAATGTTTTAAAACAATAAAATGTAAACATTTTATTCATGTTTTCCTTTCTTTCGAAGATTTTGCATGTGGCCTCATCCTAGTGGCGCAACTTTTCATACGCTTTGCAAGTAGTTCGTTGTTTGATCTCGGGAAATATGACTTTGTGTTGAGAAAATATGTACTTGCTCACAGGTAGTAAAAGTTACAGGGTACAAAATTTCCAACAAGTATAAAGAGTGAAAATCTATTGCAAAATGTATGGCTTCATCCTAGTGATCGCCAGTGTATGTATACCCCCTCTCTCCCCTTCAGCGACAAGTAGTTGGTACATTAAACAATCGCAGAATATACATATTCTCTAGTAGTTTTCCATGCGGGCTGAGTAGTATTGTTGAAAGTTGCGCTTTTCTCTCTCTCTTCGCTTTCATAATTTTCCCTTTGCACTGGCGAGAAACGAATTTGACGTGTAGAATGTTAGTCTCCTTTTGTTGATTTTTGGTTGAATTATTTTTTTGCCGTTTATTAATACGTTTTGTGTAGCAAAGGTCGATGTCCTCCTTCGATACATCCACTAGCAAGTCATCACGGAAAATTGTTAATGCCAAATGAACAATGGAAGTGCTGTCGTTATCAATGGGTATATTGTAGATCTCTGCTGCATTAGCGATCAATTGTTGTTTGAGATGATCGACTTTTCTTTCCAGTAGCTGGACTTTTTTCTCGGAATTTTTAATTTGGATTTGTAGTTCCTTTATTTGATGCTTTTTAATTTTTTTCACCTCTCGTATCTCCGCGTATTTCATCTCAAGTGTAACATTGACTTGCATTTGTGGAGAATTTAGTGAAGGGTTGGTCGGTGGATTTTTGCCAACTTTTCTGTAAAGGTGGGTGGCACTTGAGACACAGGCTAGCTCTTCTCCGATAGTGAGACACGACGTTTGTTGGAGGTACAGCTTATGCACCGCCACAGTTTGTTTGCCTTCCTCATGTACTCGCTGTCGGCAGGTATCATGTTGACACATGCTACATGAGAAATGCTAATGCAGAATCGGCATACCGCTTTCAGCTGCCTCCAATTTGTCTCCGCATGTAACACAAGACATTTTTTAAATATAAATGAAAATGTAAATAAAAAAAAGTACTAATAAAGAGCTTGAATGTTGATGTTCACCCCACAACTTCAACTTCAAGAACTGATATTTAGATATCATCTAAGTATCTAAATACTATCCCGTGCAATATTTGATCTACGAGTATAATAGACTGAAAAAGAGCGGGAGCTGAGCTCAACCCAAAGCTAAGTCTTATATAATAATACAGACCCTTATGTGTAATAATTGGGAGATATTACTGAGATTTTTCAGAGACTTTTGCTGTTGATATGCTCGGGATATATCTAGCACACAAAAGCAAGCGCAGCTACTGAGGCCTGCGAATATCTCATCAATTTTCTGTTCGGTCTAAACAAATTTATTTACAGATTGTTGCAATTTTTTTTGCCGATTATGGTAACTTTTATTAATTTTTATAATTTATTCGGTAGCCGGTCTGCCGGCAGGTATAAAAATTCAAAAATAAAAAAAATCAACGAAGCGGTCGCGAACCACACTGGTGGTATCTAGTTACTTCGGTAATGGCGGACCGCAGCACCAGCTGCTCAGCTGGGGGTGAGTTTGTGGTTAAAAAAAAGGAAAAAAAAAACGGAAATAAAACGGTTTATGGAACAAGACAAGCCGCAGTTAAAACTACCGTAGCAGAAACCGCTTAAGAGAGGGCCGCTATCGTCCGCCTTCCCGAATTATTGAAAATAATTTTTTTTTCTAGCGGGTCGCGGGTCTTTCGCGACCTTGGACTTTTACACGATAGAGAGTTAAACTTCCGTTCGCATATTGATGAGATAATTCTTAAGGCCAACTTGGTTTTATCAAACGATGGTCTAAAGAATTTTGCTACCCCTATGTGACTTCTCGAATATGCCAGCCAAGTCTGGTCCCCCTTTTCACTGAGTCCATATACCCCGAATTGAGAATATTCAACGTCGTTTCCTTCGATTTGCCTTCGATAACTACACTGGAATGACCCTATTATCTTACCTCTGTTTTGCGACCGGCTTAAACTTCTTAACCTGAATACCCTCGAAAAACGCAGAGACGCAGCTGACATTCTCTCCATTCATCGACTGCTCTTTGGTTCTGTGAATTGCGTGGATTTCTTTAACACTAAACCTCGTAATTTATGCTGGCTTGTCTCTTCTATATTTCGACCCACCGCACCTCTTATGGTTCTAACGAACCAATCTCCCGCATGCTACGTAAGGTCAATCCAAACCTCCCCTTTTTTGATTTTAACTTGAACACTTCTCGTTTTAAACTTGATCTCCTTCACCATTCCCTTACTTCTTAACCCTTAATTGTTGTTAGTTTTTAAGTCCTAGTTTTTAAGATAGTTTAAGCATGTTTATTAACTCCTTGTATCCTTTTGAGTTATGTTCAGCAAGTGCAACCAATAACTTTGCAATTTTATATGTATCCGGTCCCATAAGTGTAATAAGATATAAACCCTGTAGCTTATACTCCGTTATTTCATTAATAGCCAGTAACTGGTTCAAACGTTCTGCGTAGCTATTGAAGTCATCACCTGGTGAACAAAATTCGATGTTCCCGAACAAATGTGACATGATGCAGTCTTCCACGGTTTTCGTTTCCTCCGAATCGAAACTTGTGATGGCGTCTTCGTTCTGCTGATCACTCTCGTCGCCAACATGATAGGTTTTTAACTCCACTTAAAAAAAAAAACACGCGTTCTGAATAGAAGTATACTTTTTATTATCTCATCTTTAACTTTTAACTTTCACTTACTTACAGAAATATGGATAGAGTACAATGAAAGGTTTACTACTTAGGGATTAATAAAAAAAATAAAGACCACACTCTGTTAATTCTATTGATAAGCTACATTAATATTACATATCAATCCTCATTATCATCAAACATTAAAAATGTATTACATGCAAACATCATGACGTTTGAAAATTACCCTCAAAATATTTTATGTATTTTATTTCAAAATCTTTAAAATAAATAAAATTAATAAAATGCTCCAAAATAAGACACCAGTGTGTTTCGATATAGTTATATCTTTATTGAGTAAAACACTTTATTGTTCTTTTTAATTACGAAAGCTTACTTTACTAGAACCTTTATTTTAATTACGACCGTTCATATCTAAAGGCAACAACGAAAAGACCAGGCGAACCAACTCGACCGATCGTCTCTCCATCTAAATTTTCTACCCGAGATTAGGTTGGAGAAAGCGAACGGTAATTTAGATCTATTATACTCGTACGTACGAGTATGTATCATATGTACGCTCGGTATTGCTCATACAAAAGTATTAAGTAATTCTATTGAGGTAGGCTTTAAGGCTACATTAATAGGGATTTTGAGGTACCACATTATTGCAGATGTAACAATATAAAACACTCGGCAAACACTGCATATAATTTGCACTAATGAAATGATAATATTGTGCATCATGAAAATGCAGGTCAAATAACACATCGGTCTGGAAGGCAGAATGCTCCTTGTAATGGCGCATTGTGGTTTTGCATAAAGTTTAGTATGAAAACACGTTGAGGCTTTTCCCTATTGATCCTCTGATGTAAACATACGGAGACAATATTGAAGTCATAATTTAATAAAACATACTTTCCTAAGTGCAGTTCCAGTTTTCTTGGAACCTAATATTTATACCAATTTAAATTGAGCAGAAGTTGTTTTCACATTCATGAATCACCCAGCATCTTAAACACATTATTCGTTAAAAATTGCTCCTTACACAACACACTTTCCCAAACATGCAAGTCACAAGGATAAATAAAAGCTATGTACTATTGAAATTTTAATTTAATCCTTCAAGATCCCTCGTTTGGGAAGAAACCTATTAAATAGTCTTGGAGATGTCTTTAAAAGTTACTCTATCAAGCATAAAATTTTAAACTCATAGACCTCGTATGTTTGGATGTACATTGTCGACGTATGCTCTCATATGCGCACCAAGCAAGGTTACTCCATCACTTTCCAGTATATTTGCATCACTTCAGGAGTCCATTTTTACTTGGTCCACCTGTTCTTCCAGCGACACCAAACCGATTCCGACTCCTTCAAGTGTACTCTGGAACAAGTGACCCATAGGAAAATTCTCTTAACCTCTAATATACATATATATATACATATAAATGTACCAATATGTGCATAAGGCTGCATACATATGTACAAATACGGATAAAGGTATCACACCCGAGCACAATACCTATAGAGGTACGTATGATATAATAGTATTTCCTAATTCGAAACCTCCATTATTTGCCATACGATTGAATGAACATGAAATAAAAGTGCTTGACTTACGGTCTACATGGTTCTATCCATCACATTTTTGTCATGGTTGAGTTTTTTGTTCTGTTTCCGCTTCCTCCGATTCGATTCATGGTCCCACCAGTTTCACCATTAAGATATACTGTGGAAAGTGCACCGAAGCACAAAGTACGAATGCCAACATAAATACAAGTATAGAGTACTCCATCATTTTTAAAGCGTAGGAAGAGGAAGACGGGTGAGAAATTATCTGAATGCCGTTGAGGGCGAGTTTATAGTTGTGAAGCTGCCTCCTCTCGAATTTAGCAGACGCTTGAGCACCTCTACTTACCAACACTTGTTCGCTCAACCTTATTGAGTCTTCCTACTTAGAGGACCAGCCACCTCTTGAAGATTAAATTTATTGCAAGGAATGCATTTTTTCTTTTGCTATTTTCTTCACCATCGCCCTCTTTGTGTTGTGGAAGGCTTTTAAGGGCTTTATTCTATGCCATTATACCATAAATCACATAGACTTCTCATTTCAATGGCGCGCTTGCCACTCTTCGACTTCGAGAAAGGAGCTATATCATATATCGTACTCGTTCCTAAACGAAGGGCATTAAAAAATTGCCGTCTGGGACATCGCTTTATGATCGTTACCTATAACGACTAAGAAATTCGGAGAACCATTAAGAAGACAATAAAAAAAATGTAAAGCAGAAAAAACAGTTGGAAATTGGTTGAACATTATCGGGACGCTCTGCACTGTAGGTCCTTGGAGACATGATTAAATAAATTCTTGCCAGCCTTTAATGGAGGCAATTTTTCCGTCACATTAGTGTAAAATAAGTTTGTAATGAAATTCGTATCGCACAAATGCACTGAAAGTTCTCTGAAGTCGGTGGCGGTGGCATCAGTGGCGGTTACATTGAATGAGAGTCTTGCTTCGTTTGTTAAAGGACAACATGGTTTCGTTTGATTGAATGAATGAGAAATTGCTTGAGATGCAATTTTTGCATCATTCGTTGGGCATCAAGATACGATGAAAGGAATGACATTAGTGCAGTTTGGCAGAATTCACTTTTCAACCCCTGCTCCAGCAGACTCAATTCGAGTTGAGAAAATAACTTTTGCGCAACTCGTATATTTTTTCCATATTAATAGGAACAACGGTATGAAATGGCTTCCATCACTTTAGGGATATGTCGAGCCTTATACGAGTAATGTGTGAGAAACTTCATGAGAAGAGTTACACATGATTGACGTTTATGATGCACATAATTGTTGATGGATGTCAACAACACTCTAAGGGTTTATTTGGTAATAGATGCAGCAAAAATCGGAGAAACAGTAGAAAAGTAATTCTTTCCTCTAGGTTACCTATTTTTGAGTTGAATACCCGACATACAACGAAAACAAAATAGCATGCCCTGGTATGAAATGGGTGAAGTGAGGGAATGAAATCTGTTGGAGAAGCGGTAGATTAGGTTAGGTGGATGGGCTGTAGTCAATATTAGTGTATGTTAAGATTATACACGCTCCTAATTGCACTGTTAGAATCACTCAAAAATCAGTTTATGTTTCATCAACGCCATATTTTTTTTTTTTTTTTTTTTATAATGAGCGCGCGCTCAAGGGGTTTGAGTACCCTTAAAGTGATTGTACACAGCGCGGCCAAAGGTATTAGGGAGGAAGAAAAGAGAGGTACCGATGTACATTGCTTTTAAATGTTTGCAAGTTATAACGACCAGGAAATACAGAGATCGGCAGGGCATTCCATAAGCGAGTTGTACGGCTTAGGAACGAATCACGATATTTTAGAGTACGTCCGAAAATGGGCTTGAGGGTATACTGATGAGCATTCATAGCGAGACGGGTGTTACGGTTGAAAGTTTGAATGGGCGGAATGCTACTGGCGATTTCAGTGGAGCACTGGTGGTGGAAATAGCGATAAAACAAAGTGAGACAGGAGACATTACGTCGGTGTTTGAGGGTATCAATTGACTGACTGATATTAGTATCATCAATGAGCTTTATCGCACGATTTTGAATCCTATCTAGCAGGTGCAGAGATGTTTTAGGAGCACCCGACCTGATGTGGGAGTTGTACTCCAATTTAGGGCGGATGAATGCCTTATATATTGAGGCCAGATCAGAGGGGGTAAAATATTTCTTACATCGCTTGAGGAAACTTGGACATTTCGCAGCATTTTTGGCGACATCAAATATGTGGTCATTCCAACGTAAGTTGTCATTGACACACATACCGAGAATGGAAAGTTTTTCGGTTTCGACGATGCAAGTGCCATTCATAGATAATGGCTGGGTGTTTAAATTTCGCTTTAAAGACAGCAGACAGCATTGTGTTTTGGAAGCATTAAATTCCACTCTATTGATAGTTCCCCAATTGGTTATGCTGTTGATATCGGAATTTAATGAGCTTAGCATACGCTGCCGTTCTCGTACTACAGCCGAAGAGCAGGGCCGTGAGTCCGGGAACGAATATGAAAAGCAGAGAGTACTGTCATCAGCAAAGGAATATATTGGATTAGAAGTAGCAGACAAGAGATCGTTAATGAAAATTAAAAAGAGTGTCGGTGACAAAACAGAGCCCTGGGGCACACCAGCATTTATTTTGTGAATGTCAGACTTGAAACCGTCCAAGACAACTTGAATTGAACGTTCCGAAAGGTAATTTCTAATCCATTGAAGAAGAGAGTCGTCGATCCCAAATGCACGCATTTTCGACAAAAGAGCCTGATGCCAAACTCTGTCAAATGCCTTAGAAATATCAAGTGCAGCTATCTTGCTTTCGCCAGATTGATGTACGCTTTGGTTCCACTTTTCGGTGAGACATGCCATCAAATCACCAGTGGACCTGTTGCTACGAAACCATACCATACTGCCGGTCATTGAGAAGTTTTCGTGTTTCGAGATATTTCGTGAGCTGACGATTTATCAGTGTTTCCATGACCTTGGAAAGAAGGGACGTAAGTGCAATGGGTCTGTAGGAGGAGAGAGAAGATGATTCGGCTTTTTTAGGGACGGGCTGGACAAATGCTGTTTTCCATCTGCTCGGGAAGAGTCCTAAAGTGTAGGATTGATGAAAAAGCTTACGCAGTGGTTTTTGCCAGCGAGGAAGAAAACCTCTTCAGAAGAAGGGGAGATATACCATCTGGACCAGCGGATTTATGTATGTTGAGATCTTTAAGTACTCTTGCTACTACACGAGTGCGAAAGCAGATTCGTCCCATTGAAGATTCGACGCACTCAAGTGTAGGCGGAGACAAAGCACAATCTGGGAGTGTTGAGCTGTTCGCAAAGTGTGCAGCAAGCAGATTGGCCTTATCCAAAGAGCTGAGAGCTGGAATGTCATTGTAAATGAGCGTTGGGATGGAGGATGAGGCGGAATTTCTAATGTTTTTGACGAACGACCAAAAATGTTTACTGCCTTTGGGACATTGCAGTATTTTTTGCCTCAGTTTTTGGTCGTATAGGAATTTCACACGCTTAAGAAAGGCATTGCAGTCATTTCTGGCTCGTTTGAACTTTTTTCGGTTTTCCTCTGTCGGGTTGGTCTTGTAGGACCGAAAAAACATTTCTCTAACCCTGACGGCCTCTTTACAGCTCGAGTCGTACCATGCCTTTTCTTTTGGTTTGATACTCTTCATCCGATGAGGAATAAAGGATTTCATTCCAAAGAGAATGGTGCCTGTAATCATATCAGCAGCGGCATCCACGTCGTTATCGAGGAAGCATAACGACCAGTTAAAATTCCTAAAGAAGCTGTTAAGACCGCTCCAGTTGGCTTTCTCGTATTGCCATATGGTTCTTTTAGGAATTTTTTCTCTAACTGTGTGGTCGGTGTACGAGAAATTAGCTGATATGACACAATGGTCCGACGAGCCTAGAGGGGAGAGCACATCAATGGCGTACTTATCAGGGTGAGAAGTTAAAAACAAGTCCAGGGTGTTGGCGGTATGACTATCAACGTCTGGTATTCGCGTGGGCTCATTTACAAGCTGCGTTAGGTTGTTTTTCGCAGCGAAGATCTCAACACACCGTCCTTCAGGTGTTGTCTGTCCAGAATGTCGAAGCCACCCAGAATTGTGTATATTGAAGTCGCCCGTAATAACGATTTCAGTATGAGGATACAGCGATACAATTCTTTGAATGGAGTCAGACAGCGCATCAAACTCGTTAAAGGTTGAATTGCTGTCCAGTTTGGGGCTTCTATAAATAAAGCAGTAGTGTATAATTTGCTTACGGAGATGGAATTTTAACCACATGAAGTTGAATTCCGGATTGGAACATGGATCACATTGTGGTGGAGTTTAGTAAGCTACATCACTACGCACATAAATGGCGAGACCGCGGTGAGAGAAGAATAACGGCACTAGTTCGTAGCCAGGTAGCTTCAGATCAGAATGATCTGAGAGGTGTGGGCGGAAATCTACCTGTGTTTCACTAAGTGCCAAAACAGCTGGTCTGTACTTCCAGGTGTGGACGTACGCAGAAAAGTGATTACTTTTTAGCCCGCGTATATTGGCTACGTCTACCCTGAATTCCCTAGTCATAATCACAGGCAAACACAGAAAACACAAACACCGACGATACTGCAGAATATTTCACAACCGTATGTTACCAAGGGGATAACGTGGGACTTAACTAGCATAAGTTTAGATTTAAATGGTGTAAATTGTTGGCGAAGTGCGAGCATTCTCAGAACCCCATATATTTTAACAACTACTTGTCGAATGTGGTCATCGCAGGGTAAAGTTCAATTGCACCACACCCCTAAGTTCTTGCTTTTTTAAACATATTTGGTAGTTGAGCCTCCAACAAGGGTTGGTGGAAAGTAGCTTTCATCTACCAACTCTTTGTGTATGTTTAAACAAATTGATTTATCTGGGTTAAATTAGAGCTGGATTTCTTGTGATTATTTAAGTATTGATTGAGGGTCATGATTTAGTTTATCTTCACAGTTTATAACATTTATATTGATGAGTTATTTATATTCAATGGATGGTCATTTATGTACAAAGTAAATAATGTGGGCCCTAAAGTCAATCCTTGTGAAACACCCCACTGAGATTCCTAGAAGGCTAATACTCTACTCCTTACGCTTACCGCCTGTTTTCGTCCAATATGATATGAAAATATTAGACGATGGGCAGAGGAAGAATAATTATATTCAAATTTTAATTCCTGTACAAGTTGCTTATGATTAACCGTATCAAAGGCCTTTGAGAAACCTGGCATCAGTAAAATATGATAGATAATAGACCCTTACTCGCAACGACTCATAGATCCTTCGTTACCTTAATAAGTGAGGTAGTACAGCTATGTCGGAGCTGAAAACCAGATTGTGCACTGTGCACCATTTTATTTTAGTATATTAAAGTCGACATTTGATTTTGCAGAAGTTTTTTAAGTACTTTTGATAAAAATGGCAATATTGACATTGATTTGCATTCAGCTGGTGAATTTAAAGGTTCCTTTCTTTTAATTTCTAATTTCATTCAGCAGAAAGCCTAAGATGCTAAAGCTGAAATTAAATATGTTACTCTTTGTATTTATGCAAGATTAATAAATAATAATAATAATAATAAATAATTTCTAATTATAATTGTTGCCTCTTTCCAAGCCAGAGGGAAGTAAGACGAACAAATTGCCTTATTGCAGATGTATTGTATGTTCTAGAGGGTCATCCAACAAGAGGTGCAATTTTAAATTCTGTGACACTGCTGAAATTTCAACAGTAAACTATCATTGTGAAGACTTTTAATAAGTACAAATTAGGAGGTTATTAAATAGGGATCTATGCATACTCGGAAAATATGCTATAATAATGAAAATGCACTACAAAAACGAAAAAAATGTCGTGAAAACGTTTCATAAAGTTTGTACTGCCTTTGGTCATCATCAAGCTCTTTCTCGCACAGCTATAGTAATTTAATCGATAAATTTGAAAATCTTGGACAGGTCAGCAGGAATTGGGCCTATCCGTAACCATTTTGCAAAGCATTTTTCATAAAGATTTTGGCCTACATGCCTAAAAGATCCAGTTAACAAAATAATTCTAAAATTGTATATAAAGGGACTAAATTTATGTTATTATTTGGACAGTAAATGCATCCGATAAGTCATTTGTCTAGACCGCATCCCACTTCTATGAAGCAATGTTCTATAGAACTATTATACGCGGATTCGGATACGATCAAACTATGCTAATTATTTTTCAAGTATTTGGCTATTCCACATCCAATCTTATTTTCTTCATCTGTTCGCATAGGACGTTGACTTCCAGTTCTTATTCGCCTACCACCACAAAAAAGTTAATAGACAAGAAGCTTATATGTATGTCTCATTCCATTTATTAAATCATGTTTCAGAAACACAAATTACGTCAGACTGTCGTGAGTCCTCTTAAAACTGGGATGAGGAGGCAGCTGACTAATCTAGTGATGCCTTTACACTATCCATTTTTCCAGCGAAACTTTGTATCTGGGTGTAATCCTGTATAACAAACTTCTTTGGGCTAAATATATCAGGTCTAATACTAAAGCTACTATTGCTAGGAATATACGAAATCGATTGTCCCTGATCATAAATGGTTTCGTATAGAATCTGAGCCAGGAAGGGATTGTAGGAATATGTGCAGCTGGGATAATATTTTTTTTTTTTAGGACAGCAACTTTAAAATTCTCTCCTCAGTAGGAAAATTTTCGCCGGGCTTCCAAACGGATATACATATATATGTATACGCAATCCTAATGACAATGAATTATAGTGCGAAAAATCGGTATGGGTAGAGAAGTGTCTGCATCTGTAGTATTAGTCAAGCTGTGCTTAAGCCCTTGTTAAACCATATTACCAATTCCAAGCTATTTTAGTTTGATAACTTGTGTCCCTTTCTGGACCAGCAGTCTACATTGAAATCGCCCACACCTTAAAGTTAGAAGAAGAAAGAGAAGTTAGCAGAAACCTGCACATCAACAATAACAAAGTCGAAGTTCACACCACCGGTTTCGAACGACAAGGGTGGAAGTTGGGAACGATTGGTGCATTCTGTCAAAACGGTGCTCTATGCAATAATGCCGACTCGCAATCCCTCTGATGAGCTCTGCGAAGTATGCTGATAGATTCCAAATACATCGTTAATTCTCGACCATTAACCTAACCTATTAAACATTCCGTTGGAAACATAAAACTTACACCTAATCACTTCCTCCTAAGATATCTTCCGATGGAACGAATCCGTTTGCTAAATTTAACGATGGCACCAATGTGTTTAGAAAAACATGCCTTACATCACAGCAGTTTGCAGATCGCTTTTGAAGGCTCTGGGTTCCAGAATACCTTCCTAAATTAACCAAACTAATAAAGTTGTTCACACCTGCAAAACCGATTGGACTTTGTTAAAGACTCGAATAGTCCGATAAGTTCATTGCCAAAAGGAATGGCCAAGTAAGGAGTTGCGACGCTACAAACCCAAAACAGCGTTCATGAAAGACCTGTGCTGAAACTAGCAGTACTGGATATAAGAGCTTTAGAGAAGGGCCAAAGGGTGAAGCTACTAAGTGGGACTATTACAAACAGCAACAGTGTAATCTGGGAACAACAATATAGTGAGGTTGCTTCTTTATGGCTAAAACGAGCATAGCATATGGCTTAAAAATACACATGAAAACAGCAGCTATTTTACAATATGTAGTCATCATTTTCTCTTTTCCTTTAAAGCACTCGCCTGACACGGTATACCCATACACAGAGTACCCACGTTTAGTTGAATATGTATTCGGCATTTATTTGTTTTTTACTTTTTCTTCAATCGAATTTTAAAAAAAACTTATTGGAAAATTCATAATTCTTGGAAAACCACTGTTATTGTCAACTGTTGTTAGAAACGTAGGTAAAAAAACATAAATTCCTTTTTTTACCTGCTGCAGGTTTTTCCAAGTATAATAAAATCTGTGGGTTTTTCTGCAAACCTATTGATGATTTTTTTTTATTATTGTTACGTTCATAAGAAAAAAATAGTAAAACGGTATTTTAATTAGGCATTTTCTGGAGAAAAGTGACCTCAAAGTCAAAAACTAGCAAGGGCAAGAAAAATGGAACAGGCTTAGAAATTATATATCTGAAGACCATAAGAAGATATTAACTTTTAAATGCTGTTACAAAGGGCAGTATTTCTTCTAAAACCAAAGTCATCAACGAATTTTCTGCCATTAGTATTAACTGAGCAATTTCCTATATAAATGATAGCTATTTCGGATCATATAAAAAAAGACAGAGTAGATTAAATTATAGCCTTGGATGTCACACTCATCATTTTAGCATAACTCAACAGTTATTCCAAACAAATGACAAGTTCAATTTGTGACTTTCGAGTTGTACCTAATGGATTTATTGGCTTAACAAACCGTTAAGACATCAAAATGTTAAGCCATATCCAAAAAGTTACCCTAACTAACTTACAACTATAGAACGAGTTTTCTTTAAACAAACTTAATCTTATTACCTGTCAGAACGTATTGTAGAACATAACAACTTTAACTAACTTAAAGAGGTCTCTTTGTTCTCCGTGCTTGAACTTTGTGACCGGAACCTGAATAAAATACATTCATCTATATCTACCGCTTTCCCTCCAGTCATCACACTTGAGTTCCTTTAATCGCTTGTCACGAAACTTATCCGAAGAAATTAGCGCGCATATTTTCCGACAATATCCAGGCACAAGCCCTTTTTCTTATTTGCGTGTAACTTTCTTTTCTCAGAAATTGAAATTGAGAAAGTTTTCCAAACACATGAGAGTGAGTTGAGGTAGCTTATAACTAATTAGCGCGAATTCGATTTGACCAGTCTGTGTAATATCCAATAAGTCTGAGAGGAAAATCTTGAAATCTGACTTTGATGATTGAACTATGGCAAAGGAATTGAAAGTTTGAGTGTATTTCACTGTAAGTAGATGTCTCCAATGAGACTAATTGGTACAAGTTTGACGGAAATTAATATTTTTGTCTGTTAATAGGGAAACTGATGAGATAGCTTGCAATATTTCGAGTTTTTGATGGAATGAATAATAATCACTTTGAATTTAGTAAATGGTGAATTCATTGACGTATATATTCAAATTCATGAAATATCTTTGTTGCAGAATTATGTTGATTTAGAAATAGGTATTTTAAGACGTCAAGGTATGCAAATTACCACCATTACTCCTAGTGTAGGTACTCGAAAATCTGATAAATGGGACGAAACTAGAACTCTCAAAAATTAAAGCTTCCACGTCGGCAAACCAACTTAAATCGATCTATTTTGACGCCATCCAAAAGGTGACTATAGATACCTCGTCGTCTCAGCAGAAAACATGCTGTCATCTGACTGTTAATAAAATATCCATACTGTATTACGATTCACACGAAACAAATCTCCAGGATCTTAAGTGTCTTAACTTTCCAAGCAACTAACGCTGTTGTAGCCACAGATCGTACGTAAATATCACAGACATCACAATAAAAGGCAATTGCAAAGAGAACATTCGACGTGGGGCAACTGCCTTTGTAACCCACAAACAATTTCGCCAATCCGTACGCTGTCAGACCCGAATTGAATGCAGGCGGATCAGAGACGGTGCCATGGAACTTGGAAAATTTTAAAATTTGGCCTTATGTCGCTTGGCGTTATATCATTGCACCTCAGAAACACTGACCTTTGGAAATAAGAGCCAAATCCGACTCAGAGGTCCAAAAATTCAAATATGTGAGTTCAAACCCCATATGTTGAAGAGAACTCAGTTGTAAGTCCATTTAGATGATATTCTCCCATGCTGGCAAATGGCATTCTGTTGTCAAGTACGAAAATATGAAAATATCTAAACTGTGCATCAGTCAGTCTGCATTACTACCTAAATGCTGGAAGCCGTTTGTCAACTAATTGATCAGACTCATTTCTGTTTTTATACTCGACACGAGATACGAGATAAAGAGTCACTTCTAGCTTGGGCATCCCAGGAAAACTCGTTCATCTATTCAGAATGACGATGGAAAATTTACGCGTCTCCGTTAAAAAACAGTGCACAGAACCTTTTCATATAAGAGGCGTATTAGGATATAACGATGCTCTGTCGTGCAATTATTTAACATTATTCTTGGAAGTTTTTTTTAAAAAGTCATTAGGTTAAGGCTCATTCCACGATAAATCGCCGAAGCTATATGGGGAGCTCTGAACGACTTCCCTCCGATTTGACTGAAAAGTAGTAGAAATACCCATTAGAGTGGTACGAATCATAAGGCAAAAAAGGTTTTGCAGAATTTGATACAGCTTGCGTGTAACGGAACTTCAAAAATTGGCAAAAAATCTAAATTTATGCTTTCTTTTATTGATAAAATATACCTTGTTAAATTCAGGAATAGGTGAACTTTCAAAAATTTGGAATAATTTTTATTTTCATGGACTAAGGATATTCCAGAATATCCTTTCTACATATATCCTTGAATAACTCAAAAAAATGTTTTTTTTTTTTTTTTTTTTTTTTTTTTTTATTTATTATTTTATATATTATAGAAAGATTCGTACTCTGTTTCCATTTCAAATTTCAAGTCGGGATCTCTATGGGTTCGGTCAAAATAAGGTTTTATAGGCGGCTAAATATTCTGTAATAAATATTTTCATTTAAAAAAAGTCACACTGGGGCCTTTGTATCCCAAGGCCCTTAAAAACTAAAAGATCATTATTCTTCCGATGAAAAGGAAAAATAACTTCCTTTAATTACTCCTTGTGAAACAGATGAAATATGATGAAGTTTCTTTGTTTCCGGCACAATTCTTAAATTAGAAAATCCCGATTCCATCAATAATTTTTCTTCATTACACTCCTGTGTGGTCACGTAGGAGAAATCCATATTCTTTATATTTTCAGTTGCCCAGATATATAACTGTAAGGGAGTTGTTATGTGTACCCTATACGGTAGGCTAGCTCTGGCAGCCAGTCGCATGCGCTCTTACCATGAGAGGTCGCAAAGAAGTTCCATTCAGCATTCAATCCAAAATCCTGTTCATGCAATGTTAAATTAAAAAAATTATTTTTCTTCTTGTACTGTAATTTTCTTAAAATATTGGCATTTCCTGTGCAGGAACTCTAAGAAACGGCGCTGAAATAAGTGTACTGCGATAGTGTCATGCTTTAAGCTGTCACTGATTACAACAAAACTTTCATTTTTAATATCATCTATCTGGTTCCGGTAATATATTGCGAAAGGGTGAATCATTGCCGGTTCGTTAGTCTAGTGGTATCCCTGCACTGCATCTTGCACAACAAAGCCATAATTTTCGGAAAAGTCCAATAAAACAAGTATGTCCGTTTTCGTAGAGAGTTTTGACTTCCTTTATGTATGTGTTTTGTTGATCAGTTATAAAAATATGACGAATTAAATCATCAAGCCGTTTCAAAAAGCTCTGAATGAAGTCCTCAGAGTTTTCAACTCTCACTTCCAATTTTGATCGGTCTGTATGGGTCCATTGATAGTATGTTACGTCTTCTTTGAAGTGATTACTAAAAGCAGTGACAAAGATTCTCCTTAATTTAAAATAGTTTGGGCAACTAAGGCACTTGCCCAAGTAACAATTTATATCAGGAGGGTTACAAATTACCAAACTAAGCAGGCTCTGCTGTCATTGAGATGCTTATCTTCGTTTTCTATCAGCCTTGGTATATTGGTACCCTTAAACATGAGATTAATATTTTGATGGTTGGTGCAAACACACACGGAATGAGTTCCTGATGCTCCAGCCAAAATGCAGTCTTAAAGACGCGAATTTGGGATCCAATCTTAACATTATTATGAACTTCTTTGAACTTACAATATATTTCCCTAAGGTTAGCCAGAACCAGGCGTTTTTGAATATGTTTTTTTCTGATTTTCGATCTAACAAAAAAGACAAACCTCTTATTTTTGAACCTTAGAAAATAAATTGTTGTTACCTTTATAGATACGTAGTCTCTTTTTTCTGGCATTAAACGGCTGATATCGTCTTCACAGTAAAAACTTTCTACCAATTGCTTGATATCAGCATCTAAGCTTTTCCCATAAGTTGATGGAACAATTTGATCTTTTTGAAGTTTTCTAGATTTTTTGATCAAATAGCTTGTCGATCCTTGAAATTCTTCTATAATTTTGTTGATTTTGTCCATTCTCTTGAAAGTAAAGACAGCAAAACAAGTTTGGTATCTTTGCTTGTAGTTTTATAGAAATTTTCTTTTATTTTCCCTACGAAATATTCTTCCTCTCTGGAATTATCTTCATCATTATCAATAGTAACACAGAAAACTTTCTCTGCAATTTTCAACATAGACTTTTTCAATTTTGACTGCACATATTTTAAGTCACTAAGTCTTCTCTTGTCGAATGTATCTTCTCTAATATACTGTATGCATTCATTAATCAAATTGAATGCAATGTCTTTGTCGAAATACATTTCATCAACTTCAATTTGATCTTCAACCTCTAGCAATGATGGCGTTGTATCAGAATTTCGGATCTGACTCAATATTTTCCTACACTTAGAGCAAATTACCAACTTTTTGTTCAATTTTGGTTGCATCGTAACTATCCATGGTCGTACAGGCCGCAAATCACGAGCACTGGGTTGATGAGGTGGAGGTCCAGAGGATTGCAGCACGTTTTCCACACAAAAGCACTCATTATAAATTTATATTACTCACAACTCTTATTACGATACAATCTAAAATAAATCCCGAGCTCACGACAAATTGACTCAAGTGAGTGCAAATAAATTAAGCCTAACTTCTAAAATCCTCAAAAACGGGAAATGTGCAGTTACTAGTCATTGAAGAAATAAAGCAAGCACAGTGACGTTTTTTTTTCTAAAAAAAACACAGCTATGTACTTATGTATGTGCACTCGGGTTATGTGAGTATGTGAGGATGATAAGAGGAGTAACGTAATAAATATTTAGTTTTTTTCATTTAGCCGCCTATAAAACATTATTTTAGCCGAACCCATAGAGATCCCAACTTGAAATTTGAAAAGGAAATAGAGGACGAATCTTTCTGTAATATAAAAAAAAAACAAAATACCAGTTTTTGTGTTATTCAAGGATATATGTAAAAATGATATTCTGGAATATCCTTCGTCCTTGAAAATAAAAACTATTCCAAATCTTTGAAAGTTTACCTTTTCCTGAATTCAACAAGGTACATTTTATCAAATTCTGATGAGCAAAGCCAAAGTTATGATCTTTTTAAATATAAAAGAAAGCATAAATTTTGATTTTTTGCCAGTTTTTGAAGTTCCGTTACAGCTGTATCAAATTCTGCAAAACTTTTTTGCCTTATGATTCGTACCACTCCAATGAGTATTTCTACCACTTTTCAGCCGAAACGGAGGGATGTCGTTCAGAACGTCGGTCGATCGTGCATGGAATGACCCTTAAGCCAATCGTTTCTATGTCAGTACAGGTACTAGCAAATGCAGATGATATTGCCATACTGCGAAGAACACAAATATCAAATATATACTACAATGTCCCAAATGTAGTAGAAATTATTGGTCGTTCTTCAAAAACATCAGAAATTCTGCCTTAACCTCTCTCTCAAGGTTCATTTATAATGACATTCCAGCTGTCAGCTCTTTGGATAAGCCAATAAGCTTGCTGTACACTTTACGGCCAGCTCAACACTTCCAGATTGTGCTTTGTGCCTACATTTGATTGTAGCGAATCTTCAATTGGACGAATCCACTTTAGCACTCGTGTGCTTAAAGATCTTAATATACACAAATCCGCTGATCCAGATGATACATCTCCCCTTCTTCTAAAGAGGTGTACTTCCTCGCTAGCAAAAGCACTACGTAAGGTTCTTCATCAATCCTACCCTTTAAGACTCTTCTCGAGCAGTCTCGTCTCTACAAAAGGCGAATTTTCTTGTGTCTCTTCCTACAGACCAATTGCACTTACGTCCCTTCTTTTCAAGGTCATGGAAACGCTAATAAACCATCAGCTCAAATATCTTGAAACGCGAGAACTTCACATTGACCGGCAATATAGTTTTCATAACAACAGGTTCACTGGTGATTTGATGACATGTCTCACCGAAAAGTTGAACCAAAGTTGCACTTGATATTTCTAAGTCATTTGAAAGATTTTCGAATTAGGCGTGCTTTTGCGATCGATGATTTTTGATGGATGAGTAACTGCCTTTTGGAACGTTCAATTCAAGTTGTCTTGAATGGTTCCAAGTCTAATATTCACAAAATAAATACTGGTGTGCCCCAGGGCTTGGTTCTGTCTCCGACACTCTTTTTGATTTCAATTATTTCTGGTCTGCTACTTCTAATCCAATATATTCTTTGCTGATGACAGCACTTTATATTCGTTTCCGGACTCACGTGCCTGTGCATCGGCAGCGTATGTTAAGCTCATTAAATTGTGATATTAACCACGTCACCAATTGGGAAACTTTCAACAGAGTGGAATTTAATGCTTCCAAAATACAATATTGTCTGCTGTCGTTAAAGTGAAATTTAAACATCCAGTCATTATCTATGAATGGCACTTGCATCGTCGAAACCGATAAACTTTCCATTCTTTGTATGTCTGTCAATGACAACTTACGTTGGAATGAACACATATTCGGTGTCAACAAAAATACTGCGAACTGTCTAGGTTTTCTCAAGCGATCTAAGGAATACTTTACCCCCTGTGATCTGGCAGCAATGTATATAAGACATGCCCACTTCTGGTCAGGTGCGCCCAAAACTTCTCTGCACCTGCTAGATAGGATTCAAAATCGTGACATAAAATCCGTATGTGATACTAATATCACTCAAACAATGGACACCCCCTAATATCGACGTAATGACTCATGTCCCACTCTGATTTATCTCTATTTCCACCACCAGTACTCCATTCCAACTTTCAACTGTAACACCCGTCTTGATATGAATGCTCATCATTATACCTTCAAGCCCACTTTCGGACATACTGTAAAATATCGTGATTCATCCCTAAGCCGTACAACTTGCTTATGGAATGCCTCGCCTAGCTCTTTACTTTCCAGTCATTATAACCTTCAAACATTTAAAACCAACGTTCATCGGTACCTCCCTTTAATTCTCCCTAATTTCTCTTCGCCCGCGCTGAGTGCAAGCATTTTAAGGGTACTTACATTTGAAGACAAGGAATTGAAAGTCGGCTTTTGTTCGTCGTCATGAGCTTTGTTTCCCGATTGCATTTACCTTTTACTGGGTTGATATTTTTCAGTGTTTTCTTGTTCAGGAGAGGTTTCGAGTATTCCTCGTTTCACCATTTAGTGAGCTTAACGTTTTTGCAAATGTTTGAGTTTTCGATTCTGTGGACTCACTTAAAACCAATTATTTAAATATTTATTTACTTTTTTACTTCAATATACTTTCAATATTTCTCTAGCAGCACTTCTTTAGGCAGATTATTTTCACGGGTTAATAATGCCAATCAGAATTTAATATATCCCAACTGTAGTCCAAGTAGTAGGACAATAACTTTTAAATCGCCGCAGGTTTTGAAATAATATGTATTATACAGGATTACTTAGAGTAGGTAGGTAGGAAGGTAAGAGTGACTGTTGGAAGTACCAACTAACTTAGGGATTTTGGCCCATTGCGATGCCACGTGGATCTATGATCCCCTTACTAATGGAACCAGTTTGAGCATATGATAAAGCGTAGGAGACTGTTAACGTCTATATTTTCTAGATCGTTTAGGTCGTTGTAGAAGTAACCTCCTAGATGAAGCTTTCTTCTCTAGGAGAGAGCTGGACATGTGCTGAGTAGGTGGAGGATTGTCTCCTCCTCTTCCTCGTCCATGCAGCTTCTACAGAAGTCGTTTGTAAAAGCGCCAAGCCTTCTTGCGTGCTTGACAGCGTCCAGTGATGGCACCTATTATGGCGCTGAGATGTTTCCTATTTAAAAGGATCAGACACTTAGAGCGATTCAGATCCAGCTTTGGCCAGATCTCTTTGGTCGCTAGACATGTTTGCCCAGCAGTCCACCTACGATCTGTTCCTTCAGTGCTCTCTAGATTGTCGTGGGGTGCGCAACTATTAGAAACGTAAAAGTCACTAACAAAATGAATTGTTCCGTGTGCTCGCAAAAAATTGACCGCAACTGTTCTACAAAAATAAATTGCAGTAATTGTAAGCACTATTTCCACTACTCATGTGCTAATATCACTGCAGAAGATGCAGATTACATGAAGACAAGTGGTAATTTATTTCGGTGTGACAAATGTGGAGTGCTAAGACGCCGTTCTTTACATTTGCCCGTCTCATCCATACAGAGGGAATGTAACAACAATGCTCAGGCTAGTACCAACGGCAACAAAAAACAAGCAGGAAGAGGCTCTCCACGATAACCAGAGATGGTATCTCCTCAACAAATAGTGGACAGCGAAAGCGAATATACCCTCCAAATGATTTATGCCAAACTCTCGAGTTTGGAGGAATTAAATCATCGTTTCCTTCAACAACTCAATGAATTACGCACGGAAAATAAAGAGCTAAAATCGAAGGTAAATAGTCTAGAGAGTAAGCTGAACTGGCAGCAACAACAGCTTCGTAGCAATCTCATTGAAATTGTTGGTGTCCCAAATGTCAATGACAGTAATGCTCTCAGCAAGGCAAAGCAAATCTTCAGCAAAGCTTTGTCCATTGATGTTCCTGACGTTGAAATCGAAAAATGCTACGTTAAAAAAGTGCAATCCAAAACTGCTAAAGTGAATTCAATCATCTACGTAAGATTCTCGGATTCAGCTATGAAACAACAAATCATGAGTGCAAAGAGGATGAGCAAAAAAAATCTCAACACACAAGTAACTGGTATCAATGGGGACAGTAGCAGCAGCAATGACAACAAAAACAGCAGCAGCGGCAAAGGCACTGGTTCTCTAATTTATATTAACAATTCTCTCACCAAGTACACGCAGGCTCTCTTCATGAAGGCGAAAGAGACAATAAAGCAGAAAGGTGTAAAATATGTATGGTATAAAGATAACCAAATTCTTGTTAGAAAGGTTGAGGGTGGAAAAGTCATTTCAATTAGATCTTTTGATGATCTCATGCTTATTTAAGGCGAAATATTGGAAATGATAGACTCTATAAACTTGATAGATTACTTTTCTATCCTCAACCTCAGTAGTTCCAACTGTGTAAATGTTTTTACAAATAGTTCTTATTGTAAGAATAAACTTTTCATTGTTCACCAGAATGTCAGAAGTTTGAGAGAAAACTTCTCATCTCTTGTAACACATCTCGATTCCTTTGAATGCATTCCAGATTTTGTCTTTGTCTCTGAAATTTGGATTTATAATTGCGAAAAAAATGATTACAATATACCCGGTTTCAATTTCCATGCAAATACGAATGAAAATTACGCTGCAGGTGGTGTTGGGTTTTTTGTTAAATGTGAATATCAGATTCTTGATGTTCTATATCTCGATTTCTTAAGTGCCGATATTATTAGAGTTTCCTGTGAAATAAATCATGAAGTTTACGTCTTTCTGTGTGTTTATAGACTGCATATGTTTAATATATTGATGTTCGTAAAAGAATTTTCTGGTCTTTTGGAAAACGAAAAAGCAAAAAATCTAATTATCTTAGGGGATTTTAATTTGAACATATTGGAAACTAGTGAGATGGTCTCGAATTACATGGCGTTATTAGCATCGCATGGTTTAGCTTCTTTTATCAATGAGCCCACTAGGACAGTATCGGGCAGATGTTTAGATCACATTTATGGTCGATTTAATAATGTTTCTTTGAGTAATTGCGATAAATGTGTTTTTGATCTGCGGATAACCGATCATTCTATGACAGGAATATTAGTAAACGTTTCGAATAGCATTGATAGTAAAGATTCAAAACTCCCTAGTAAGCAATTGATAATTAACTTCAGTAAGCTTAAAAACCTTTTGCTGAATGAGCTCTGGGAAGATGTTTTCTTGTGTAGAAATGCCTCAAAGTCCTTTACAATCTTTATTAATTCCCTTAAGAAACATATTCTGAGTTGTGCCTCATTTTTGCCCTCGAG
Organism: Volucella bombylans; assembly: GCA_949129095.1. Taxonomy (NCBI): domain Eukaryota; kingdom Metazoa; phylum Arthropoda; class Insecta; order Diptera; family Syrphidae; genus Volucella; species Volucella bombylans. The sequence goes on along the minus strand of OX422143.1, from coordinate 99,369,583 downwards.
AAAAGTGGTAAAAAGGCTGAAACCGTGGATCTCTATGTATTTATTGAATAAAGTAAAAGTCAAAAACAAACTTAGAATCAAATGCTGTAAGTACCCAAGAAATTTGATCTTGAAAAGAAAATACTAGAAATTGTGCGGTGAACTCAAACAGGAGATTCCTATTTGCCGTGATACATATTACCGTTCCCAATTCAATTCTGCTAAGGGAAACTTAAAAAACGAATGGCAGGTAGTTAACAACATTCTAAATAAATCGTCTTCCTCTAAAATACCTACAGTTATACATGCCGATGACTGCGAAATAACTGACAAACTTACTATTGCAAATAAATTCAACAACTATTTTACTGATATAGCTAGCAAACTACAACCGTGTCCGGTTCAACCAATCTGTTCCCTATGTTCCACTCATAAATGTACGGAACTGTTTCAAGAAAACAGTTTTGTGTTCAATCCCTTTACTCCCCTCGAGGTATTTAAAGCTATTGGTACTCTAAAAAAATCTAATTCGTGTGGGGTGGATGGTATTTCGAGTTTCATTCTTAAAAGGATTGCATGTTTCATTTTAGACATATTGGTACATATCTTTAATTGTTGCGTATTTGCAGGTGTATTCCCGGAAGCACTTAAATGTGCAGATGTTGTGCCAATACATAAAAAAGGTTCTGCTGCTGAAATCTCTAACTATAGGCCCATATCTCTTCTTCCAGCTCTCAGTAAAATCTTTGAGAAACTTGTAAAATATAGGTTAGTGAATTTTTTAAATGCAACTAAGTTGCATTGAGAAAACTGGAAAAAGCAGGTCTTCGTGGTTTCATGCTTGATTGGTTCAGGTCGTATCTTGGAAATAGGTCGCAAAGAGTGAAATTAGATGATATTAGGAGTGAAGTTAAGTTCATCAACTTGGGTGTACCCCAAGGCTCCGTTCTAGGACCAATTTTGTTCTTGATTTACATAAATTCACTTTTTTCACTTAATTTTAAAGGCACACCAACTGCTTTTGCTGATGATGTTGGCTTTTCCTATGGTTGTAACAGTCCCTTGGATCTGGTTTCGGACATTAATTGGGATCTCAACTTACTGAGAAACTGGTTTGCTGAATATATCTTGGCGATAAGCTCTAAAACGAAAATAATGTTTTTCAGTTTATCATCCTTACATAACTTAGATGCAAACGTGTATTTTCATGCACCCGAGTGCCAAAGATACAAACTGTCCGTTTGTCATTGTGCGGCTGGTATTTCTTCTAAATCTTTTTGTAGCAAATTGAACTGCAGTGACAAATGTTTTTTAATTGAGAAAGTTAATGAATTTAAATACTTGGGACTCACTATTGATTCTAGAATGAGCTTTCTGAATCATGCTGAAACATTGAGAAAGTATTTTCGATGGACTCTCAGACACTTCTTTTATTTGCGTAATATCTGCTCGAATACACTCCTGAAAACAATCTATTATGGAATATTTCATTCTAAGTTGCAATATGGAATCGCTTGTTGGGGAGGTGCATATTTTAATAAAATTCAACCCTTGTTAACCTTGCAAAAATATGTAGTAAAAATTATATGCCGTAAACCTGGCAGACATCCTAGTTACCCTTTGTTCTGTGACCTGAAAATTCTTCCAGTTCGTCATTTATATTGTTTTAAGGTTTTAAAAGCTTTCTTTATGAAGTCTGGTAGTCGTAACTTTCGTTTAATATCATCTTATAATCTACGTGGAAACTTGTCTAATATGTTATCTGTACCTACTTTTCGTACCACTGCTTATCGTAATTTTTACTCTATTTTGTCGTTTCGCTTATTTAACAAACTTCCTCACACAATCAGGGCAATTTCAACATCTGGTTTGTTTATAAAACATTTAAAACGTTGGCTCCTCCAATTTAACCATGCTAGTCTAGAATCATTCATTCACTGATGCTCGACTTCTGACATTCTGGTTAAACCTTAGCTCACTGTTGTATTCATCCTTTGCCTATTTAGCTATCTAACGGATGTATTTTTTTTCTTAAAACAAAAATGTTCTTGTTGTACTCTCTTATGCTTCATGAACTTTTTCTTACACATTTTTATATTGTTTAAAATACTTCAGTCTTATATTTGCTTCCTACAGGGTCACCCCACCTAAAAAATTTAATTTTATATTGTTAAAGTCCTTTGAAGTGACATTCAACACTATTTTCTTTACTTCTGTAATCTAAAATACAGAATGTCACCAATCTCCTTATTTCTATTGCTCTGCATATAAGGTTTTTATTTATTTATTTTAAGAATTGTGAATTATAATGAATTTATAAGAAGAAATAAATTATATCAATTATCAATTATAATTATTGGCAACCAGCTTTAATGCTAGTTTGCACGTAGCGATTGGTATACCTATACTACCCTTTTCCGGTAGAATAGGTAGAGTGGTTCCAATTTTGGCGAGTTCATCGACTCTGCAATTCCCTGGAATGTCTCTGTCGCTCGCCACCCAACAAAGGTGAATGTTAAACTGCTCTGCCATCTCCATGAGAGACGATTTTAGAATATAATGAGACCGAGTCCAAGGACTTGATGGCGGCCTGACTATCCGAAAAAATGCGGATATCCTTTGCAGATATCACGTTTTCTTCAGCCAGGACAGAGCTTCTTTAACCGCCAAAATCTCTGCATGGATCACGCTACAGTGATTTGGAAGACGGTAAGAGAAGCTTAGATTTAGCTTAACTGAAAAAACACCGCCACCAACTCCGCTATCGGTTTTAGATCCATCTGTGTAGAGATGGATTGACTTGTCCTCCATGAAAGCATCCTCCTCTCAGAATGATCTAGAGGGGAAGCTTACATGGAAGTTTTTGTCAAACCAAAGTTCAGGTATGGTGTAATCGATGTTCTCTGCAGTCGCAGCTACTTGCTTGCTAAAAATGTCGAGGGGTGTCAAGTGAAGCAGAATATCTAATGCCGCAGAGGGGGTAGACCGCAAGGTTCCGCTTGTCATAGACATGCTGTTCTTTGGACTCTGCTTAGTTTAATGCAGTTGACTACATTTTCCAAGGCCGTCCACCAGACAACCACCCCGTAAGTAAGTATCGGTCTTATGACCGAGATGTTAGCCAGTGGGTTATTCGAGGTTGAAGGCCCCATTTGTTCCCAATGGCTTTTTTGCAAGAGAATAAAGCTATTGTACGAGTAGCTTTATTGACTCTTTCTTGAAAGTTAGGTTTCCAGTTTAGTTTCCTGTCAAAAATGAGACCCAGATATTTTGCTGTATCGGAGAAAACTAAATTGGTAATATTTATTGAAGGAGGCTCTATGATTGGAATTTCATATTTCCTGGAAAAGAGGACAAGATCAGTTTTATGGGGGTTTATTCCCAATCCACAGCGATATTCCCAGCGGGTTAATCTAATGAGATTTACTTGAAGGAGTTCTTTAATGGTATTGAGATGCTTTCCTGAGACGGCTATGGCAACGTCATCCGCATAGGCAATAACTCTGCTACCACGCGCTTCCAGGTATATCTGTAGTTCTTAACTACTAAGCTCCAAAGAAGGGCAGAGAGGACACCGCCTTGCGGCGTACCTCTACTAACATATCTTTTAGCAGAAGTCTCACCCAGTTTGGAGTTGATTATCCTGCTTTTTAGCATTAGACTGTTCAGCTCCCCAAGTGAGCCATCTACCTGCAGAGTTGACTACGAGTTTCGCGACTTTCCAGTCATGAGTCGGAAGAGTCGGGTTACTGAGCCGAATGATTTCCAGAATGCTTTCTGAAGAGGAGAGTTCGGCTGGATTCCAGGTACGAGTTCGAGGTCTGCTAGGAATGTCTTCCATAGACACGACCTCGAGTTTTGCACCTGGCCAAATCTCTTCTAAACCATCGATGGCCTTGGTGAAGAGATCGAGAGATCTCTGGTTGGAACATGCGATGAGCTTGACATGGCCTTGGTGCCAGCCAGCGTCGCTTGTCGCTTGATAGGAGGTGGTCCGGGGTTTTCCCGCATGATGGCCAAAAAGTTGCTCGACAGCTTCATCTTGACCAGTTGCCACCGTTCCGGTGTGATGGAACCGTCGGTATCGCTCCTGTCGATCACCGCGATCACCAATGCGTCCTTTAGGACTTCGTTGTAAGACCTCAGAGATGTGCTGTTGGATAGCCCAGGGGTTGTAGAACTATGTGTTTTGGGCCTCTTGGAAACCGATACGGTTTCCTCCAACGATCTCTGGTGCTTAGAGGAGTCTTTTGACGTTTTGGGAGCAGTGGAAGCAGTGGGTAATCTGTCTTTTAGGATGTTTTTAGCCTACTCAACCTTGCTCTTTATTTCCGCACTTCTCTCAACCTCCGGAATGGATCCGAAGGTTTTTATGATGCGTGAAGCATTTCGGCGTCTTATATAGAGCACCTTAGATGGAGCTTGCCGATGCGCTGAGCTCCAGATTCCTCCTTGGAGGGAGGAGTTTTGGTAGCAGCAACAAGTCCGTGGCCTGCCACAAACTTGCTGCTGCTAGGGGCGGAGGAAGTGATAGGACCATGGCTTGCCACAGTCTTAACACTCCCTGAAGGAGTTTTGGTAGCAGCGACAAGTCCGTGGCTGCCACAAACTTGCTGCTGCTAGGGGTGGAGGAAGTGATAGGACCATGGCTTGCCACAGTCTTAACACTTCCTGAATTCTTATTTTTTGGCTCGTTCCGTTTGCCTTTAGAGGATGGCGCACCATGGCCTGCCACAGTTTTGCCTCCTCTCGGCAATGTAGGAGCCTTGCCGGTAGTCGGTGTAGTCACCGTTCCACAGCCCGGTATTGAAGGAGTACCGGCCTCGGTTTTTGTTTTTTTGGTTTTTTCCATGAATGGTTCCACGAGTAGAGGAGAAAGGGGTGTCCATCTGTACAGAGATCCGCTGTATACAGATAAGGCTAGCTAATCCGGAGGTCGCCAGGTATCCGGATACTCCGTTCGCGACTTAGCTATTTTTGGAGATACTGGGCCCTCAGCCAGGTTGATCTTCAGCACGGATCGTATGATCCAGCCCAATGGTAGGAGGGAGTGATTTGGTATTTGGGGTGGGGGGGAGCATCCTTTGGTTTCAGGACTCGTCTGGAGAATTTCTTCTCGAGATTCATTGACCCTACTCAGCCTCTACAACTCGACAAGTTCGATGCTCGCGGTAGAAGAATTGCCTGGGTAAATGGTTTCCAAAACCGCTGGTGTCTTTCTGGAAGACATCATCATTAGATTTCACCCCTCATTAGAAAACTTGCTCTCCCTTCCAAGAGGAGATATACGCAATGTGAGATATACATGGTGGCAACGATCTATATTGCGGAGCACCTGTGTAGATAGCTAAACTGAGCTTAGAACATTGCTGTACCCTCCTACGATCTCCAAGCTAGTTCGAGAGTGCAAGACTTCACTGCACGCAGTCGGAACGCTAAAATTACTGAGTCTTGTCTGGGTCCCAGACCACAAGGGGATCACAGAAAATGAAATCGCCAATGTACTTTTTTTTTATAAAATTTACGCGTGCCTAAGGGGTTATGATACCCTTTTACTGTTGCCAAGGCGCGAGCGGAAAGGTAGAAGAAGGAGAAAGGAAAATTGTTTGTTTTTTTTGCAAGTGTATTTGGTTTCGATACTCGCTCTCCAGGGGTGGGAGTCCGAATAGGACGGAAAGTTTTTGCTTCACTCAGAGTGATTCGAAGGTTATAATTCACACTATTGTTTCTGTGCTTGAAACTCTACAACAGCCAAATCTACGTGTCAGTGTTATGCCTTCACACGCAGAATTTTTCTGTCTGAGTTACAATTACACAAATGAGAAACTTGAAAACTTGTCAATGGGTAGGATTCGAACCTTGACCTTCCGAGTGAGAAGCGATTGCTAGTACCACTACAACACGGCCACCCCGCAGTTGTTCAGAAGAGAGTTTTTCAGGACCCGAACCTAGGCTATGTTCGGTGGCGTCGTCTGTCAGGGTTGACATTGATAGTTGGGTTTCATGTGAGCACACCTCTGGATGGCATAACACTCTAGGTTAACGGCGGACTAAATAAATTCTTCCCGACACCCCTAAGAGGTCAGCGGCCTTCCTGCTGTCCCTTAGTAAGAAAGCCTGCAGGCTGCACACTGGCAGGCATAAGTGATACAAAAACTTACGGCGCTTGCTGTGAAAGTGATGACGATACCGCGGCGCATTACCCGGTACCTCCCTTGACCTGATGGTACTGTAGGCACTTTATCACTGAAGTGCTTACTCATATTTCTTCGAAAGACTGAAAGATTCCATTATATGGAATTTGCAAGGAGTATAATGGGCTTTGTCTGAATGCTCAGTTCTGACATAAAAAAATAAAATAAAATAAAAGAAAAGGATCACACTATCGAAGGATGCATGCGACCATGTGCTATTAAATATAGCTACTTGATTTAACCCATGCTATATATATGTACATGCGTTGCATGGCAAATACTGTGACAACATATTCATTAATAATAATACAGGCAGTGCATATTTATGTATATGGTGCTCCTGCAGCGTCATCAGCATGTGGTTAACTCAAATGTGAACTTTAAGTGGGTCAAGTATGATGCTTGAGTGAAATAGAATTGGATCGCAGCAAAGTTATGCAGTGTTGCAACGAAGTTCTGCCAACGATCTAAATTAGGATTCACTACAGTACTATAGGAATATATGGATAAATATGTATATAAACATATTCGTATATGTACATATATCCATCGTGTTCTTTAAGCTTCTAAGCTTCATCAAGATAATTCATTTATTTCGACTGGGTATTATGTTATGATGAGTTCATCTGAAGCTTACATACGAGTGTTTCCTAGTCTAAATACTATTTCATGTCAAGTAATTAAGGAAATCAAAATATTTTAACATCTTGGATCCAACCTCTTTCTACTTTTAGTTATGCACACTATATTGTGGAAACGTAACATACACTCTAAAATGCAATTGACCAAAAATACTCTATAGATACAAAGTGAAGTAAAACTGAATCTCTAGAACCATTAGAGTAACACTTCTCCACAAAGTCATTCATGTTCCAAAAGATTGAATTTGGGTTTTCCCAAGCAACCGTTCAATTGAATATAGCTATATACAACATAATCTTTAAAATTCAAAGTGATACTGATACCAGGGACACAAGTTCAGAAGTAATCTTTCAAGTAGTGTGTGGGTTTTGTCACTAACAACTACCAACAGAAGGACGAGTAGGATGAATTTAGGAAATTAAATTGAAATTGAAATGCCAAAGACCTAAGAATTGACGCAATTCACTTAATGGTTTCTCATGGATTGGATGTATCAATTTTTATCTCATTCACGTTCGTGGTATAAATATTTGTTTCCTTTACCCTAAGGACATTATGGAATTCGTAGCAAAAGATTCGTGTAATTGAAATTTAAGAGAACCATTGTAAAATGATTGTAAGTATTTCTTCTTTTGCTGTTTGTAGAAAATGTCAAGAAATTATTAAGAGACAATTGTAAAGCCTTTGACATGATGACTTTCATTATTTTTGTGTATTTTAATTGCGTATTTTTATGAGTGCAGTTCGAGCGCCGTGAGGCAAAAAACAGCGGAATATTGCTTTATCATCAATCAACAAATTGCATTCACTGTTAAACAAAGACTTTTTTAAACGTTTTCACTAGTTTCGGTCTTGACCAAACTTATCTTTTGTATTTCCCTATTTAAAATCATCAGCCCATTGAATATATAGTATTAGTACATCTGCTATTAGTTACTTGAAAAAGTGCCCGGATCGTTCCCATTTGGCTGTTGTTATGTTTGACTATTTTTGCTTGCTTTGATAATCTATTCTAGTAATTCTTTAGAAACATAGATCCATTGGTCGTTTTTCTGTGGTCACAAGGAAAACCCGTTAAAATCTGTTGTAGTGTGCCTCCAATCTTTTGCACCCACTTTCCTCCCTATTTCATCTGTCCCTCACACAAGGGAAATTCCGCCAAATTTGGAAGACCTCTTTCATAACACCGGTTCACAAAAAGGGATCAAAGAATGAAATAACCAACTATTGTCCCATTGCTAAGCTTTCTCACATACCTAAAATATTCGAAAGTTTTTTATATGAAGTTCTAAGCTTTCAGTGCAAGTCACGTATATCACCTAGTCAGCACGGATTTCTAGATCAACTACTACAAACTTAGTTGAATTTGTATCCTTTGCAATTTCCGCCCTAGAAAATGGCAACGAAATTAACGTTATTGCTACAGATTTCGCCAAAGCCTTCGATAAAATATCACATCAACTGATCTTTTTCAAATATTTACTATAGCGTTCGGTTTAGGTCAGCCTTCTCAACCCCGTTTTTAGCCACTTCTGGTGTCCCCTCTTTTTCATTTTAACTATAAACGATCTTGAGAGGATTATCAAACACTGTTCCGTATCCATTTACGCCGATGACACTAAGTTCTCCAAAACTATTTTGTCACCCTAAGACTCTATTCTCCTTCAAGATGACCTCGATAGGTTTCCACCTGGTGTCTAAAAAATTGCGTTGAGCTTAATGTCTCCAAATGCCAATCTATGACTTTGGCTCGTAAGTCCAATCAATCTCCCTCTCGACTTTATTTTCTGCATAATCAACCTGTACCCCAGGTTCAATCCCTTCGCGACCTTGGAATTTTATACGAGAGAGAGTTAAACTTCCATTCGCATATTGATGAGATAATCCTTAAAGCCAACTCATTGCTCAGTTTTATCAAAAGTTGGTCTAAAGAATTTTGCAACCCTTATGTGACACTTTACATTAGCCTTGTCCGGCCCCTCCTTGAATATGTCAGCCAAGTGTGGTCCCCCTTTCAGCGAATTCATATATCCCGAATCGAGAATATTCAACGTCGTTTTCTTCGATTTGCTCTTCGTGGACTACCCTAGAATGACCAATATTCTTAACCTGAATACCCTCGAAAAACGCAGAGTAGCTGACATTCTCTTCATTTATCGACTGCTCTCCGGTTCTGCGGACTGCGGTTCCCTTTACAATTCTATTTCCTTCAACACTAATCCTCATAATTTACGCTGTCCTCGCCTCTTCTATATCCCAACCCACTGCACCTCTTATGGCTCTAACGAACCGTAATGCTCCGTAAGGTCAACTCAAACCTCACCCTTTTTGATTTTAACCTGAGCACTTCTCGCCTTAAACTTGATGTTCTCCACCATTAACTTACTTCCTAACCCTTAACTCTTGTTAGTTTTTAAGTTCCAGTTTTTAAGTTAGTTTAAGCTTGCATTAAACGAAATAAAAGGGGGCATCAGCCCCCACCAAATTACTTTACTAATTCTTCCAGGAGAGCAGTTTAAATTTTTTTTGACAAACGCTTGAAATTACAAATGGCTCTATTGGGTGATTCGAAACTCCGATCGCGTTGAAACAAAAAGTAAAATAAAGATAATTTTACTCTTTCTTAGTTCAAAATATTTTTTTTTTGCAAAAAAAAAAATCTGTTACAATTTTACTGACAGAACTAAGACTTTAATTGTTAGGGCCTTTTCAGGAACTGAATATCTGACAGGGAAAAAGAATTAAAATCAATTTTGGTCTTTCATGCATCAAAATTTAACCACCAAACTGAAGTTTAGTCGTTATTCGCTTTTTAAAAGATTAGCAAAAAAAATTCCTAAACAAGAATATGTAATAATTGTATAAATTTAATGTTAAATTTAAATTAAATCTTTATTCCTTGTTGTAAATCATACAAAAAAATTATCGTAAGTCTACTTAAGATAATAAATTTCGTATTTTTTTATTTCGGTTGTTTTTCCTCAATCTCAACTAAAAAAAGTGGCTTAAGCTGTTTTGTTTTTTTGAAATTGTGGCCACATTCTTAAGGATAGAAAGCTGAAAAAAAATAACAAAGTAAATTTGAGTACGCTGAATCTAATGGCATCAAAATCTCATTTCTGTCTAAAGTCGACTTTATTGGTTATGGTTTTTGGACACAGTTATATGAATTAACTGACGCATTGGTAGAATACTCTTTTCTTCAAAACATGTGCTTAACTGCAAATCGTTCGAGGTTCAAATATTCATTACCACCAAATTTTCCGTATTATGCGGCGTACCGCGGAAGAGTGCCCGACCACAGCGAAGAGTGGTCGTAGGTTAAGGCTATAAAACTAAGCGACTGCTCTTCCATTTAACCACCCACATCGAGAGTCGAGAGCAAAAAAAGGGACAATAATAAAAAAATATAAATCCAGAACGCAACAAAATGAAACAAGGACTTCCGAAATGTTAACAGAAAAAGTTGTTTAATCTTCTCCCCTTAATGATAATTCAGAAATCTCTTAAGTGCTAACAGCTCAGAAAAAAAAATATTATAAAAAAAAAACAGTATTACCTGGAATCGAATCTGCAACAGCGCTGGGGCACAAGAATTAACCGCGAATTGAAAACGAACGATTTCCATCGCACCATTAATGCCATATTTTGATAAATTCCGGTCAATAAAATATAGGACTGCATAGTCGCTTATTGAAAACTTAACTAGTTTCATAAGTAATTGTAAGCCTGTCTGACATTTACCAACAAGGTAGCGAATTTCAGATGCTCGGTTCCCGGTTTCATCCCGTCGGAAAACTGAGTCGGAACGAGTATTGACGCCACTGCAACACTCCCAGTTGCCTCTCTACTCCATACTCGACTCTGACTGGAGCTCAACTTCATAAAGTAAGTCATTTCTTAAATTAAAATTTCTTCTTAAATAAATCCAGCAGACGACATCTCCTGATCTTCAATATCCGCTAATACCAACAGTAAGTCCTCATACGATAGTATGACGATTGATCGTACGATGTGGAAATCTGGCCCCGAAAAGAAAAAAAACTATAAACGGACAACTGATATCCTAGACAAGGACTCAAACCTGAGAACGCCGAAGATTGCTTGCCTGGTTCGCTACCCATGGACTTGAGCTTGATAGCGACAATGCAGCGCGGGTACCACCTTCTAGTGAAATTGAATATTCTAACCTAATTGGGAGTACGAAAATCTGTTAACACAATCCATAATATTGTAATTTCTCACAAAGCTAAGAAACAAGCACACCTTGAGTGACACTGTTTATAAGTAAATACAGCACGACGCCACCTCCTGCAACTAATTCAAGCCAAACATACGTGGGGCGAAACGTTTTCGTGGCTGGCACGCTTTTAGCACATTTTACTTTCCACATTCATAAGGCATATCCAGACACTTTTTGTTTTGCCTCAAAGGATTTGAGTTCCCTTAAGAGCTTTGAAAAGTCGAAGATGTTGCTAAATATTTTGTGTGCAAGTAATATGGGGACTAGCGTTTGTCATTTCAGTGTGCAAAGCATCGTTAATAAGACGTTAAATAATAGTGCGCTCTTTATTTGAGAGTGGATCTATGGACATCATACATATTTTTAAGGTATATGGATGTTAGATATACCGGGCTCATCGACGTAATGGGTGCTGTGTTGCTGTTTATATGAAAAGTAATTTGCTGCGTAGTGAGGCATTCCACAATTTTGGATGATAATGAATATATATACATAGAAATTGTTGTAGAAAACGTAACATTTCTTACAGCAGCACTACTAATGTATTATATTATGAAAATGTAAGAAATCATCTGGAAGACTTTATGACAGGCACTTCACTGGGTTTTCATTTTGCTAATGACGTCAAACCCACTCATTTTTATCAGACCCTTCACTGATAGATGTTTTCCTTGTTTCCGAAACTGACTTGGTATCACAATATGACCAAATTTATTCACCAGGATTCTCATACCATGGCATGATTACACTTTTTTTTAAAAATTTTTTGTCCTAGTTCAAATGTCCTTACATTGTTTAATGACTATAATAGACTTAATTGGTCACCTATATACTGCACATCTGACGTAGATTTCCAGTTCTCTGGACTCAAAAACAACATTGACTCTGTTTTCGACAAACATGTACCCAGTGTAAAAAGGAAAATACAAAAACCTAGCATGTCTTGCATAAAGATAAAAGATCTTATTAACAAACAAATACCAATGTCCAAATATACATAACGAATTCCGACGAATTCTGGCTGTTACCTGACTGATTCGTAAAAACAAAAATAAGTACTATCAAGCGAAGTTTAGCTCCAGCAAATCAATTTCAGTGTTTTGGAAATCTATTCGGCAAGTTGGCATTATCAAAAGTTAGTCTGGCTGTAGCAATATTGACTTTAATGAACTTAATAAAAAGTTTATCAACAGCGCACCACCAAAGAATAACCAGATTGACTTTTTCTTTTTTGACGGCCAAGCAGTAAAAGGAACACGGGGTCATTTTTCCTCTCAATATATTGTTTCCAATTCTCTCCATACACATTGAAGACTTGTTTAATACAATTAATACATATAACCGGAATTATTCCGATGAATTGAATCAAAAAAAAAATTATAATTCTGAGTACAGGCTAATTGCAATTCTGCCTTTCCTTCCTAAGGTGTTTGAGAAAATTGTAAGTAAACAAATAAAGACCTTCCTTGGACTAAATAATTTACTGACCCAACATCAGTCTCGATTTAGAGCAAAGCGCAACTGCGTTTCTGAAAATTACTGACGACATCCGTTCGGGTATTCATAGAGAAATAATGGCCAAAAACTTCGTTCTGGCCCCTTCGTCGACTTGTTCTATCACCCATATAATACGTTTTCCCAATTCCTTCCTTCCAGGTTCAATTCAACCCCACACCAACGAGCTAATTCCGTCCACTCTTGAAACCATGCAGATTTATTTCGCATTGTTTGTATGGCCACTATTTTTTGTAGCTAATTGTCTGGCGGGTTTATCAGCCTCAGTATGTAGTTCATGTGCAGCTTAAGTGTTTTTATATACAGCGTTTCCAGAATAAGGATGTAGTTCGGCGTATTTGCAGAGAGATGAAAAGTTTTCTTAATGAAAAAAACGAAGCAGCATCTCGACCTTTTCATACGTCCAATACCATCAGACCTGCGCTGCGTAGACCATTACTGTCTGGACTGCGGTTTCAAATACTTCGAATTTACTACTGTGTGCAATATTTATGTTGTTGAAGCAATTCTTCCAGGCCACATTTACAACGGCTTTAGATTTCATGAGTTTCTCATTTAGATGCCTTTCCATGCTAAGGTTACTTGACAAACCAATTGCAAGATACTTATATTCATTTATTATTGTACTTCTATTCTTTCCTCGCTATAGAAGCATTTTTCAGGATTTATCCAAGTTCACTATCAGACTTCATAATCTGCAGTACACATGTAATCGATTTATCATCAATTGCAATTGTTCCGGTGAATATGCCAACAGTACGATTTAGTGTGCAAACAAGAGGGTTTGAATGAGAATCCCTGCATATTCAACGCCTCCCGGAAAAAATTCCACTATATCGTCTAAGGTTTGACTCAGGGAACATCCCATCTTAATCCACCTTAAAATCCACAAAAAAAGCGTACGGCTTTCTTTTTTGTTCTATGAATGACTCTGCATGCTTTTCAATACAAAAATGTGGTAGACCAGACCTAAAACCCGCCTGGAATACTTTCAATAGCATACTGCTCACTACCCAAGTGTCAAGTCGCCTCTTGCTGCAAAAATTTTGTGGGATGCATTTAGCAATTGTGTGCCCCGATAGTTGGCTGCCTTTCAAAACATTCAATTCAAATTGTCTTGGATGGTTGCAAGTCTGATATTCACTAAATAAATACTATTGTACCAGAGAACTGGTGTGCCTGCTACTTTTAATCCAATATATTCCTTTGCTGACGACAGTACTCTCTGCTTTTCATAGCCAATTGGGGTACTATCAACAGAGTGCAATTTAGTGCTTCAGAAACACAATGCTATCTGCTTCCGTTAAAACGAAATTTAAATATCGAGATATTATCCACGAATGGCACATGTATTGTCGAAACCGAAAAACTTTCCATTCCCGGTAGGTGTGTCAATGACAAACTACGTTGAAATGACCACATATTCGATATCGGCAAAAATACTGCGAAATGTCTAGGAAATACTTTACCCCCCTTTTATCAGGCAGTATATATATTGCTGGCATTTATCCACCCAAAATTGGAGTACAATGCCCACGTCTGGTTAGGCGTGTCTAAAACATATCAGCACCTGCTAGATAGGATTCAAAACCGTGCGATAAAACTCATAGGTGATACTAATACCACTCAGACAATGGACACCCTCTCACAGTGACGTAATGTCTCCATGTCACCAGTGCTCCATAGAAATCGCCAGTAGCATTCCGCCCCTTTTAACCGTAATACCCGTCTAGCTATGAATGCTCATCATTATACCTTTAAGCCCACTTTCGGACGTACTGTAAAATATCGTGATTAGTTCCTAAGCCGTATAACTCGCTTATGGAACGCCCTACCAAGCTCTCTATTTCCCAGTCGTCATAGCTTTCAATTATTTAAGACCAATGTGCATTGGTACTCATCTTGTCTTCCTCCCTAAATTTCCTTCGCCCGCCCTGTGTGCATTTTAAGTGTATAATAATCCCTTGAGCGCACGGTAATTATAAACAAAAAATCCTTCAAATTTACTAACTTCAATGATCAAAATGTACATAAGGCTCAGAATGGGGCAGACTAACATAACTCATAAGCATTTAATTATCAAAGAACCCACTCCTCTTTGCGAATTCTGCGAGACCAACACTAACTATAACACTGTACTCTACTGTAATACAAAAATATAACTTCAATCAGCAAAAAAATCTCTGGAAAAGACCTTCCACAAATTCTAGCATTATATATTATATTGTAATGCTGTCTTAAAACTTAAGTTAAAATTATTTATTTAATTACCAGGGCTTTACTTGTTATAATGGTTGATCATAAAACTCATCTTGAAGAAACTTCGGCCATTTTACAAGGCTATTATCATTGAAGTGATACCCTGATAAATCTACAATATATTGGCTGAATGTAGGAAGATGCCGTTAATGGCTTCGAAATTACATTTTAGAAAAGTTGTTACTAGTTCCAATCACATCTTTTAAGATTTATCAGCTCACATCCCGTCAAATCACAGCAGTATTCGAGAATCAATAACCATACAGGAAGCTCTTTAATATCATCCATCTGTTGCTCAGGATACATCCATATTTCTAGTAAAAATATGTGAAAAGCTGAAGTTGCTTCAACGGAAATTTTGCCAGGGATGGAAAAAGGATTACCGTCAAGAATTATTCAGGAGCGTGGTGTTCATATTAAAGACCTTGTGGTGGTACAACGAAAAAGGTACCTCCTGTAGAGATTAGATAAGAATGTGACTAAGTTTCGATTTCCTTTTGTAACTAATCTTCTTTCCGGAATGGGTGGAACCCCATTCATTTCAATACAAATTGCAAAACTATTCCCAAAAGGAGGGCGGAAATGTTTATGTCAAAACTAGTCCACTGACGGCCGTAACCTATCACCCAACTGTGAAAATTTATTCTGTTTTCGAATACATAGAATGAACGTGTGCGGCTTTAATTATATAGAACTATCTACGTCATATTCTTTTATAGTTCTAAAATTTCTCTGAAGACCGGTCACGTATCACAATTATCCCTGATGTTGCATTTTATGTAGAACTGAAACTACACTACTACTACGAAATGGTCGTTATTCTTCGCATAAGTTTCCACTCAAAGGGAAAAATCTTGAATTCTGAGAATCTGTTGCATCCAGTTATCGTTGCTAAACAATAGTCAAACGTCACCGAGAAAGTATCCATTAGTGTCGGAGAAATTTCTGTTGCAGAAAGTTCCATTAGAAAAAGTATTTAAACATTTTGATCTCAAAAAAATATTTTCAAATAGTTGTAGTCGTCTACGAGTGAAAAATCTAAATCCACCTGAGCGTAATTAATGTGCAATCTCATGTAGTGTATTAAAGATAATTTTACTCGCTCCACTCTTAATTCAAGCATCAATTTCTGCCATAACCACAGTTAGTCTGATTCGTAAAACCTCTACATCATGTTAAAAATGCTTGCTTTCAGAACAATTCTTAATTTGTAAATATTACATCTAAGGGTAAATAATGGTAAGCGCTCAAAACATCATATGTACTCGTATGTAACGGTCTAATTGCTGGAAATTTATTGTTTTACTCAGTTAAATACTTGTATCACATTTAACCTCTTATTTTCAGCTTTTCTGCTTCGTTTTTCTAAACGAAGACCAAACACGGTTCATTGTACAGAAATACCCCCTCATCAACGTACCGGGAAATGAAATGCCACAGAAAAAGAAAAGAGAAAACCGTTCGTTTTGTATGGAGGTTTATCGGATGGAAGATTGTTACCTATGTACACTAGTATAGGAGCAAACGGTGGAAATACAATACTTTCATTTTTTTTCCGAGGATATCTTCAACGGAGCAGAATCAGGAAAGGTAATAATGCTTCCCTAGACAAATGTACAATATTTCTGTCGTTTTGACAGAAAAGTCATGGTTTTGTGTCTGGAAGAGGAATTTTCTGGGCCAGGAATCGGTTTCAGCAAGTTGCGTGGAAATAGTTTATAGGAATTATCCTCCACATAACTATCGTTATGTACGAGTGCTGGAAGCACTAAGCGACAAGTAAAGGAGGTAAGTTTTGTTTGTGCAACAAAAACGGGAACTGTTGTAACATAGAGATGGAATAAAGAATCCCGGATATTTTGACAGCTTTTGACAGGATGAGAGAAACTTCTCTTGTAATGACATGAATATTAATATTCGCAGGAGTTCTGGTTTAAAGGTTGAATTTTGCTTAAGGGTATACATATTATATGATACATAGATATGTACATTTAATAAAAAAAAAACAAGAAAGCGCGAAAGGATGGCTTTATCAAAGGCACGTCAAATTGCTCTTGGTTTCAATTTCGAAACGAAAATATAGCAATGAACTGTATGGGCAACAATGAACTTGCTAGAGGGGTCAGAATTTATCGGTTGAGATTGAAAGGACATGAACATTTCATGAACCACATCCCAATGAACCAGAAAATATTCGAAACCATCCATGAAGAACAAAGCGATGAATGAAGATCTTGTTATAGGTGGCTCGTTCAAGTATCATAGAAAAGGACACCAACCAACTTAGTGTTGGATGTACTGAATGCTGGTTGCGCCCATTATGTTCGCATCGGAGTGTAGCATCAATTAAAGTAAGAAACGAAAAATACCTTGAACATTCCTCTAATCCCATCCACCATATCAGAGCTGCCAACATTGGCCAGACACTCGCACAAGTAATTTCAAATCATCGCACTCCTTACAATATACGAGGGCGGGTCAATAAGTCCGTGTCTTTTTGAATTTCTGACCTATTTACTGAAACAGCAACACTGCTCTGTCAGTTGACTCCTGTCAAAATTTTAACTTGCTGCTTCAGTTAGTTTGTGTTTGACAGCTATTTTTATCAGACTACTCACTAATTTGAGGAGAAAATGGAAAAAAGTGAATTTCGTGTGCTTATTAAGCATTATTTCTTGCGAAAAAAAACCATTACCGGGACCAAGGCTAAGCTTGATAAATACTATGGGGACTCTGCACCATCGATTTCAATGGTAAAAAAGTGGTTTACTGAATTTCGTTGTGGCCGTACAAGCACTGAAGTTGCCGAACGTCCTGGACGCCCAGTTGAGGTCTCTACACCCGAAACAATCGAAAAAATTCACGATATGGTGTTGGCCGACCGAAGATTGAAAGTGCGAGAGATTGTGGAAGCCGTAGGGATCTCGCATGGCTCAGTGGTTTCAATTTTGAATGATCACTTGGGCATGAGAAAGCTTTCCGCAAGATGGGTGCCGCGTTTGCTCACAGTCGACCACAAACGCAATCGTGTAACAACTTCACAGGAAGGTTTGGCGTTGTTTAATCGCAATATGGAGGAGTTTTTGCGCCGTTTTGTAACCGTGGACGAATCATGGATCCATCACAACACACCAGAGAACAAACAACAGTCAAAACAGTGGATTTCTAAGGGTGAATCGGCGCCAAAGAAGGCCAAGGTGGGTTTGTCAGCCAATAAAGTTATGGCGACTGTTTTTTGGGATGCACGCGGGATAACCCACATTGACTACCTTCAAAAGGGAAGAACAATCAATGGGGAATATTATGCCAACTTATTGGACCGATTCAATGACGATTTGAAAAAAAACCGACCTCATTTGGCCAAGAAAAAAGTTCTTTTCCACCAAGACAATGCAAGGGTGCACACATGTGCAGTTGCCATGGCAAAAATCCATGAATTGGGCTATGAATTGCTCCCTCATCCACCCTATTCTCCAGATTTGGCTCCGAGCGACTACTTCTTGTTCCCAAACCTGAAGAAATGGCTTGGTGGAAAAAGATTTGACTCCAATGATGAAGTCATCTCGCAAACAAAGGCCTATTTTGAGGACCTCGACAAATCATTTTTTTTGGAAGGGATAAAAAAATTGGAGAAGCATTGGACAAAGTGTATAGAGCTCAAGGGAGACTACGTTGAAAAATAAAATTATTTTTTATCAAAAAATCTGTGTTTTATTCCAAAAGTCACGGACTTATTGACCCGCCCTCGTAGTAGTTGTACATTGTCAGGATTGCGTATGTCTTCGCTAGGAAGATAGACCCAAGTTTCCTAACAAGAAGTGAAATCTAACGCTGTATTCCTCCAGAAAAACACAGCGCGTCACTGTTAATCGGTTTTGGAGCCATCCGTGCAGATTCGCCTATATCCGAAACCATTTCTTGACACTGGGAAAGTCCATTTCGTGGCAACATAAGGTCTGGTGCCCTTGCATCAGACGGCATATCCATAATACCAGTGGGAATGGACTTTCGTGATCGCAAGATCATCAAAGCTCTTTAAATGGAACATGTATTTGAAAGTGCAGCCTATGCTATGAATATTGAAGAGAAGTAGATTCATCAATGCAGCTAATTCCTACTATCTGTTCGCTATGTATATCAGTACTAGGTTAGCAATGAAGATTTTCTTCAGGGTTGTCAGGAGGTGGTCTATAACCTTTTGTAACACAAATGTGTATATGCCATCGGTGCCAGCGACTTGAAGCCATCAAAGGAAGCAACAGTATGTCTTATGGCCTCATCCGTCATCACAACCGATGAAATATACCAGCTACTATTATGTTGTGTGCTGACTTTTGAGGACTTTCACTAGCCTTTTGGTTTCACTGACAGTTTCTATCTTTATAAGAGCACGCTTTGAAGTCCAAGCTGGCTTCTTATATTGTTCTTGCTTTGATATGTAAAGACTCCTGGTTTCTTTCAAATTAGTCTTGTGTAAGTGCCTTGTTTAGAAGTTTTCTGGTTTCTTTACTTAGTCGCTGCAGATCTACATTCCAATACGCAACGGGCGATCTGCAGCACTATTTTCTGGACATGTTAGTTCAAAACACTTGGTGAGGGCACCCTTCAAGTTCCGAACAGCTTTTGATTTGCTCTGAGTTAAAAGGGAGTACTGTCAGACTTGCTGAGCTCCTCCGTAATTCATGTGTAGTTGATTTTCCGCGGATCCCTCCTCTTCAACAAGGTGTAGGCCTCGCAGCAGATTCTGCAATCGATGTAGCTATGGTCTGACATGGAGGTATCTGATAGTAACTTCCAACCGGTAATATCCTAGCACATTATTCGATAACGCCGATTACTCTACTAGAAAAGTTGGCCTGTTGGTATGAAATCCAAAACTTTTTTTTTTTTATTAATATAGAAGGTGAAAATCTCGAAACAGAATGAGGGCTTAGGAAACCCCTGATGACCAATCAAAAAGAAGATCGACAATTGATTTTATTTTCAACGTTCAGTTGGGTTTGAGAAGGTGCTGGGTAATCCATTTTGTGATTGCGAAAGTAAATTTAAATAAAACACATTTATGATTTAGATTTCGACCAAATTCTTATTTCAACATATTGTTTGTTAACATTAAGCTCCAAAAAGCTTTCAAAGCGAAAACCTATTTAAGTCATCTTGCAGGCAATGGGTGTCAGAAGGAATTGACTTTGGAAATTCTCATTTCATCAGTGAAAATAGAAAGATTAGAACTCGTTAAAATGAGATTTATATCGTTAATTGTTAGGATAAAGATGATTGGTCCAAGATGACTACCCTGAGGGATACAAGATGTTGCTTTAATGGAGTCGGATATTGAAGATCTGAAGGTGACTCTGTATTCTCGGTCTTCTAAATAGGATTTTGTCCATGCCACAAAATGAGGGGAAGAGCCAAGTTTTATTATTTTGCTTTCGAAAAGTTTGAGTATGCGAGAGAGTTTTTCTATGGGCCTATAATTATCGACTTCGTCCTTACGACCATAGAATAAAGAAAGTACCTGTTGAAACAGATAGTTATATAGGGCAGCGAGAGGAGGACCAAGATGGGTTACACATTTTTTTATTACGATAGCTGGAAGGCCATCAGGGCTAGACGAAAAATCTTCTTTAAATTTTGTAATATTTTCAGATAAGATGTTAAAGATGTTATATCTAGCGAGATGGATGATGCCTCAGGATAGTTTCTCATATAGCTAAAGTAACTAGGATCGGGTTCAGCTGTTTTCTTTGAAAAGGATTTGCCAGGCAAAGAAATTTGCAATGGTTTTTGGGTCGGCAGAAGATTCACTAAGAAATTTGAGAGTAGATGGGTAGCCGTCTGACTTTCTTTTGGTATTAGCAGAAGCGTAGAAGCGTTTAAGGTCCGAGATTAAGTTAAATTGCATGCGGCAGAGATAATCAAGGTAAAGAGACTCACAAAGTTCAGAAAAACGATTGTATACCAATCGAGTTCTTAAGAATTTGTGCCACAACTTGTTTCTGTTATTACAGAGCGAGCGCAACCCCTTGTCGTACTAGGGAGGAGCTGACATGCAGCCCTTTCAGAAGGTAATGGAACCGAATTGGCAAAGCAGGAGAAAATTAATGAATAGAATATTGATATAGCAAGATCAATGTTAATTGTCTCAGCAATAAAGTCAAAGTTAATGTTGCTGATGAGGTTTTTAAGTTTGTTGAAGTCGGTTCTTCGGAAGTTAAATGAAAATGAATTTTCCGAATCGACACATGTGTTGCCATTATCATATGAGTATATATTTGACAAGGAGTGATGAAGGCGGTCTAGGGCAGAAAGAAGATGATCGCTCCTATTAACGACACAGTTATCTGAATCGGATGTGAAGACATGGTCAAGTTGTCTTTTCATTGTATTAGGCATTCCATTAATCTGATATAGACTTTAGTTGGCTAGGGAGTCCACCATCAATATTTCTATTTCAGAGGATGCATTAAGAGAGACGAAATAAGACGAATGGTCGGAAGGCCCTCATTTAAGGTGCGGGAGGTTGAAATCCCCTACTAGAATAATACAATCCACTGCGTGAACTACAGGTCGATAAGGCTCAATTGTTCGAGACGGGTGAAGACAGCGTTTGGGGAGCATAATGTTGACTTATACTATCTCCAAGTTGTCAGTGTGGGGAATGTCAACAGGTGTTGCGTGAAAACAATTCCGGATTGCTAGTAAAACACCTCGGCCATAGGGATTATCAGCTCTTTCAAATCCATCTTACATCTTACAAAATTCAGTTTGTTAGGAACTGTAATAGTTTTTTTTAAATTCTTTGCAAGTGGAAAAGATGTTTAGAGCTGACATGCGAAGATAGCGGAGAAAGATCATTATGAACTTCGTCGGAAAAAAAGTCAAAACTCTCATGGTAGCGAACGAAAATTTTCATCAATTCCACTGGCTTGATAGGAAGACCTTCTCGTTCAATCGAAACCATAATATTGGTTTTGGTTATGCTACTAAGGCAAACGGAGTTGAGTTTGCCGTGCAAGTAGTCAAGGTAGACCCGAACATTTTCATAAATGCGGCGGTCTCTCAAACAAGATACTCGTACTACATAACGACTGTCATCATTCATACCAAACAATTTTTTAGTGAGTTTGACAGTTGGTGGAAGGAGTGGGTCAAGGTATTTCGGGTGAGAATCGTTGGCAGGCGAATTAAGAGAATGAGCGGATGAAGAAGTGACACGTTGGTCACTCAACGCCCCAGATCTAGAATCTTGACTATTGAGGGGGGTTGGATCAAGGAGATTGGTTGATGAAGAGGAGGAAGGGGTTGTTGGATTCAGTATATTTGAGCTAAAATTAGGATATTTGTCTGATGGGGCAACGTTAGTTGGAACTTGAGTAGAAGGCGCAGGAACAAGATTAAATGAAACTCTGTTTTGAAGCGGCTTTAAAGGTTTGGTAAAAAGAGGGAGAGGATTTGGTGTCGCGACTGTGGTGTTCTTTATGGATGGTGCAAAGGGGGCAAGAAGTGAGGAAAATCTTGGGTCTTAAATGACCAGTTCGGGTCGGGATGTTGATGGGCTAGGGCAGAGTTGTGGAAGGGCTGGCGTGATGTTGGGCAGCTTGGAGGAAGAAAGTAGACAGTTCAGGTTTTTTTTTGTGGCTTCAAGATTCCTTTTACTTAATTTTTGCATTCTGTTGTTCCATTCAGGGAGATTCCAGGATGCCATAAAAACCCTAATTATTGGCAATGGTTTCGGAACGAGATTGGTGATCGAAGTTGCATTTATCTTAGAGAGTTGAACGGGGGCTTCGGTGGTAGCGGTAATTGAATGAGTTGTTGGGGCTGAAGTGGTTGAGGGTGATGTATATAGCTCGTCATGTAAGGATTTGTTACACGGGCTTACTGCAGATGGAAGTGCATCCGGCTTACTATGTGCTTTAATTCCTCCAATATCTGCATTGTGGTTAATCTAGTGTATGCATCTTCTCCACTAAGAAAATTAAGGTCATGTTGGATGGATCCGATTTTTTCGGTGTGTTCAACATGCTTGTGATGTAGAAGATTGGATTGGTCAGCCAACCTTGACATAATTTTCTCCAAATGAATTGAAGTTGACTGAATCGTTGGTAACGTATTTGAGGAGAGAGACTTATCAGAATCTGCTAATTTAGTGATTTTAAAGTGAATCTGATTTGATGGTGGTTATGCGATTATCGATCGAACAGTTTAGATTATCATGGCTCCCGAAAATGAGTTTGGTTGTATTTTTCCCACTGAATTGAACTTCACATTTCAACTTTGCAATCGAGTCTGCAAGCCCAATCAGTTGCTGGTTATTACATATATTTTATGCAGAGAGAAAGCAGAATATGCAGTTATACTCTTCGAGATGAATTTTAGCGTTTCTGCTCAAACCAATGCATGGATCTTGCCATTATTAATGGAATATAACATCATTCAGATATCTTCCACGTGAGTTCTTTCAGGACTTAATTCGATGACTTTTCGACAAATATCGGGCAATAACTAGGCCATAACTTGACGAATATTCGTTTTCAAAGCGTCAAGTTTAATTTATTTAGTTTAGTTTTAATTTTGTTTATTATTTCTTCACATTTGATTTTAAAATATTTTAAGAATTCATTACATTTTTAAAAGTAAAGAAAAATGAAAGACATTCAGTACTTTAAGATATAAAAATATAAAAAAATAGAATTGAATGCAACTGCAACGGCTAAATTCAATTCAAATTTACAGTACTTTGGATGGGAATATAGCATTAACTATAGTAAGGTAAATACAAAATTAGTAGTAAATTGTAAAAGATGCAAATTATTAAGTTTTTAACTTAAGTTTTTAGTTGAAGGTCAGTTAACTAGTGTTGATATACATAACACAATTGTTGTGTAGTTTATTTACATTGTGATCTATGATAAATAAGATAAAATTAAATTTAAACCAATATGTCAGAAATAAGAGATTTTAAGCAGTCGTAGTTAAATTGGAAAAGCCAATATTTTAAATGTTTGATGAACATTCCTGGTATTTATATTGTTCTAATCGACTGAGGCTGTTTATTAAACAAACGGTAAGTTAAGACTGAGAAAACATTTCGATATGCAGTAGTACAGAAGCTGGGTACAGATAATATTGTATGTTTGAGAGGTTTCCACGTAAATTATAGTTTGAAATTAAATAAGAGTTACGATTACCAGACTTCAGGAAGAACGTTTTCAAACCTTTAAAACAATACAAGTGACGAATTGATAAAATTTCTCGGTAATGGAACAAATAATAACTAGGATGGTTACGAGATTTTCGGCAACTTTTTCTTAAAATAAATTTCTGCAAGATAAGAAGGGTTCGTGCGTTTTTGGAATACACGCCATACTGAAGCTTAGAATGAAAAATTTCGTAATAACAAAAAAGTTTAGTTGAGCATACATTACACAGATAAAAAAAAATGTCTAAGCGTGCATCGAAAATACTTCCGTAATGTATCGATGTAATGTATAAAACACATTTTAGAGCCAAGGGTTAGTCCCAAGTATTTAAAATGGCGTACTCAGGTGCATGAAAGAACAGATTTGCTTCAATGTCTTAATAAGTTTAAGTCCCAATTGATACCGCAAACCAGGTGTAGACGACTATTTAAACCGTAAGTGAAACCCATATCATCCGCAAAAGCAGTAAGTAATTTAGGGCAAACAGTGAATTTATATAGACTAAAAATAGTATCGGTCCTAAAACAGAGGCCTGTGGTACACCCAGATTAAGGAATTTAATTTCATTCCTTCTCTCATTTAACCTAACTCTTTGCGACCTATTTCGAAGATAAGAGCGTAACCAAATGAGCTTAAAACCACAAAACCCTGCAATTTTCCTATTTTGTTAATAAACACTTGTGGTTGATCATATCGAACGTTTTGGTTCTGGATTGATCCTGCTCTTAATTACCAATATTGGTAGGTGACAACTTTTTTAGCAATGGAATATTTAAGGTCATCAAGAAAGACTCCTTTAAACACACAACGATTAAAAATATCGGCTAGGACATCTATTACAAAATATGAAATGTTTTTAATAACAAAGCTTGAAATACCATTCACCCCACATGATTTCGGTGAAGTTTAACCCATTTTAGGCCATTGTTCGAGTTGTCGAACAGTAAATTTTGAATGATTTGAAAATGTAATTTTATTATGCTGAATCACAGTTATGATAAAACTTAATATGTAATATTGTAGTTCGTTTTGTTGGCATTCAGGAAAAAATAATTGCGATCGGCACCCTTCCTTAATTGGAGCTCCTGGTGGTACTTAAAAAATACCTTATATTTATACCGTTTTTCTAATTAGAAATTTAGTAAGATCTACGAATAAATTAAATCTAAATATCGATAGAAACTAAACTGTTCGAAAAGTCGAACAGTGGCCCCTCGCCACAACTTAACACTCAACACAATTTTGAAGTTAACGGCTTGCAAACTTGTCGCGACATGTAGATTACGGTAAATTTTAGTGTGTGCAATTTCTAGATTTTGCTTTATTTTTCCATTCTCTTGTCCATTCTCTTGTGAAATCAATTTAAGTACGGTTGCACTGTATGCAGAAGCATCTAACATTTCGAATTCTCGTGATCATTCGCGGAATAACTCGACTGTAAGTATAATAAAATAGTTTTTTTTTTAAGTGCTATGATAGCTTCTGTGCCTTAATTCTCATGTTTAAGTCGGAAATTGATATTTGCTTGGATGAATTCAACCCCAGCGGTAGCACTGTTTTCCAAAGCCGTAATTTTTTGTGTGTTGATGATATCTTAGAAGAATTATTGAACAGCGATGATGAAGTTGAAACTGTTGCCGCTATTGCACCAGAGGCGTTTAATGGAATTACCAAATGAAAATGAGGAAAATATTGACGATGAAATTTTAAATAACGAGCAATCTTTGGATAAAGATACGGCCGGCGTTTTCGAAGTAGAAATATATAAAGATCGCAAAAAATCGTCTAACCTCACTGATGATATTTCTACAATAACACAAATAACTCGGCGATCTGCCCGCAATACTGATCGTGTTGACGTTATACCATCCGCCAATGTGTTACCTAACTTCAAATTACCTACAGCCTTCTCAGCTCCGCAACGGAAGAATGTAACTGAGGCAAGATTACTAGATTTTGGAATTTCAAATAATCCGGAGCCGCTGGAGTTTCTGAAACTTTCCATTCAGCATATGTTGAAGAACAAATTACCGTCCGATATAATTTTCTATTTCTTTGATAATGAGATGTGCGAACTGATTGTCACGGAAACAAAGCAATACGCTATGCAACACAATGATGCGCAATTCGCCCAATCATTCAACACTGTTCTTTTAAAAAGATTTATTGGCATGGTCAACAAATCTAATACTTGGATCGGCAATCATGAAACAGACCATGTCACGTGCAATGTTTCGAAAAATAAAACAATATCTCCATTTCGCCGATAATAATAATCTAAACAAAATCGATAAGTACACTAAAATTCGTATTCTTTTTAATTTGATGAACAAAAAATTTTTGCAATTTGGAGTTCTTGAAGAACATCTATCTATTGACGAGCAAATGCTTACCTATGTTGGACGTCATAGTTGCAAAATATATTTAAAAAATACTCGTAAACCTATAAAATTTGGATACAAGATTTGATGCATGGCTGCTTCGACCGGTTATGTTTTTCAATTAATGCTATATGGTGGAGCTTCCGATCAATATGGCAATAATTTCCTCTATTTTGATGCATATGGCCAGTCTTTGGGAGTTCCCTCAACGACATCAGCTATATTTTGATAACTTTTTCACATCGCACTACCTGATGTATCTATTGAGGGATCAACTGATTTGTGCCTCCGGAACTGTGCGCAATAATCGCTTGCGAAAGCCTGCTCCAGACTTGAAAACAGGCAAAGCATTGCCGAAAGGTAATTTAAGTTTCCATGACCATGCAATAAATATTACCTAATCTTGTTTTAATTGTATTTCTAGGTGAATTTGATGCTAGATTCGATAAAGCAAATAAGATTACCTTTTGTCGTCGGGAAGACAAACGTGAGATTTACATTGCTATCAAATTTTACCCGTGTTAACCTGTTATTTCCTACAACGCGAAGGCAACGACAACGTGACGGACAGCCGGCCAAATTATTGTGCAGCAACCGTTTATAATAAAAAACTTCAATTCCTATATGGGTGGAGTAGATCTGCACGACAACGCAGTTTCCAATTATCACGTTTCGATTATATCCAAAAAAAAGTGGTGGTGGCCACTTTGGTTGGCTATTCGTGAGCATTGCCATTGTCAATGCCGGGAAACTAAATTGTTTAATTAATAAGATACTCGTGCGGCCAAACATTTCGCAGCTGGATTTCCGAGTTGACCTCGTGACAAATTTATTGCTAACATCAGATGAGGTGGAAACGTATGATATTCCAATTGCACCTTACTCTGAGGATGAAAACACCTTCACTGACAAACTAGACTCATCTTTTCGTATTCCTCGTGTGCCTGGCCAGCATCATCTTATAGCAGAGGCCAACAAAAAGGCTCGTCGGTACAAGGTTTGCCACAAACCCACTATGAGAATGTGCGAAAAGTGCCAAGTGCACTTGCATCTAAAAAACTGCTTTGCTGTACAACATAAATGGTAAAAAAATAGCTGTTAAATAAAGATTACATGTTGTATTACTTAACTCAATTATTAAAACATTTTTTTATTTTTTTTTTTTGTAAAGCTCTAATGTGTGGTACGTACTCATAGCGAACGGCAATTGTTCGACTTTTCGAACAGTCTCACCTAGCGAAACTACGAGTATCACAGGTAAAATTAAAATCGACAGCGGATTCGGATTCCTTGGATGCCAATTACTCCAGAAAAGTAACTTTACACTGTAGAAAAAAATTTTTTTGGCGCTGCCTAAAATTGGCCTTTAAGACTTCAAAATATTTTATGGACGTAAAAATAAAGCTTCTACTTTCCAACGGTTAAGAATAGCCACAAATAGACGAACAGAGGGATTAGATCTTTTGGACTGAGCATGGTTTTAAATAGCTATTAAATGCATTAGCAATATTGTATTGCTTGCGGATTGTGTGAATAAACACAGTCTTTTGCATAGCCACACAAAAAGAAATCCAACGGCGACAAATCACATGATCTTGGTGGCCAGTTTACATCACCAAAATGCAAAATAACTCGTCTACGTAATTTTTCTTGTAATAAACCCGTGTTGTGTAAGATGTGGCACCATATGTTGAAATCATATGTCATCCACATCCAGATCTTCGATTTGAGGTCAAAGAAATTCGGTTAACATTTGACTATAGCGGTGAGAATTGTCAGTGACGATTACACCTTCCTCGCCGATCTATTTTCCATCCAGCCTGGCAGCCTTCCAAGTGGAGTAGTTTGTAACTTTGTCAGCAGTTAAGCTACAAAGATATTTAGTTAGAGATCTATTTTTAAATTCACCGACAGTTTTTTATGTTTTATAGCGAGGATATCTTGTCATTTACCATTTCCTGCAGGCTCTTCCCTTTTCTAATGTAGGTTCCCTAATTTCTGTGGGATATTTGACCGATACTTGTTTTTTTGTTTTTGTTCCTAAGTTGGTTTACTATCTTCTGGTGAATTGTTCCAATTCGATGTCAATATGGCTTGTTGTGACCAGTGACGATCCGTCGATTAATTCTTTAAATTTACATCAGTTCATCCTTTTTTTTGGTAAGACCTAAGACGTTTTTAGTTTGTTCTATTGACGAGATGTGATAGCTTAATGGTTTTATCTTGATTATCCAGTCTTTGAATAAAGAAAGAAGCATTTCCTTGTTCTTTATGTGTATTTTTCACAATTTGGCAAACGATTTATTATTCACTACTGGCACGTTTGCTTTAGCAGCAATTGGTATCTCGTTTACTTTATTGTTTTCAACATTTACTTGTTTATTTTTGAGTGGGTTTTACTGGTGATTGGTGTCTATTCCGTTTTTCATTTCTTGATTGTATTTTGCAACCGGACAACCTCTGTAATTAGCTGGGTGGTTTCCAAGACAGTAGATACATTTCGCTTTCTCATCCTTCCTTGGTGGACAGCTATTTACTTGATGGAAAAAATTAGCGCATGCCTTTTCGTATGTTTGAAGGCTTGGCATCATTTGTATTGAGGTATTGAATTTAAACTTCTTCGAAATGGATCAATCTTAACAACAATACCCATTATTGATTTAATAGCTTATACCTTTTCGATATCTGTCCTCTTTTATTAAGTTCATGGGTTTCAAAATTTTGGACTTTTTATTAATCAGGTCTTCAACAATAACATTTTCAGGACGCAAGACTACTGGCGACTACCCTAAATGGTCTACTGGCCTTATTTCATGTTCACTGATGAGCTAAGTGATTTCTCTGTAAGTGTTACTGTAATCGACATTTATTTTCCAATTATTGTTTCTATATGATGTTAGCTTGCATGTTTTCTTAGTTTTTTGTTAAATTTTAACTAACTCAATCTCTAGGGTAGATCCTTATTGGAGGCGGTAATTGTTGTCTTTCAAGTTTTTTATCATTCCCCTTAGCTTGAGAATTTGCATGTTTTGCCGAAGCCACACTATCATGCCGATGTTTCAGGACTTTCTTTTGCCTTGCGTTTTTTCATTGGCCTATTGATTTTCTTCTGATGTCCTACTGTCTCTACCGTATGCTCTTCTTCATCTGCGAGGTATTTTTTTTTCATGTTCTTCGTGGATTGGATGAATGGTACAGTCCAACACGACAACTTTTATTTCTAAGTTGTTTATCCGTTTTTGCAAGCTTTCAACAATTTCTTCTAGATTTTTTCTTGTTCTAAGCAAAGGTTCCCATTGGTTGTAATAGTCATTTGTTTTTAATTTCGTCTGTGAATTGTATGTTCAGTTTCAACTATCCATATTTTTCTTTATGTACTTTCGGAATAATTGCAAATACGAGTATTGCGATATCTTTCGCTGTAGGGCTTTTTAGCGCGATTTGTTGGACTTCTTGGTGTGAGTGAACTCCTTTTGGAATAAATCGTCCTCCTAAGAATCCATGGAACCGACCTCCGAGGAGGGTGGATTTTCCAGTCCAGGTCTGTCACCAGGGGTATTTGTATTTACTGCTTCGTCCATTGCCATATTTTATACTAAGTCAGTTTTACAAGGTAGTTCAGTTGATTCTACACACCAACCCCCTGCCAGGAGAACCGAGTCATTTGTTTTATATTTTGCAATTTCTGCGAAGTTTTCTGTGGATTTTAGTCGCCCCTTACGACAGGCATCCCTACCTCGGGTATACTCTGATACCTATCCGAAGGGATAAAACCCAGAAAATGATAGCTTTACACATTACGTTAGCTACTTCTTCAGAAAGTAGTCTGTGCATTACCCATCCCATCTTCCTTGAATCACAATGAATTTGACTACTGCCTTCGGTGGTGGTGGTAGTAATATCGAATCATAGGAAAACTAAGCTGACGCAACGACGAATTTGTAACAACTAGAACTTGGTTGCGAAAAGTTAAGATGGTAAGAGTCAATTCGGCTTTATGTTCGCGGTCTTTCCGCTCGCTCATCATATAATGGTGTGAAACCGCTTAAACTTCCGGAATCATAGATGGGTTTATTTCACACCAAGATTCCTGTATGGATATTATGTGATACCTAATAGATCCGTTAGTATAATGGCTTGCACTCATTCGGATATCTTGCGGCAAGAAGCACTTGCAGCAATAGATTCTTCAATTTTCTCCGCGATATCCCTTTAGAGTCAATTAATGACACCCTTAAGTATTGAAGGGATATCTCACTTTCGAACAGAACCGTAGTTGCATTAACTCTTAAGACTTTCGGCTACAACAAGTCATTGAAAGAAGGAATCAAATTTGCTTGTTGACGGGAAAAGAATACAGTTATACCTATATATTCGCTGTCTACTGACGATTGTGAATAAAATTATATTATACGTAATTTTTAGCGAAATATCTAAAATGCAAATACTCAAGTGAAAGACTATGCTTAAACTCCATTAGTTCTAATTGAATTATTATTTTTTCCTTTTCCTTAATAGTGTTTTGAAATAATAGAGCAGACTCATTTTATATTACCCAGAAGAGCTGGCAATATTAATTTGTTTACCACAACCATTTACAGTGCTCAGGAATTAGCTCGCAGTAAAAGTCAGCACACTCGTAGTCCCGCGAACGTTTTGCATTGACCTCATTTGAAGTATCTGCTGCATTTTTATCCACATTAGTGTAACTGCTTTAGTCGCCAATAAAATCAATCAATTAAGCAATTAATTAAATTCGATGACACTCGATATAATGTTTCAAATAAAGTCCAATCAGCTGCCGGGCTGTGTTGGTCACCTGCTATTCGATTTATACGCTTACGCTAATTAGTGAGTAAATAATTTTGAAAAAAAAAATCTTCCGTATTTGCAAATAATGAGGAGATATGAATTAATATCGAAATTATTGTAATCACTGTTAGTTTGAATAAAAAAAATAAGCAAAATCGCATTATTTTCAAGTCGAATTTTGAACTTTATTTTTGCATAAGTTCAATATGTTTTAAATTATATAAAAAAATAAATCAATTATATTAAGCACTTTAAAAGCACTTGCAGCTTTAAAAAGGATTTTTGAACACCAGCAGTGTTGGACTTGAATGATTCTAGTAGATTCGACGAGTTCGACCACTTTTACAATCTTAATTAAAAAAATAGGTACACCACCAGCACTTGGAAAAAATTGCCAACAGGATTTCGGCCTTTCAAACTTTCAGCAACATAAACACCCATCTTATTAAGAGTGCTTTATTTTTCGACGTGCTGCGGACGTAATTTTCACCTAGAACGTACCGTTCGTCCGCCAGCAGTGCGGGTGAATGACATCATTTTACTTTATGGACAGCAAGCAGAACTCTGTTTTGGGGGCATTGAATTACACTCAGTTGGTATATTATTAGCTGTTAATATTAGAATTTCATGGGCCGTTCTCGGTTCACAGCTAAAAAAGGAGGCATGGAAGCTGGGAACGGATCATTAATGCAAATTTAAAATAAACGTCTCGGAGACAGAACGAAGCCCTCTGACACCCCCATATTTATTTTGTGGATGTCAGACTTGAAACCGGTCAAGAAAACTTGAATTGAACGTTAACAAATTAAATTTCTAAACCATTTACAATAGGAAGAGATTCTTCAATCACAAATGCACACATATTCGAAAAAAGAACCTGATGCCGAATTTTACCAAATTCCTTTAAAATAACAAGTGCAGATATTTTGCTTTTGTTAGATTGGTGAAGGCTATGGTTCCACATGCCACCAACTCATTAGTGGACCCGTTATGAACATAGTAAGAGAAATTATCTCGCATGAAAAAGTGGTCAGACGAGTGGAAAATGCATCTTCGTTAGACAAAGTTTAAACTTCTTACACCACTTTTAAGAAAACAGCACTCCAGTACATAACAGCTCTGGCCGAAGCTTCATGGATTTAATGATAGATACAGCAACTTTATGGGAAAAAGTAAAGTTAATGAAGTCATTTCCCAAACATGTAATGCTTTCATATGCACGGTGATTTATCAAGAAAATGCTGAATGTCTTACAACAGCGCAACAATCAAGTTCATAGAGTAGTGCTTGCGCTACCCCCAAATGGTGGTCCACGATAACCGCATGAGTAAACTGGCAAATGCGTGCTTGCCGTCATAAGGGTCACAACCCTATACGGAAGAGATATACAAAAAATGAGTGACCAACTAATAGCCTCAGGAGATAACGCATCCACTACTAACGACCCTGACAAGCGACTATAGGACAATGATATTTGGATCTGCATGTATGTAGAATGTTCGGAACCTTGACTGCTATCACGTAGATACCACCGCCATCCAGGAAGTGTACTGGGATGGGTCGAGCATAGGGAGGATAAAAAACAGTGACATCATATAGCAAACAGAAACAGAAAAAATTCGGATTCGTACTCGTATTTACGCAAAAAGTCTTGAGTTTGGGAACACGCAAACGATCGTTTTATGTCAATGCGCATCATTTCTAAATTCGCTAACATAAGCCTAATAAACGTCCATTCCCCTACAAAAGACAATGACGACATCACCAGAGAATATTTCTAAAAGCTTTTGTCAGGGTCACAGGTGAAAATTGGATCACGTTTCATCCGTTAGGGCTTCAATTGGCAGCCGGGTTTGATATAGGAATAACCGCATATGGAAGGATTCTCCAAGTTGCCGGCAGACTACACGAATTCCTCCCAGCAGCGTCTCTAAAAAGTTAGCGGATTTCCTCCCGTCCCTCAGGAGCCTGCTTACTAGGGTTACGACGGGGCAGTATACTCCTTCTAACCACTTAAGTGTGCTGGGAATAAGTGATGATGACACCGCACTATCTTTCTGCATATAACTAAGGAGGTATGCTTCGTCGAATATCCCTTTCTGAAACCAAACCGATTATTTGTTATGACAGTCATATTAAAAGTTATCTAGGGCTTCTGCTGGCATACCCTCAAATAATTTTCGAACATCGGAAAGCAATGAAATGGGACTGTAAGTGTAACATCTAATGAATGTGGACATTTTCGCAACACTGAATTTGAAAGCAGATCTGAACCAAGTGAATTTTTGTTTTTTATATTAATTATATGTACATATGAGAACTGATTTTAAGTTTAGACTCAATATCAGTTAAATTTTGACCGTTATATTTAAGAACATCTTTAACAATATCAGTCCCAAAGTATTACCTTCCAGTTACCCGGTCCTTATAGGCTTGCGGGGAATGTATCATTTTCTGCCAACGATCCATGAAAGATTTGCCAACATCTATGTTCACTCTTTCATTGATTATCTTATTTGAGCATAGTATCATTGAGTTGTGTTCCACATATTCCGTATTTACCCTACTAGAATGACGGTGATAGATTCCGATTTTCGGCATTCACCAATTTGAGAATTTTGCATGACAGCTACTGAACCGGATATCAAGAAAAGGTCCTCAACAGGAACGTTGGACTGTGAGGTCATATTAAATCAAGTTGAGTAACTAGTCAATTATACCATAAGTAAAACCAATTGTTCACTGGTCTCCCATTGACATTACTAGTTGTATCACCCCAATTTGGATGTCTCGGAATAAAGTCGCCTCCAGTGTCCTTAGTCTTATAGCATCGAAAGTTTTTGCATTACTACTTATGTATTTAGCTTATTAAGTTCACTGGTAAGGTTTTGACCAGCTGACGAACGAGTATTCTTTTCGTTGTTCCCGTGCGATTTCTACCTCCTAAAACGCGTAGACAAACTGAAAAAATGCCACTTTCGAAGGGGACATTATTGATCTCAAATAAATAGCGACATGGTGGCGAATATCTTTTCTTCTTTGGTTTTTGGTGCTTGATAATTGGGCCTAGAATGACTGATTCTGTATAGCAGACCTGTAAAGGGAGTGCTGAATAAATTTCTTGATTCATTATTCATACATGTATGGTATGTGGTTAATAATTTCTTTCAAAATGCTGAGCTTTTGTGAGATGAGTATTGACAATGGTCTGCTAAGTTGTTGAGGTAAAATTATTAATATGCTTCTTTGCTATATCAGTGTACGAAAATCTGTTATTAGTGAATGTATTAATTGTATCCAGCACTTCCTTTCTACTTCTATTTAGATACTTCAGCCTGAACAAAATGGACTTTCACTAGAACTTCCTTTGGCCGTAGATGAAAAAGTAGCACATATGGGTCATAGAAAGTAGGAAGAAGGTAAAAGCTTAATAGTAAACATTTTAAGAAAAATGCATTTTATTGGCTAAATTGGAGGAACGATATTTGGTAATTTTGATTTTAAAGTGCCATAAATTTTTCACATAGGGTCTTAAGCTGTTAAATTGACTTTGAGAAATTTATACATTTCTCCTGTTAACCCTTGTATTCCTTAACTGAGGCATCCTGTATACTTCGGAAAAATATGTAGCATTAGATATTTTAGATATTATTATATTTTAATAATAATCAACATAAGAATATAATGCCGAATTTTTGTCAAACACCCATCACATCACGAACTGTCCCTTAATTATTCAGCTGCCGATGTCGGTGGATTCCTCGTGAGAGACTTTAACAATTTGGAAAAAATTTTTTGCGGTTGATATTGACATTTTAGAGTCCAAACGATAAATGGAGAATCTTGAGAGTTTTCGACCACTAATTTCACAGCGGAATCCCAACTGAAAGTCTAAATTGAATAGAACTCGAAAATTTATAAATCACCCTCTAAATCTCTACATTTCCGATTATTATTGCTCAATTTCATCCTTGGATGGGTATAATTGATTCAATTAATTCATTTTATCTATCTCTGAGTATATTATAACAATAAATAAATAAACCAGGACAAACAAATCGAAGTATCAAAGGTGTTCCTAATTTAGATTCTAACGAAAAGTTGAACACACAATTCGTGCCACAAACAAACACCTTAAGCAATTAAAGGTCCGTCACAGTGAAACTAATTGCAAACCTTTACTCCAACCCTGTCCAGAATATTTATTCGTTATAGACCACATTGTGTGTTAACCTCAAGTCCACAAAGATGACATCAATTAAATTTACTTTAATAAAGGGATGTGTAATAGATGCTTGCTTGTGTGTTTTGGGGTAATGCCTCTTAAAAAGCGGGTTGGCTACTTGACGATGATCTTTTTATTTCTTATTGCAACTTCAAAGCAGTCCATTAGCGATACTGGCTCATGTGGTTTGCCGATCACTCTATTTAAAATCAGTTCGATACAGAAATATTAGCCTTTCCAATTAAGTCTATGAATCAGTATAATGTCACTGTATTTAGCATTGTTGACACGTGTTATGTAGTAGCGGTATTCAATATATTCAAGAAATCATAAGGATATCAATGAATGGTGATGTATTATACAATAAATGAAAATGATTACAGAATGTTATTCTCATATTCCTACTTACTTACATACTTACATAAGGTAACAGTCAACCGCTCCTAACCCTGAATTCCCGAGTCATAATCATAAACAAATACAGAAAACACAAACACCGACGATTCTAAGCAAGGCTGCGAAGTGAAAATCCTGACGTTGGTTTCGCAACAGTGCACCAACAAAATTCACAGTCACAACCTGCTATCGTATGATAAATACAGTAATGGCAGTGACCGAGTACAAACAACAGTACTTCGACCAGGGGTGTTAAGTTTACACTGCAAACACAAAAAAAAATGCGAGTAAGTTGGTTAACGTGTGCACTCTTCGGTGGTCGACTTGGCTGTGTGTTGGCTGCCTGGAAAGTGCAGGAGTCCAGAATACACGTTACTTGCCTTACGTCGGTGGCAGTGATCAACTGGATTTATCGTTTCATGTTCCGGAGGCCGCCATGTACCCTTGTATATATTGAGATGAGGAAACTGTGCCCTCGCTATAGTTATATTTCGTCCCACCGCACTGTCAATAAGACTAAGTCCCTTGCCAGACGCGGTGTTGTTGCCTATACCAACTGTCCTACCAATGATGTCCCCTTTTCCTTTCATACTTCGGTCATTGCTCATATGTATTGTCGATGAGCTTGTAGAAGCATTCTTTCGTGGTGTCGTCCTTACTTTAAGAAGAGGCATGGCAGCTTACTAGGCTTAAGTTGGCTGATTTAGCCTTGATGTAGACTGTTATAAGACGCTCGTTCACGTGTCGAAGCTCAAGACGTCGTGCATGCCGCGTATGACAAATCCGCATCCGAATGAGCGCTGTTTGTGTTCCCTATAGCAATAACGATTGTATATATCGCAGTTTTTCATCCTCCTTATGCTTGGCGCATCCCATCGGACTTCTTGGATGGCGGTGATATCTGCGTGATAGCAGTCCTCTGCTAATTGCTCAGCTGCGCGTGGCCTGTTTAGGGATCGAACATTAAATGCTCTGATCCGAAGGTCGTTGTCTTTTAATTGTTTGCCAGGGTCCTCAACAGTGAATCCGTTACTATCCGAGGGTAATATAGTAGCTAGCTCATTATATTTTTGTTTACCTCTTCTGTATAAGGTCGGAAGTACTATGTGCTGTTGGCTCAACCCAAATTATTCGGCAGCCACTCCATGCAGATCCTCAATAGGATTCACTTCGGCAAAAACAGCCAAGGAATCCACATGCCTGAGGTTGTGGTTGATACATACATGTAATACCATAAACCATTCTTTTTAAACTCAATTTTCTATTTCAATTCAATTTTCCTCTTTTTTGTTCTATAGCTCTTTAAAAATACCCCTCACTTGATTTGTCAATTTAGTTTCCTTTCTAATAACTTTTTTTTAAATAGATGTCGTTAATCGAATATAGCTCTAAGCTTGTTTGCAAGACGTAAGTTTGGTTTTATGAAAGGATTTTTTTTTTGGAGAACCGAGTTTAAAAGGATAAATCTACCTCCTTAGATTCAGTAAAGAGGTTTTACAAAGGTATTTGCTTGGAAGAAAATAGGGAATGCTTTTATCACTACGATAGGATGTATTATATCAAATTGTTGTCAAATGGATTAATCGGATCTTGTTAACAGTTTACGAATTTGCTCGTTATGAACCACATGTTGTTGATAAAGTGAAATGTTTTGCTTATATTACAAACAATCATATATTTGGTTTTAAATAAATTTTTTAAGAAAACATGGTACATTTTTATAAAACACGATTGCATTTCCGGAAACAAATTTGGATTCGGTCGTCTCTATCGTCAAAAAAGAATTTCCTTTGGGTCATTTCCAAGGTATATTAGTCCGTTTTCATTTGTGTCGGAAGATGAACTCCCCAAACACTTTTTTTTTCCAATAAATTTCATTACTGCTGGGATAGCATTTTTCTTCTCTCTATCCCGATATACTCGTATGTTGTTTGAAGAGTCATTTGAGCTTTTGCAAATTAAAAAAGGAAAATAAATTACTCAACGAGTTCTTTACTCGTTTGCTCTCGTTTGTACGAGTATATGTAGTCGTATATCTGCAAAGCAATGCAATCTATTTTTTTTTACTTTGGATTTCCTTTTGCAGTTTTAATGGAGTAGTGGTCGTTTGAATTTTCCTGAATCAGAATAATTGTAATAATCATTTTAGTGAAAGGGAAGTTTCCTAATTATTTTACTTCTTTGCCTTTAGCTTTGTCGTGTTGTTAATGGTGTTGACATTTTCATGCCATTTTTTCTTTGTGTTAGTAAGAAGGGAAACTTAATGAAAACGTTCTTAATACGGATGATAAATTTATTTTAACAAGAACTAGATTTACACTGGGGGATGTTTTTTTTTATATCGAGGGTTAAAGATTTTTTTCTAATTTTCTTTAAATTCCAACATTTTATGTTGACTTCATATTCACACTGAATTGAAAACCGAGTTATCGGAAATAATAGAAAAACCTCATTGAAGCGTTCATACCGAATATCGACTGGGATTTGTTTGACGGTAGTATCAGCTCTGAAAGTTTTGTGTAGACAAAGATTTTTAATTAGTGGTTTTAGGTTTTAAAATAAATGAACCGTTAGCCTGTTGTTTCAGCGATGAATCTCCTTTTTTAAAGCATGCATTCCTGTTCTTTTAATAAAAAAATAATTCAGTTTCGTTAAAAAGTTAAGGTCAGGTCTAGGATACTTTGTTTTGACGAGATTGTATGTTGTACCGCACCTACGGTCTTAAATTGTTACTAACTCAGATGATGTTGGCCCGATTTATGGATTTCGTACTGCACAAATTTCAAAAGAGTCTTCTATTTTTAAGAAAAAATTAATTGTATTTTGTGTATGTTTTTATTTTTTTAATATCTGACAAAAACTCAAATCAGTAGCTGGATTCGTTCGCGAGTCATCGTGGACCAACAAAATTGACACCTTCGGACATACATATTCTCTCATACACACATACATACGCATTTTCGAAAAACTATACACAAAGTGACCGTCAGGCTGTGATTTTCGAGCTCCTAAGAGAAACGCCTAAGCCGCCCCAAAATGACTGGTCCAAAGTGGCGAGACACAACCTTGGATAGAGAAGTGTTTCAAGAGGTCATTAGTACTTAACAACTTAGACCCGGAACGGTGGAGAAACTAGCGGTCCAGCTGTCAGGCCTATTAATTTATACATGTAATGCTTCTATGCGAAGCAGTAAGCCTAGCCCACTCGGTTCACCCTGCTACTGGTGGCAGGATGAAATAAGATCCCTAAGAACTTTCGGTCTGAGAGTGAGACGAAAGGCACAAGGGGGAGTCTGGATATTAATCAGAATCCGCTTGTCTTT
Organism: Volucella bombylans; assembly: GCA_949129095.1. Classification (NCBI taxonomy): domain Eukaryota; kingdom Metazoa; phylum Arthropoda; class Insecta; order Diptera; family Syrphidae; genus Volucella; species Volucella bombylans. Next base: position 99,330,408 of record OX422143.1, on the reverse strand, counting down.
AAGAACAGCAGAAACAGGAGTTTCAAAAAGCTGCTGAATGAAGCCGATATAAACAAATGGGGAACCGCCTACAGGATCGTCATGATAAGGGCCAAGGGACATAGAGCACTCAACATGCCCGATAATGCTGGAAATTATTTTTAAGACACTGTTCCAGAACAATTTCCGAATGGTTTCCGCTAAGTCATAGAAATTGCAGATGAAGAGACCCCACCTGTTACAGAAGACGAATTGCTGCTAACATGCATGAATTTCCACTTCGCAGCCTTGCTTAAAATCGTCGGTGGTTGTATTTTTTGAGTTGGATTTTTTTTTATAACCACTCGGAAATTTAGAGTCCACATACCAAACACATGTGGGCTAAAAATGAATCACTTTTCTGCGTACGTCCACGTCTGTAAATACAGGCCAGCTATTTAGGCACTTACTGAAACATAGGTAAATTCCCGCCCACACCTCTCAGATCACGCTGATTGGAAGCCCTGTCTGGCTACAAACTAGTGCCGTTATACTTACAAACTCCACTACAATATATGTAGTCCCTGTTACAATCCGGAATTCAATTTCAGTAGTTACAATTCCATCTTCGTAAGCAAATTATCCACTATTGTTTTACTTACAAAAGCCCCAAACTGGACAGCAATTCGACCTTTAATGAGTTCGATGCCCTGTCTAGCTGCATTCAATGAATTGAACCACTGTATCCTCATACTGAATTCGTCATTACTGGTGATTTTAATATACACAATTCTGGGTGGCTTTGACATTCTTGACAGACAACACCCGCTCGTACAGCTAGAGAAAAGATTCCTAAAAGAAACGCATGGCAATATGTGAAATCCAATTGGAGCGGACATAACACCTTCTTTAGGAATTTTAACTGGTTGTTATGTTTCCTCGATAATGACGTATATGCCGCTACTGATATGATCACAAACACTTTGCTGTTTGGAATGAGATCCTTTATTCCCCATTGGATGAAGTGTATTAAACTAAAAGATAAAACGACTGTATAGAGGCTATTAGTGTTTGAGAAATATTTTTGCGGTCCTACAATACCGACAGAAGAAAACCGAAAGAAGTTCAAACGAGCCAGAAATAACTGCAACGTCTTTTAAAGCGTGTAAAAGTTCAAAATGATCAAAAACTGAGGCAACAAATACTACAATGTGCCAAAGGTAGTAAACATTTTTGATCGTTCTTCAAAAACATTTGAAATTCTGCTTCATCCCAACGCTCACTAATAATACATTTCAGCAACCAGCTCTTTAACTAAGGCCAATCCGCTTGCTGCACACTTTGAGGCTAGCTCAACACGTCAGATTGTGCTTTGTCCCGGCTTACATTTGAGCGCATCGAATCCTCAGTCGGATGAATTCACTTTTGCACTCGTGTAATAGCAAGGGTGCTTAAAGATCACAAATCCACTGGTCCACATAATATATTTCCCCTTCTTCTGAAGAGGTGTTCTTCCACGCTGGCAAAATCACAGCTTTTAGGACTCTTTCCAAGCAGAACAGCATTTATCCAGCCTGTCCCTAAAAGAAGTGAATCTTATTCTCTCTCCTCCTACAGATCCATTGCACTTACGTCACTTCTTTCCAAGATCATGGAAATTTTGATAAACCGTCAGCTCATGAAATGTCTCGAAGCACGAAAACACCATTGAAAAGCGAACCAAAGCGTACATCAATCTGGCGAAAGCAAGATAGTTGCATTTGACAAAGTTTGGCCTCTTTTGTCGAATATGCGTGCATTTGGCACGACTCTCTTTTTCAATGGATTAGAAAGTTGTCTAGGATGGTTTCAAGTCTGATATCAAAAACAAAAATGCTGTCTCCTACACACTTTTTAAATTTTCATCAATGATCTGTTGTCTGCTACTTCTAATCCAATATATTCCTCTGCTAACGACAGTACTCTCCGCTTTTCATATTCGTTCTCGGACTCACGTCCCTGCTCTGCGGCTGTGGAAAGGGAACGGCAGCATATGTTAATCTCATTAAATTCCAATATAAACAGCATAAGCAATTGAGGAAGAATCAACAGAGTGGAATTTAATGCTTCCGAAACACAATGCTGTCTGCTGTCGTTAAATCGAAATTCAAACACCCAGCCATTATCCATCAATGGCACTTGCATCATCGAAACCGAAAAACTTCCCACTCTCGGTATGTGTGTCAATGACAACCCCTCTGATCTGGCCTCAATATATAAGGCATTACCCCTCTTCAAACCCTTAACCCAAACACCCGTCTCGCTATGAATGCTCATCGGCTTACATTCAAGCCCACTTTTGGATGTACATTGAAATATCGTGATTCTTTCGTACATCTTCCTTCAACCTTCAAACATTCAAAGCTAATGTACATCGGTACCTCTCTTTCTTTCCTCCTTCGACCACGCTGTGTGCAAACATTTGAAGGGTGCCTTAACCCCTTGTAAAATGATTGACGAAATAAGAAAAACCCTACCTCTGATGGAATAACAAGCAGAGCCCGTAAAGCAGCAACTACCAGCAACTATGGATACCATAGGAAAGGTCATGATGACAATAGTCGAAGAGAGCAGTGGACTGGCAGATTACCAGTTTGAGCTACAAAAATCTCGGTCCACAGTAGACGCAGATGATTGATAATAGACTTAGACTTAAGGCTTAGTTGGGAAAAAAGTATCTATCACCTAATCCTCGCTGACGAAATTAATTCCAAACATTGGAGAACCCAGAAGCAGTCACAGATGATTACTGTTGTAAGTAGTTAGTTCTTTATAAATAGACGCACCTGCAATGAAATAATCTAGAAGAATGATATAGACTAACCGCCTTGAGAACAATCTGCTCCTTCCGGACTATCTCAGGGAAGGCGACGGGCGTTTTAGCTGCTACGAAGACTATTGATATAATGGCCGAAGAAATGAGGTGCGTACACATGAGGATACGTTCTTGTCCACCCAACGAATCAATTGGTGAGATCCATAAAATAGAAAGGGGTGTCAAAGTTCAAAAGTGTGAGAATCAATGGGATAATATTGTACCACCAAAGGAAGATGGACATACCAGATGGGCGAAATTCAGTCATTATTATCGTGTAGAGCTTTAGATGATGAATAGTAATTTTCGGTCTCAAGGCGGCCTTCCACGTGAAAGTCGATTGAGAATAGTGATGGAATCCAACTTATGGCTCGTTTTTTCCAGAATTTGGTCGAGTTTCGATTAACCCCGTGGTGTGCATATAACTTATCCGCTCTTGGTAGATAGGATACATAAGCGTGCGATGAAACTCATATTTGAGTAATGTCATTGCTTTACCCTATTCTGAAACTATTTTCATCACGAATATTCCAAAGAAATTGCTAGTAATATTCCGTCCCTCCAAACCATATCGCACGTTCAGTTTCAGTTATAAATGTATTTTATTTTCTTAACACTAACTCTTACATTCTAACAAAAAATGCTTAAATGCTAGCTTACAATTACTTAAAAAATCGTATGCCAACTTACTGAGCCCACACAGGCACTCTAAGTTACTCTAAATTCTTATATCTATGTCTTTCGACTTCATTTTATTTAGGAATACTTATTTTCTATACTCAAGGCTAAGACAAAATTTTTTTTACAGTTTTTAGTTTTAGTTTTAAATGCATTTTATTTACTTAATCATTAACTCTTACATACTAACAAAAAATGCTTAAATGCTAGCTTAAAATTACTTAACAATCTTATACTAACTTACTGGCCCCACACAGGCGCTCTAAGCTACTCTAAATTCTTATAACTATGTCTTTCGACTTTATTTACATTTTGCTTAGAACTATTTATATTGAATACTTAAGGCTAAGACAAAGAAGAAAATTTTGTTTACAAAAACTTAGCATATGGACATTTTTTTATTTTTTATAAAAACTTAGTGTCTAACTTAAAATAAACCTTAGCCTACCTAACCTACTCGTAAATGCACAATACACACATAAACATACATAGACATTCTACACAATCATATACATATATCAGTATACACCTTTGTATACACTGATATATGTATGTATATGTTTCTTAAATGCAAACCTAAACCTATGTAAGCTGGCCACCGCTATTCACAGAGCAAATAAATTAGTCAGCTCGGCCTCATTAGTGAGGCTGGACCGTAATTGACGGAAACGACGACAAAACATCTTCCCCATCATTCAACCACCAGAAATGCTGGTGCTGCCAAACGACATCCCTCTTATCGCGATTCCCCACCGCCCTACTGAACCTGAGGCGATCCACACTGCCGTATGCGACGTCTCTGTTGTAGTTGAGTCGCCTGTCCCCAGCTGTCCGAGCGATATGGAAGATTAACGGAACCGCTGATCTATCCTGGATCAACCCTATCTGATCCAGGTAGATAAATGCTTCCGGTGGAACGAAGCCGTCAGAGCGCACACTCTCGTCTTAAAGGTAATTGGGGTAGTAAGCCCCAGATATCAGGTTATTCGTCGAGGTCATTGCTCTTGCAATGTGCCTTCAAGTCAGCTTAATTACGAAGTTGTTCACTCGTATTAGGTTCACCCTGTTGCAAAGGACCTCATTAGGATAAAATTTCTTGTACTACGACTCTTTTGTTCTGTACAAGCGAAGACAAGCCCTAAGACAAGCCCTCTCAAACACACGAATCTTTTCCATTAAGCTTGCTCGTACATTGAACCACAACGGAAAACCAAATACCAGCATGGGCCTCATAACTTCTACCGCGAGCATCGAACTTGTCGAGTTGTAGAGGCTGAGTAGGGTCAATGAATCTCGAGAAGAAATTCTCCAGACGAGTCCTGAAACCAAAGGCCCCTGTCCTGGATCAAGGTGTTATACGACCCGTGCCGACGATCAACCTGGCTGAGGGCACAGTATCTCCAAAAATAGCTCAGTCGCAAACGGAGTATCCGGATACCTGGCGACCTCCGGATTAGCTAGCCTTATCTGTATACGGCGGACCTCTGTACAGATGGACACCCCTTTCTCCGCTACTCGTGGGACCATTAATGGATAACAACCAAAAAAACAAAAACCGAGGCCGGTACTCCTTCATTACCGGGCGGTGGAACGGTGACTACACCGACTACCGGCAAGGCTCCTACATTGCCGAGAGGAGGCAAAACTGTGGCAGGCCATGGTGCGCCATCCTCTAAAGGCAAAAGGAACGAACCAAAAAATAAGAATTCAGGAAGTGTTAGGACTGTGGCAAGCCATGGTCCTATCACCTCCTCCACCCCCAGCAGCAGCAAGTTTGTGGCAGGCCACGGACTTGTTGCTGCTACCAAAACTCCTCCCTCCAAGGAGGAATCTGGAGCTTCAGCCGCATCGGCAAGCTCCATCTAAGGCGCTCTACATAAGACGCCGAAATGCTTCACGCATCATCAAAACCTTCGGATCCATTCCGGAGGTTGAGAGAAGTGCGGAAATAAAGAGCAAGGTTGAGTGGGCTAAAAACATCCTAAAAGACGGATTTCCCACTGCTTCCACTGCTCCCAAAACGTCAAAAGACTCCTCTAAGCGTCAGAGATCGTTGGAGGAAACCGTACCGGTTTCCAAGAGGCCCAAAACACACAGTTCTACAACCCCTGGGCCATCCAACAGCAGATCTCTGAGGTCTTATAATGAAGTCCTAAAGGAAGCATTGGTGATCGCGGTGATCGACAGGAGCGATACCGACGGTTCCATTACACCGGAACGGTGGCAATTGGTCAAGTTGAAGCTCTCGAGCAACTTCTTGGCCATCATGCGGGAAATCCCAAGACCACCTCCTATCACAAGCGACGCTGGCTGGCACCAAGGCCATGTCAAGCTCATCGCTTGCTCCAACCAGAGATCTCTCGATCTCTTCACCAAGGCCATCGATGGTTTAGGAGAGGTTTGGCCAGGTGCAAAACTCGAGGTCGTATCTAACGAAGACATTCCTAGTAGACCTCGAACTCGTACCTGGATTCCAGCCGAACCCTCCTCTCCAGAAAGTATCCTGCAAATCATCCGGCTCAGCATCCCGACTCTTCCGACTCATGACCGGAAAGTCGAGAAACTGGAGGAACTAAGGGGTTCTTATAGATGCGCGTTAATTGTGATCAATAAGGAATCCCTTAATCCTTTGGCGCAGACGAAAGGCATGATTCGGTTCGGATTCGAGTCCATTCATTTAAGGGTGTACAAAAAGGATGAGCTGGATGCTGATAAGCAACCTCCTCCTCGTTTAACACCTGACATCACAACCTTGGATCTTGGAGCGTCGATATCCTTTCCAGAATTGGATAGCGACGACTCCAATCTGTCCGAGGTGACTACCAAGCCGTCGGTCTCCTCTTCTGACACACCGTCGGAAATGGAAACCGATGACGAAGTAATTAGAGGTTCTACACGATCAGAGATAGAAGATGAGCTCTTGGGCACATCTTCAGAATCAGAGGACCTCAACAACACCGTGGTGGAGGCGACTCTGGAAGACTGTAGCAATGATACGGTTTCTCCAGATTAATCTCCACCGCTCAAAAAAGGCTTCGGCCGCACTCATTCTGCGTCTTTCCAAAAACGCAGAAGACATAATTCTAATCCAGGAACCATGGATTGCAGAAGGCGTGGTTCGTGGACTTAGGACACCCACATACGTTCCGCTCTATACAAGAGACATAGGTAATATTAGAACTTGTATATTAGTGAAACGTAGCCTTGATGTATTTCTACTTCCCAACCTCAGTGACCCCGACCTAACCGTTGCCAGATTAGAGACTGCCAAAGGCTCTTATTGGCTGGCATCGGCTTACCTTGGCCACGACCAAGTGGGCCCTCTCCCTGGTGATAACCTAGAAAGGGTGGTACTGGAAGCTGGAAGGCAAAAAACTGGCCTCATAATCGGATGCGACGCTAACGCACATCATACGGTATGGGGCAGTACCGACATCAATGATAGAGGTGAGTCACTTTTAGACTATATTTTAAGTACTAACCTCTTAATTTGCAATATTGGCAATGAGTCCACTTTTATAACAAAAAACCGACAAGAAGTATTAGATATTACTCTTGTCTCCGACAGCATCACCCAAAGGCTAACAAACTGGATGGTATCGTCTGAACACTCCTTTTCAGACCATAGATACATCCAATTCAGTCTGAGTAATGCTCCCCCACGCCAACCAGCTTTCCGGAACTACCGGAAAACTGATTGGACAAAATATAGAGGAATACTGTCGGAAACGATATCCTCTAAACTATCAAGTACCCCCGCGTGACACCAAAGAGCTCGACATGAAAGTCAGGGAATTTACTCTGACTCTCAATGGCCGCTTCCTGCCCTCTTATTCACCCAAGAGGCAAGAAAAAGCCACATTGGTGGACATCGGCACTGGGACTGCTCAGAAACACCTGCAGAAAACTTTTCAACGCAGCAAAAAGCACAAGAAAAGTGACCGACTGGGACTCATATAAAGAATCCCTCAAATTATACAAAAAAGAACTGAGGAAGGCAAAGCGACAATCCTGGAGGTCATTCTGCGACAAAATTACAGAAACCTCTGAGGCATCGCGGCTAAGAAAAATCCTCTCCACAAATCCAATGATGCCCAGCTGTTTGAAAAAAACCGATGGCTCTTGGACAACCTCAAGTGATGAATCACTTAACCTGCTTCTGGACACCCACTTTCCAGGTAGCTCCCAACTCGCGGCCAGTAGCAGCCCAAACAAGCCTACTGCAACCGTGACCAAAATTCATGGTCTGATTACGAGAGACAAACTGCTCTGGGCGCTGCATAGCTTCAAACCATACAAGTCTGCTGGTCCGGACGGTATTATACCTGCCGAGCTACAGAGATCTTCAGATATTATTCTACCAGTGTTGGAAAATATTATGAGGAGCTGTGTAGAACTTATCCACATTCCACTGTTATGGAGAGAAGTCAATGTAGTATTCATTCCCAAAGCTGGAAAATGTTCTCATGTAGTCCCAAAGGACCTCAGACCTATAAGTCTATCATCATTCCTTCTGAAAACTTTAGAACGACTGATTGCTATCCATATTCGAGCTAAAGTTGATCCAAGACTTCTGTCTACGGCTCAACATGCCTACTGTAAAAGAAAGTCGGTGGAAACGGCTTTGCACTCTCTGACTAGCCACATCGAACGATCCCTACAATATAAGGAGTACACAATGGTTGCTTTCCTAGACATAGAGGGCGCCTTTAACAACGTGAACACATCCGCAATCACGACTGCGCTGTCAACTCTGCAGGTAGACGGCTCACTTGGGGACCTGATTAATCTAATGCTAACAAGCAGGATAATCAACTCCAAACTGGGTGAGACTTCTGCTAAAAGATATGTCAGTAGGGGTACGCCGCAAGGCGGTTACCTCTCTCCCCTTCTCCGGAACTTAGGAGTTAACGAACTACTGATATACCAGGAAGCGGGTGGTATCAGAGTGATTGCCTATACGGATGACGTTGCCATAGCCGTCTCAGGAAAACCTCTAAATACCATTAAAGAACTCCTCCAAGTAAATCTTAACAGATTAACCCGCTGGGCAGATCGCTGTGGATTGGGAATAAACCCCCATAAAACTGATCTTGTCCTCTTTTCTAGGAAATATAAAATTCCAATCACAGACCCTCCTTCAATAAACGGTACCAGTTTAGTTTTCTCCGATACAGCAAAATATCTGGGTCTCATTTATGACAGGAAACTAAACTTGAAACCTAACATTCAAGAAAGCGTCAATAAAGCTACAATAGCTTTATTCTCTTGCAAGAAAGCCATTGGGAACAAATGGGGCCTTCAACCTCGCATAACCCACTGGCTATACATCTCGGTCATAAGACCGATACTTACTTACGGGGTGGTTGTCTGGTGGACGGCCTTGGAAAATGCAGTCAACCGCATTAAATTAAGCAGAGTCCAAAGAACAGCATGTCTATGCACAAGCGGAGTCTTGCGGTCTACCCCCTCTGCGGCATTACATATTCTGCTTCACTTGACACCCCTCGACATTTTTAGCAAGCAAGTAGCTGCGACTGCAGCAATTCGCCTTAAAGCGACTAAACAGTGGACAAATAATTCATTTGGCCACGCCAACATTCTTAATACATTAGGAATCACAGAGAACACCGATTACACCATACCTGAACTTTGGTTTGACAAAAACTTCCATGTAAGCTTCCCCTCTAGATCATTCTGGGAGGAGGATGCTTTCATGGAGGACAAGTCAATCCATCTCTACACAGATGGATCTAAAACCGACAGCGGAGTTGGTGGCGGTGTTTTCTCAAATAAGCTAAATCTAAGCCTCTCTTTCCGCCTTCCAAATCACTGTAGCGTGTTCCAGGCGGAAATTTTGGTGATTAAAGAAGCTCGGTCCTGGCTGAAGAAAAACGTGATATCTGCAAAGGATATCCGCATATTTTCGGATAGTCAGGCCGCCATCAATTCCCTGGACTCGGTCTCATTGTGTTCTAAAACTGCCCTTGAATGCCGATCATCTCTTATGGAGATGGCAAAGCAGTTCAACATTCACCTCTGTTGGATGCCGGGCCACAGAGACATTCCAGGGAACTGCAGAGCCGATGAACTCGCCAAAATTGGAACTACTCTACCTATCCTACCGGACAAAGGTAGTATAGGTATACCAATCGCTACGTGCAAACTAACACTAAAGCTAGATGCCAATAAAAGAACGGACCTTAGGTGGACTGCTGGACAAACATGTCTAGCGACCAAACAGATCTGGCCAAGGCTGGATCTGAGTCGATCTAAGTGTCTGATCCTTTTAGATAGGAAACATCTCAGCGCCATAATAGGTGCCATTACCGGACACTGCCTCATAGGCAAGCACGCAAGAAGGCTTGGCGCTTTTACTAACGATTTTTGTAGACGCTGCATGGACGAGGAAGAGGAGGAGACAATCCCCCACCTACTCTGCACATGCCCAGCTCTGTCTCAGAGAAGGAAGCTTCATCTAGGAGCTTTCTTCTACAACGACCTAAACGATCTAGAAAAAATAGACGTTAACAGTCTCCTACGCTTTATTATAAGCTCAAACTGGTTCCAGTAGTAAGAAGATCATAGATCCACGTGGCATCACAATGGGCCAATAAGCCTAAGTGGGTTGGTATTTCCAACAGCCACTCTTACCTAACCTAACCTATGGGCCTCATAAGGGCCATGTAGCAGATTACTTTTACACTCGCATCGAGTTGGCTGCTATAAAACAATCTCTTTGTAAGGGCAAAAGCAACTTTAGCTCTGGCCAGAGCAGCATCTACATTTTTGCCAAAATACAGAAACTGATCTAGCCAGATTCCAAGGTATCTGACTACATTTCGACAGGCAAGAGGCTGTTCGTGCTGTCCAATGATTGAGAACTTTCGCCAATTTTTTCTGGTATCCCTAGAGGCTCCAGACAACGGCGTCCTAAAGAGAATGGTTTCCGACTTTTGAAAGTTGATTTTCAACTTCCAGTCATCGCAAAATCGTCCTATCTTATCGAAGTCATGCTGTAAGAGAGTATTAATAACCTCGATTTTTGGACCTGATCTGTACGCTATCAAATCGTCTGCGTACGCAATAGTATGGGGAAGTGAACCTATCAAGTCGCTTGTATAAATGTTAAATAGGATCGGCGAATTCACCGCGCCTTGCTGAAGACCATTTTTAATTTGAAATATTCCAACAGAAGTCACATCACCATTCTTCACGATGAACTGTCTGTTGGTTAGCATATTATAAAGAATGTACAAGAGTGGTTTACTGATCCCCAACCCAGCCAGCTTATAGAAAAGACCCTTTAACCATACGGCGTCGAAGGCCTTCTCCAAGTCAACAAGGCAGGCACCAGTGCATTGTTTTTTGCCTTTATTCCATTGGATATCGGACACCAGTTTAGACGCGGCATGTGAGATATCATGTCCCGCCTTAAAACCGAATTGATTATCCGGAACTATATGTTTGTCCTCAACCCACCTAGACAGAGCTCTATTGATTACCTTTTCAAAAACCTTACTGATATTCGGAAGGGGACTTATCGACCGGAGATTCGCCGGATTGGATATGTCCTTTCCCTTTTTGGGGATAGGTTGAACCCCCGCCGTTTTCCAATGCGCTGGATAATGTGCATTATTCATTACATTATTAAACAGGGTGGTGTAAATGTCCACCGCTTCTAGAGGAAGATGTCGAAGCATAATGTTCGGAATACCATCGGTCCCCACTAATTTCTTAGCCCTGATTGTGTCGAAGATCTTATATAGTTCTTCCTTCAAAATGAACGGGGGAAGGTCACTCTCTCTGGAAATGACATTATTTGCCATATTTTCGTCGCTGAACTGGGTGAAACCAGAGCCCTCGGATCGCCAGTTCCCTATTTCATTTCGAATGCAGAAGTCGTGCACAAAGACGCGATTGTCCAGGTCGTAATTAGGGCCAATGGTATCAGTGGCCTTGTATACTTCCTGGAAAGACGCCCCTATGGCCCCAACCTTCTCCTGCGGATCCTCGATCACAAAGAAGCCGTCATCGTCAGCGGCTTCATTTGGATCAATACCTGCTATTGTCAGTAACCGTTCGTTGTCTGTTGTCCGGGCTATTTTAAGACACTGAAGGTCGTTTTGATTTTTTCTTCGAAATAGTTTATTTATTTGCGGAAACATATTCGGGTTCCTGGTGTTTACAGCCCGAACCTTGTTGTTCCAATATGAACTTACAGAAATTCTGTAATTCTCTTTTATTAGCGTTTGAATATTTTTAATCGACGACTTCAGTGTCCTAATCTCCGGGTTTTGTCTGTCAGTTAACTGTCTGTACAAGTTGTTGAGTCTTGTCAGAAGTCTACTTTTCTGTCGGTGCAGTGCGTCAATAGTAGGATTGCGGAACAGGTATTCGTTAGTCGTACGTCGATACCGCGGTATTGTAGTGTCCACAGTTTATAATTGTCTCATCCATTTGTTTTAGGTAATTGTCGATCTCCTCGTTTGATAAATTCCTATTATACGGTGGGTGGAGCGTGTTCGAGGAGAGCGCTCTTGTCAAGGTTGTGGAGAAGCGTGTCCATCGAGTCTTACTGTAGTTGTAACAATATTGCTGGACAAACTCCTCCAATTCCGCAGTTTCGTTGGGAACTGTAGTTCCCAGTCGCCTCTCGGAAACGACGGGTTATCCGTCGCTTTAAGACCGAGTCTGTACATCACATCGTGCTGACCCCACCAATCGAGTAGTAAGTTCACTCTAGTATTTGGCAAATTATTTCCCCAGTCTCTGTGTCTAGCGTTGAAATCCCTGCCTATTACAAAATAATTCTCTCCCGATTCCAGCCTCAAGTCGAAAAAGCGTGTCGAGCTCTGTAATGAATAGAGTGGATTGTGAAGCCTCAGGTGCATAAACAGAGGCCAAGTACAGCCGCTTTCCACTGCAAAGCGGGATGTAAATAACGACTGCCTCCAACACCCGGAACCCTGCGCAACACGACCTTGTACACTCTGTGAAATTGTATACCTTCTTTAATGAAGATCGCGACACCGCCTTCACGTTTGGATCTGGGCCGGTTTCTTCTTCTAACAATATAATTACTGTACTCTAGTTTGTGCATATCGGTTAGCTTGGTTTCGCTAGAGAAAAAAGATCGCAACTAATTGTCTTTAATATGAAACTCAATCACTATTTACTTATGGAAAAGCCGAAACACGTCAACACGTCTATCCTCTGCCGAGGTCTATGAACGACTGCCCGATATCACACGTCTCGCTACCCTTATGCCCACTTTCTTGTGTCCTCTGGGATATACAGATTCTTTTCCAAGCCGCACAACTGCCTTATGAAATGCGCTTCCGAGCTTTTTGTTTCCTAGTCAGCTTACATTATTAACTCTCTTTCTTTTCCCCTAATTTTCCTTCGCTCGAGCGGTTTCCAATTATTTTGTTCGTTGATTACACGATAGTGGTCTGGGTAAACATTGGTCCCTCGGGATGTTCGAAGTAGTGAAACATGATCGCTTTGATTGACTGTTTTATGGTCTGGTAGTAAGAAAACCATGTCTTACCTTTATTCATATTTCATCCTTTTACATATCCACAACGTTTTATAAAAGAAGATAAAGAGGTAGAGTATAGCTTCTAATCGCGTTTTCTTATGAACACAAAGCATGTAATCTTCCAGCTCCGATACGAATCGGTTTATTCAATTTGTTCTCATGTCTGTGCCATTGTGTTTTCTCGGCACTAGCCCGCAGTGTCTTTGGCTCTGCTTTTACATGCACTTTTTTGTCCCTCGGAACACAAATCTTCAAAATGGTTCGTAGTTGGCTGTAATCCGCGAGCCTGATTGGCAGCTGTCAGCGAGTATTTATCAGATCATTTTTTTGTTCCTTGTTTCGGTTCATTCGTGGAATTCTTGGGAATGAATTTAATTCCATAAGTTAGGTTCTCATAGTAACGAAACCAGCAGAAATGTTCAACAGCAAAAACTCATTGCTTTTCTTCTTGATTTTCTTAGACCAGTAAGTTACTTACTTACTTAGGTGACGCTACAGTTCGGGATGAGCCTGGACCTTAACTAACAAGCTCTCCAGTTAGTCCCGTCTTTAGCTAATAGCCTCTAGTTGCGCTGTCGAAGTCGGTTGAAGTCCCCTTCTACTTATGCACCTAAAGTAAGGCCTTCTCCTAATGCCTTCTACCTACGGCTTAGATTCGGAGACTCTTCGGGGCGGAGCATTGGTCTCCATTCGCTCTACATGTCCTACCCATCTCAGCCGATTGAGGCGGTATTTCGTCGTTGAATCTTCTCCAAAGCTCGTCAACGGAAACAGGATCGAATATTATTCGACGGATTTCTCTCTCGAAACAACTGAGGATATCTTCATCCGTCTTCGATAGGGTCCATGCTTATGTACCATAAATAGGACTGGAATTGATCAAGATCTTATATAGAGTCTCCTGAGTTTTACGGGATAGGACCCTACTACTCAGTTGCCTTTAGACCCTAAAGAAACAGCGATTGGCAAGAGTGATTCTTCGTTTCATTTCTACTGAGGTGTTGTTGGCAGAATTCTATCCAATTCGTCGATGTTGTGTGTCATTTCTTGTTGACAGCATATACTTAGTTTTACCCTCATTTATCGCTAAACCCATTTTAGCAGCTTCCACTTCGACATTATCGGTATATCCTAGTAGTTACAAAGATTTTTGAAAGATTGTGCTCCCAGTATTCACTTGTGAGTTCCGGACAATTCTTTCAAGTATGATGTTAAAGACAACGCGTCACCTTACCTAAAACCTTTTTTGACATCAAAGGTCTCGGTTAAGTCGTTACTGACCTAGGTGGAGTATCGAGCGTTCTTAATCATCATTCTGCATAGACGGTTAAGTTTGGCAGTAATCCTAAAACTACACATGGCTCTATATACTCGTAGCTCGTCCCTATAAATGCAATCTTATGCGGTCTTAAAATTGATGAAAACATGGTGGGTATTGAGATCGGAGTGTGAAGATTTAGTCAATTGTGGACTTTCTAAGTCTGAAACCGCACTGATAAGGACAAATCAGGTTGTTGGCGAAAGGTTTCAGACGTTCACACAATATGGCAGATAAGATCTTGTATCCAATGTTGAGGAGACTTATACCTCCATAGTTTGCGCAGTTGAGGACATCTCCTTTTTGTGGATCTGGCATACGGTCGTACAACAATTCCATTCATCAAACATACACTCTTCTGACCAGATCTCAAAAATGGCCTGTAAGTCGTCAGATCCAGCAGCTTTGGTGTATTTAAGCTTAGATATTGCTATTCTTAATCTTGCTTGTCAGGTGGACTGCGTATTCTGTCTGACGGTGGCATGTTAGGCTTCTGCGTAAAAAGCTTTTCCATATTCTAAGCACCGACTGTGAGTCCACCACAAAGTTTCCTTCTACATATCTACGGATCTTCTTGCCTTCACACGTTCTTTTCATCTGTTGATAAAACTTTCGTACGTTATACCTGGAGGAGTACAACCTCTCAATATCTACGATAGTGCGCTTGTCTTGCTTTTTTTTTTCTTCTGGAGAAGCCGATGTTCTTTCTGTCTGTTCTGCTCCTAAAGTTCTCAAATAACTCTCGCCCTTCGTTGCAGCGCCGCTTTGTAGACTCCTTGTTTAGCTGCATATGTTTGCCGGCATTCTCCATCAAACCGTGGCCGGGTGAAACCCAGCACATCAGTTGCAGCGTCTCTGATGGCACGTTCGCAGCGTTGCCGCTGGTCTGCTGTCGTCTACAGTGAGTCCATTTTTAACCGCGGCCATTAGTTGCTTCGTCATATATGTATTTTCAATTCTTCCGTATAGGATTGTGAGCATTATGGCAGCGTAGGCCAGTATAATGACATTGGCCGGGCATGCGCTTGCCATTTTAATGCACTAAATTTATCCAGTGTTGGCTTTCAAGACTTGCAGGGTTTGTGGCTGGTTGTGGTAAACGCGATATTTTAAAAAGCTCCAAAAAGCGGGAGATCACTTGACCTGGAAATTGGTGATTCAAAATCTCCATCATAGTCCGAGCTATGTGAACGGTTGCTCCGTCCTGTTGGAAACAACAGTGCTCGAGACGCAGTTCAGCAACTTGCAACAAAAAAAAACTCGTTTAACATGTACCTGAAGCGCTCACCAGTTACGGTTACGGCGCTGCCGTTGGCGCCAATCACCTTTTCACTGCAAACAGTTACTTTGAGGGTTTACAATGGCTCTTCGTCCATTTCATTTGGATTCTCCGTACCTCAGAAACACAAATTTTGTTTATTCAATATTCCTCCACCACAGAAGTGATATTCTCGGTCGAACGAGCAATACGGGGCCAATACGACCGGAAATTATTCAAATAAGATGTAACAATAATTCCACGTATATTACTCCATTGTTTATTGTCAACTAATTCTCTATCCGTCTACACCATAAATGTCAAAGCACAATGATACTTGACACCATTTGCAAAAATTATGGCACATTCACATTATGACATTACTTTTGCCCCACCTTGTATATTGCAGATATATTCTGATCCTATGTAGCACAAAAAAAAATCAAAAGCAAGAAACGCATTTGATATTCGATAATATTAAAGAGCCACAAACAACTCACAATCCTTTAACAATGTAACTAAGTAGCTGCCTTAAAGCCCAAGGTTTTCCTCGCCTCCTAAGTAGAGTTAACAAAGCCAATATTATGAGTAAGATTAAAATCTATGTTGCTACCGTCTTACCGTCTTATGGTCTTGCGTTTGGTCGTCACTTCTTGTCGTCTCCGTAACCTTGACGTCTTTTGATACCCCCCTAAGGTTATTAATGTTTCCATTAGTTCCAGATCATTAATTCAATATCCAGTAAATTGCATTTTCTACAGTTAGCTATTGAAGATACCATCAACTAATCGCATTCGACTCGTTCGCATAGTACCTCCATTCGTACTGCGAAACTATTAAAACATAATATATTGCTGAGAAATGTATTTCAAATAAATTATACACATTACCCTCTCAACTAATTTCACTAGTATGTAGTTAATACAAGTACAAATGTTGATTTTTGGACGCTCATGTACCAGCTTGCACATACAAGCAGTAGCATGTGAACAAATATTATCTGTATATCGCGTGGAAAAACGTTAATATTCATCGCGCATCGCCCCAGGACTCGTTGAAATTTAATCCATTTTCGATCAGTTTCATCGCTTTTTGCATAGCCTGCATCCATCGGATGCACTCTACTAGGGGTACGTACTTGTACTGTTGGAAATTTATAACAACCACGCGCAATAAAATTCCTTTAAGCGAGAGCGAATTTCATGAATTGCTGGCAATCAGCAACGAAAAAGCAACAAAAATAACTATCTTCTCCAAAGGCACCGGATTGTACAATTGTATATTTCGTGCTCGTAGACTGCGGAAGTTGCGAAATTTTGTTTATCATGCCAATCTGTGAAACGTGGGTACGGTCGTTTGTTGGTCTGGGAAGGACTTCACCAATTTATTGCTGTTTTAATTGCATGTGAAATTCAGTAGATTCTGCCAGTGAGACGTTAAGACATTTGAGGTTCAATGCAGGTTCAAAAAGTGAAAATTGTTTAATTAGGAGTTTCATGGACCCCGAGTATGGGGGCTTGTTCAGCAGCTGTACAGGAGTTGTATGGCTCTACTCGTACATTACATTAAAGCTAAAACTAAATTTGCAATTTTTTCAGTTATTACCTATAAATTAACGTTAAACAATTTAAGATTTTGGGCGAAGCAGTGAGTACTGGCGAAGAACAAGTTTTTCCTAAACAAATAAAATATAGGTAGGTAGGTAGGTAAGAGTGGCTGTTGAAAATACCAACCAGCTTTGGCGTTTTGGCATATTGTGATGCCACGTGAATCTATGATCCTCTTACTAATGGAACCAGTTTGAGCTTATGATGTAGCGTAGGAGACCGTTTACGTCCATACTTTTTAAATCGTTTAGGTCCTAGATGAAGCTTTCTTCCCTGGGAGAGAGCTGGATAGGTACAGAGTAGGTGGAGGATTGTCTGCTCCTCTTCCTCGTCTATGCAGCTTCTACATAAATTGTTAGTAAAAACGCCAAGCTTTCTTGCGTGCTTGCCTATGAGGCAGTGTCCAGTGATGACACCTATTATGGCGCTGAGATGTTTCCTATTTAGAAGGATTAGACATTTAGAGCGATTCAGATCAAGCTTTGGCCAGATGTATTTGGTTGCTAGATATGCTTGTCTAACAGTCCACCTAAGGTCCGTTCTTTTATTGGCATTCAGCTTTAATGTTAGTTTGCACGTAGCGATTGGTATACCTATGCTGTCCTTTTCCGATGGAATAGGTAGAGTGGTTCCAATTTTGGAGAGTTCATCGGTTCTACAGATCCCTGGAATGTCTCTGTGGCCCGGCACCCAACAAAGGTGAACGTTGAACTGCTCTGTCATCTCCATGAGAGATGATCGGCATTCAAGAGCGGTTTCAGAATATAATGAGACCAAGTCCAGGGACTTGATAGCGGCCTTACTATCCGAAAAGATGCGGATATGCTTTGCAGATATCACGTATTTCTTCAGCCAGGACCGAGATCCTTTAATCGTCACAATTTCCGCCTGGACCATTCTACAGTGATTTGGAAGACGGGAAGAGAGGCTCAGATTTAGCTTGTCTGAGAAAACACCGCCACCACTTCGGCTGTCGGTTTTAGATTCATCTGTGTAGAGATGGATTGACTTGTCCTCCATGAAAGCCTCTTCCTCGCAGAAGTAGCAAGAGGAGAAGCTTGCATGGAAGTTTTTGTCAAAACACAGTTCAAGTATGGTGTAAGCGATGCTCTTTGTGAGGATTCCTAATGTATTAAGAATATTGGCGTGGCCAAATGAATTATTTGTCCACTGCTTAGTCGCTTTAAGGCGAATAACTGCAGTCGCAGCTAATTGCTTGCTGAAAATATCGTGGGGTGTCAAATGATACAGAATGTCTAATGCCACAGGGGAGGGGGGGAGGTAGACCCCGAGGCTCTGCTTATGCATAGACATGCGGTTCCTTGGACTCTGCTTAGTTTAATGCAGTTGACTGCATTTTCTTAGGCCGTTCACTAGACGACCACCACGTAAGTAAGTATTGGTCTTATGACCTAGATGTATAGCCAGTGGGTTATGCTAGTTTGAAGGCCATATTTATTCTCAATGGCTTTCTTGCAAGAGAATAAAGCTATTGTAGCTGTAGTTTCCTGTCAAAAATGAGACCCAGATATTTTGCTGTATTGGAAAATACTAAACAGGTATCGTTTATTGAAGGAGGGTCTATAATTGGAATTTTGTATTTCCTTGCCGCCTACACCGCCTTGCGGCTAACCTCTGCTGACACATCTTTTAGCAGAAGTCTCACCCAGTTTGGAGTTGATTATTGTGCTTTTTAGCATAATACTGATCAACTCCCCAAGTGAGTCGTCTACCTGCAGAGTTGACAGCGCAGTCGTGATTGCAGATGTGTTGAAGTTGTTAAAGGCGCCCTCTATGTCTAGGAAAGCAACCACCGTGTACTCTTTATATTATAATGATCGTTCGATGTGGCTAGTCAGATAGTCCAAAGCCGTTTCCACCGACTTTCCTTTACAGTAGGCATGTTGGGCCCTCGACAGAAGTCTTGGATCAACTTTAGCTCGAATATGGATATCAATCAGTCATTCTAGAGTGTTCAGAAGGAAAGATGAAAGAATTATAGATCTAAGGTCCTTTAGGACAACATGAGAACATTTTCCGGCTTTGGGAATAAATACTACATTGACTTCTCTCCAACAGTGGAATGTGGATAAGTTCTATACAGCTCCTCATAATATTTTCTAACACAGGCAGAATAACTTCTGAGGACCTCTGTAGCTTGGCAAGTATTATACAGTCCGGATTAGCAGACTTGTATGGTTTGAAACTATACAGTGCCCAGAACAGTTTGTCTCTTGTAAGCAGACCATGAATTTTGGTCGCAGTTGCAGTAGGCCTGTTCGGGCTGCTACTGGCTGCGAGTTGGGAGCTACCTGGAAAGTGGGTGTCCAGTAGCAAATTGAGTGATTCATCACTTGAAGTTGTCCAGGAGCCGTCGGTTTTTTTCAAACAGCTAGGCATCATAGGATTTGTAGAGAGGATTTTTCTTAGCCGCGATGCCTCAGAGGTTTCTGTGATTTTGTCACAGAGTGACTTCCAGGATTGTCGCTTTGCCTTCCTCAGTTCTGTTTTGTATAATTTGAGTCCCATTCAGTCACTTTTCTTGTGCTTTTTGCTACGTTGAAAAGTTTTCTACAAGAGTTTCTAAGCATTCCCAGTGCTGATGCCAACCAAGGTGGCTTTTTCTGGCCTCTAGACTGAATAAGAGGGCAGGAAGCGGCCATAGCCTGACTGAGAGCCAAAGTGAATTCCTTGACTTTCATGTCAAGCTCATTGGTGTCACGCGGGGGATTTGATAGTTCAGAGGATAGCGTTTTTGACAGTATTCATCTGTATTTTGGCCAATCAGTTTTCCGGTAGTTCTTGAATCTTAATAAAACGTTAAAACGTAGACAATGTTTTTCCACCAAGTATACTAAACGTATATGAATTTAATTGGAATATATATAGGAGATTGTGGATAACAAACGTGGATTGTTTATAAAAATAAATTTCTAAAGATCTGAGTATGGACTTCTGGAATTACGTATGGAATTACAAACTCCGACGCTACCGTCAAAGATTGCCGCCAAAATACACCAGTCTCATGGTCATTGCCCCGCATATATCCAAAGGAACTTCTGACCCAGCTATCTCATTTATAGTATATTGCATCCGGCTCGTGCATGTATGCAATATGTCAGCACGAGTACCTCATCAGCACAGGCTCCCAGTTATTCACTAGCTAGTTCATGGTTATCGTGAAGTTGATTATATTCGCTAATGTCAGCTTGCATCGTGTTAACTAAGTATTTGTGTTTTTATATAATTGGTGAAGGTTTTTGTGTAGCATTTCCTTTGAGCATAAATATTTAGCTGTGATGTGTTTTAATAATGTTAGGTAAGAATTGTTAGGTATCAAGGTAACTTTATAACAGATCTCCGTAGATTTTGCAATACTTTTGAAACATGTATAAAAATTTATGCGATAATAAAGTAAGGTATGCTAGCAACTGGGGCCGTATATCAGCAATAATATGGCGAATGTTGACTTCAAAATCGGCCAACGTCTCTGGTTTATCGGCATAGACTTCACATACCCAAAAGAAAGTAATCTAAAGGTGTGAGATCTCAGGATATTGGAGGCCAGCTCACAGGTCCATTACGCGAAATTATGCGCTCAGCAAATGTTTCCCGCAATAAATTTGTGGCGTCGCACCGTGAAGCATGTTGCGCCATCTTGTTGAAACCAAAGCTCTTTCATGTCAATGCCATTCAACTGAGGAACAATGAAGTCAGAAATCATGTTTCTAAAGCTCTCTGCATTGACGATTACATTCTGGCCGGCGTCGTCCTTAAAGAAATATGGGCCGATGATTCCACCAGCCCATAAAGCACACCAAACACTAAGTTTTAATGGTTGTAAGGGTGTCTGGACAAAGGCTTCTGGGTTTTCTCCACTCCAAATTTGGGAATTTTGCTTGTTTACATATCCATTTACATTTACCAAAAATGGGCCTCATCGGAGAACAAAATTTTGCGTTGAAAATGAGGATCAATCTGAATCATGTTTTTGGCTCATTCACCGAACCTATGACGCGTATAATGGTCACGCGGTTTAAAATTTTGAATGAGCTGGATCTTGTAAACTTTTAAGCCAAGATGTTTCCGAAAAACTTTCACAAAGTAGATGGGCATAGCTCCAATTCCTGTGCACGATGGCGAATCAACTAATTCGAATTCTCCTCAACACTGCGCTCCACATCGCCAATAACTTCGAACTGTTTGTCGTCTTAGGAGGTGCGTATTATCTACTAGAGTGTACGTTATTGCGAAAAAGATTCATCGTGTTCCGAATAACTTGCTCAGATGGACGATTATGTCGACCGTTTGGCTAACTGAAGCATGGTATTCAAAATAAATTTGCACAGTTTGCACGCGTTGTTCTGGCGTTAATCTATTCATCGTAAAATGTCAAAACTTACTAAACACAAATCAATTTTCAACTGTCAAATTGACAATCTGTAGAAACAGTGTTGCTAGTTTAAAAACCAAACCTCTAAAAAGAAAATACCCTTTTTTACTTGTAATTTGCGTATGATCCATCTAACTCTCGCCGTATTAGAATTAACCATATGCATCCTTCCACTACAACCGACTTAGAATGGTCGCTTTTCTAGGCATCAGAGGTTTCTCCAAATATGTAAGGACTAAACAGCAAACCAATGCCACTTTTGTGAAGAATCTAGAGGTAAGCCTATGAAATCCGGAATAAGGCGAGAAAATAAACTACCACAACTTAAATAATGAAAGAGGTCAGCTCCAGATGTCAAAAATGCTGTAAATGAAGAAGAACAAAGTGCGCAAGAAATTTATATTGAACAACTTGAAAGAATGTAGGGATGGTAGAAAAATTCTACATGGTGTATCAAAAGTCCGACTCCACATAAACGAAGAAACGTGATGGTGGAACAATGAGATGTACATGACTGTAAGGACAAGAGACAACCCTATTAAGCGTGAAAAGCGAAACTACTAAACCCATAAAGTGCGTCTTGACAAAATTGCAAAACAGTGGTCAAAAAAGCGGTAGTTAGAGGACGCGGGGAAGCAGTAAAGACACTGCATCGGAATTAAAAGTGGTACTCTCATAAATCATAAACAGGAGGAAGGCGTTGAAGAAATACAACGCCGCCGTAGCATGGGCAAACGAGCGTATATTTTTAAAATTTTGGGCAAAACGAAGAAAAAACTCGCAAGAGATTTAATCGCAGTAAAAATGGTTTTCATTAGATGCGTCCAATTTTTCCAATTCTTCGAACTCACGCGTACCATCTTTTGAAAGATGTTATATTTGTGATCCAGATTGCCTACCATTTAATCATGGAAAGGTATGCACTTCAACATAATTTTCAAGTTATCCGAAAAATTCGCATTTAGCTATAACGGTACATATGTAGTCATAACATTACGTGCGCTAACTTAAATTTTTGGTCGATTTAATTATCTTGATAAGCGAACAAATGAGCGATTAGAGAAAAAAATTTGAACTGATTCCATTATATTGCCGTTTCAGTAAGACAGAAAAATGGCAGAAGTGAAGAGAATATTACAGATGTACCCGAGTACGCGATCAGTTAATTCCGCACCATTCTCAAAACCTGGGCATCTATCGAAAGCACCCGTGGCATACTATGTTAATAAGATCGTATAGAATCAAGAGTTAAAGCAAAATGACCGTTGTGCAACTTGAACTTTCGCTTATTGAGGTCTGTTGAAAGCAGAAGAAAATGTTCACCGATACATCATTCTCAATGGTGAAGCATATTTTTTGTTAAATGGCTTTTTTAGTAAAAAAAATTTTACGTATCTGATCAAGCGATTAGTCGGACGTGAACTGCTTGATATAGTTTTCATGCCGGAAATTTGTTAACCAATTTTTAGTTGAATTGATACTGGAATGCTTGGGGGATATATGGTTTCAACCGTAAACTATGCCACTATCGAACTTATTGAAGACAAAGTTTAGTCATTATCTTATATTTAGGCCAGGTCAATTCGCAGCCTATCTCATACGATTTAATACATTAAGTTTCTTTTTTTTGGGATACGTTAAGTTTCTTGTCTATGCTAACTTGCCAGAAATCTTAGACGACTTAGAAGCGAACATTAGACATAAAATTGTTGAAATATCAACTGAATTCTGCTAAAAGGTTATGGAGATTTGGCTAATCATAATGATATCAATCAATAATTTTTGAATCCAAAATAATAATTTTATTAATTCATATTTACATAAAAAATAAAACACGGATATGAGCACCCGCTATCAGGGAACAATGAAATTTGAAAAAGATGGAAAGAATATTTTAACGCGTTACTTACCGAAGAATCGAAGTTATGGAATGCTTAACCAGTGGAGAGTGAACCTCGCATAAATAAAGGCAAAAGCCACACGAGAAATTGCAATAACTACCGATCGCCGAAATTGATGTGGATAGAAGTATATGGGAGAGTTTTAGGGTTAAGACAATATATGACCCGATTCAAAGGCTCTGCCATTAATCACTAAGGATTATAATTATAACCAGCTTTATAATTGCAAGGGTGTGGTAAATAAAATACAAGCATAGTA
The DNA here is from genome assembly GCA_949129095.1 of Volucella bombylans. Lineage (NCBI taxonomy): Eukaryota > Metazoa > Arthropoda > Insecta > Diptera > Syrphidae > Volucella > Volucella bombylans. The sequence goes on along the minus strand of OX422143.1, from coordinate 99,306,638 downwards.
GAGACAAAAATAATTGGATCGCTAAAATGCGAAAACAACAGGAAACTCTTCGTTTTATTTAACCAGATGGTCGAAAATAGTGGCCTGTATAGTGGGTTTATGAGCCTGCTTATAACGATCTTCGAGGAATGTAAGCCTAAGAGACACGAAAAGTATTTAACTTTTTAAGTGAGAGGTTTGGGCTTATCGTCGGAAACCATACCTTCTAACAACATATCTGTAGCGAAACAGATGCAAGCCTTGAATGAAAAACATAGCATCTCGTCATGTAAGATCCATAGTAATTTCTAGTCAAGGGGTATGATAATAAATTAATATAATGCGTTTTCTATACTATTGAATCTACTTTGGGTTGTCTGGTGCAAATGACACCTATAGTCTTATGTTGCAATAAGATATATATCCAACTTTGAAAAAGTTCTTCACTTCAAGTTTCTACCTGAGCTACCTTTCAGATGTAGTCAAAAACTGAGCACTCATACTGACGCTACGCTTAAAACAAATTATACGTTCCGAAGTCGAAATAATTAAATCAACGTTCTTTGTGCTTAGAACTGGCTTTGGATACATAGATGAGCTATTAAATTATCTTAGACTAGCCTTTAAGAACGGGTTCAAATTACTCAATTATATGCAACTGAGCTCTATGCGAACTTCATTCCTCTTTCCATAACTGTGGTCTTTCTTAAAAGAAAAGACGTTACCAATGTCAATAGTTAAATTCAGAAGTTAGGGTTGAATGGGTTGGGTGAAGTATCTGTGTCTTTAGCGATACCCAAGCTACGCACAAGAATCGCAGCCTGGGTAAGGGCTGACCGCTTCGTCGATCTGAGCAATTTATGGGCAGAAATATCTTTTAAGTAAATCACTAAAATCGACTCATTCTCTAAATAGTTTTAAGGCATTCATATGCAGACGATGTAGCTCTACTACCTGTCAGAGCTTCCCTGGCAACTGTTTATTCTAGTGCGCAGATAGCCCTTAAAGTCATCAGTGATTGGTGTACCAGAAATGGACTATAAGTTAATTCTCTTAAAACTGAGGCAACAAAATGCTGACTGATGTGAATCATTTTGTGCATAAAGGCATCGTCATCCATTCCCCAACGAAGCTAAGTCTTTGAATGTAACCTGGATAAAGGAGCTTACAGCAAGTCATGGGCTTGTTGATCTTTTCGATCAAAACGGTTATAATAAGACCATAGGTTGTCTGGTGGAATAAGATTTCACGTAAAGAAAATCAGACCCCAAAAAACGAGTACTACTTTAAGTGTGTAGCCTTATCTGAAGGGTGCTGGTACTGCAGACTCTATATCACTAAAACGCTTATTCTGTTATATTCAATAGTTTCTATTTTCAGTTTCATATCTGGACAACTCTTGAAATATTCAATGCATTGGCAAAACTACAAGTTGTGAAGAATTGTGGCCTTCTTCGGCAACTCTATTCATCCATAGTCAAATACAGATCATTTATTAGAATACGTCCTTAACTACGAATATATATATTGTGTCTGTATTGAATTCACAATCACATCTCATTTCCATAATCGTTTCCCGTCAAAATGAAAGGAAAAAAAATCCCCCTTCATATTGTAAATAGAATGCACAAAGAAAGGTTTTACATAAATACTGAATTGTTTTTAAAAATATCTACTCCCTAAAACCCACTCACAGATAGTTAAGGCAATGTAGTCACTCATGTATACACTCATGTACATACCTATATATGTATGTGTTCGTTTTACACGTAAAGAGCTCTGACACCTTCTGGCTTTCATGTGTTGACCACATAACACTCTTGATGACTTCATAAAATTTAAATTTTCCTCACATGAATACCAAAACACAATGAGGAGTAGAAAAACGTTACGTATACGCCACCTCTCTATAGGTACAATTCAGGAGTACGCAAAATTTCCGGAAGTACTTTCGAGCTGAGTTAATGGAACAACTGCAGGAACCCAGGAACTGACATATAACTTATTCAATGAAGGAAAATGATCCATAAGTGCAGGTAACAAAAGTTTTGCCTCTTTTTTTAGACAGGTTAATGTATGCTTTCACTCCCTGCGGTACCAGAACAAAAGAAGTCATGAAGTATTTTGCTATTTTCAGTTTTGTTGTTCCAGAATTTTATGTACTTTGTCGGTTTTATTACACCACGATAGATATGTAGTTACTTTCAGCATCTGGTTAAAGGAGAGTGGTATAGTATTCCAATGTTTGGGGTCCCTTTTTTACAGGTCATTGATTTCAAATGGGTAGTCTTCATTGAAAGTTTTACCTTGGAGATGAAATGGGAATCAAATCAGATTTCTTCTGCAAATTAGCAGTCGATTTTAACGTCTTGCTTTCAAAAATTTCTCAAAATACGGAAATATTTTAGTTGTAGTTTAACTTATACCTAAAACTGCGATTGAATAAGGAGCAAATAACTCTCTGTAGCAAAAAAACATTTAGCGGAGTTAAAGATTGACAAATCGTAAGTATGCTTAGAAAAGTACAGTGAATAAGTCAGTAACAATAAATTTTGTATTGAAATAAACAACCTTACGCTTGTTTGAAAGGAGTTTCTGAAGTTTCCTGAAACCAGTCCTTATAATTTGTTCATCGTAACCATAAAAGTGATTAGACTGTCCAGTCTCAGTCCTCTTATATGCTGAAAAGAAGCAAGGAAAAATTTATCATCAACATATTGACTTATCATATTAAGGGTTATCAGTGTCTTTAGAACGATTTCGGCCAAAATGGTTATAGCCAGAATGATGCCCATCGATATCATTGCGGACGAGATGCAAAGAGTCTGTAATAGAAGAACTACTAGTAACCAAGGATCAAAAAATAAAGGAAGAGGAAATAACGACCCCAATGACCAGGTGGCAAGCTCCGTGGAATACCACTACGAAGGGCAGATGAACCTACAGATTTATGGAAACTGTAACTACCATCTTACGCAGTTCCTTTTTGGTCACGGTGGATATCGAGAATATCTACCCGTTTCGGGCACTAAAGCTCACCTTTATGCCCAGACTGCCAAAATCAGAAGCAAGGCACAGAGCATGCAATATTCCGTTGCACATGCCTTCTGTGATAGAGAACTGACATACCAATCTCGCAGTCAATAATTGACCAAATGTTGCGGTCAGAAGAAAATTGAATGAAGATTTGCACATACATAACTGATATGTCTTACGCTAGTAATAACCGAGTCAAGATTCCGCTTAAGACTGTTTTATTCTTTATCTTGATTACATATACATTATATATTCTCTGCTTATGACTAACGGGTTAATTTAGTTTAAGTGAGAGAGGGAGAGAGGAAAAGAGAAGGTGGAATGAATATACCTAATATATATCACTCCTCCCCACTTAAATGAAAGTATCTAAAACTAGGTTTAATATAAGTGTAGTATACTTAGACTTCATTTTGCTTAGTCTAATAAATATAATTTCATTTTAGGTATAATTAAGCTCTCCACTGATAAAATGAATAATTTATTTATTAAATAAAGGACTTGAATTAACTTTAGACGAATAATATCTATTGCTTAACCTTCTTAGTTTGTTTAAGACGGTTTGATCTTCGAACTACAAATTCTGTGAACTCCGTATCGCAGGATCTCTTTCCTTTCCTAGCAGGTTTAACTATAGGTACAGGCTTTTCTTCTTGATTCCTATTTAAAATAATATTGCTAGGTGCGAAGTCTAACACTTTAACATTATCCCTACGTCTCAATTGGTTAATATGCGCCGAACGTATGTACCCATCGATATTTATAAATATATGACATTTCCCACTCTACTTATTATAATGCCTGGCACCCACTTATAACTGAAAAGAGTAAATTCTTTATTATATATTTATAATAAACAAAAATGTTTATAATAAACATTTTCTCCTTTACTAAACCTAAACGAATCCCGAAAAACTGCTGTGCCGGTACGCTTGTAAATGTTTATTTTATTTTGAATATTATTTTCTTTAATCCTAGGATTGATATCATCTAAAAGTGTTTTCGTTTTGTGTTTAAATATCAAATCATTTGGGGATACTGACTTAGTGGTACTTGGCGTGGTACGATATTTGAGTAAAAATCGATCGACTATCTTTTGCAACGGAACTGTGTTGCTCGAGGTGCTCTCATGTAACATCTTCTTCAAAGCATTTTTGACTGTCTGTACTACTCTTTCAGCTAACCCATTTGACTGAGGGTGGTACGCAGGACTTTTAAGACATTTTACATTATTAGACTCGCAAAAGTTCAGGAACGCTTCAGAAGTGAAAGGCGGCCCATTATCTGACACTAACGTTTTTGGTAGCCCATAATACGAAAATATAGTCCACAATGTGATTATTAGACAAACCGCCGACGTGTTCCTCATTAGTTTAACATCGATCTATTTGCTATAGCTATCCACTAAAATTAGGAAATGCTTTTCTTTAAAGAAGAAAAAATCTAAATGGATCCTTTCAAAAAAGAATTTCGATTCCGGCCAGGGCCTTTTATAAGTCGAACATGTTTTGTTGTTGGAAAAAGAGCAGACCCCACATCTATTAACGTGATCTTCAATGTCGTATTCTATGCCATCCCATCAAAAATACTGACGTGCTAGGATCTTCATTCGAACTATGCCGATGTGAGATTTATGCAAAATTTCTAAAACCCTAAAAACTAAAACGGACGGAATAATGAGTCTATTCGCATAATAAAGGCATCCATTCTCAAAATTTATTTCATTACGCCTACGAAAATAGGACTTTAAATGCATAGGAGCCTTTCTTGACCACCCAGTTTTACTTAATTGTTTAACTTCCTGGAGCGTTGTGTCCTTTACTGTTTCTTGCTCAACAATTTCCATGTTTATGTGATCCCTCACAAATGGCTGCAATCTATTTACGGTTATATTCTTTAACCCCATAGGACTAGGAAGAGGCAATCTAGACATAGAGTCCGCATTTGTCATCAATATCCCCTTACGATATTTTAGGGTATATTGATACATACTTAAAAATATAGCCCATCTGTGTATTCTAGCCGCTGCAACGGGGGGAAATGACTTCAAGGGACTAAACATTTCCTTCAATGGCTGAGCATCCGAATAAATCGTCAACTTTTTCCCATACATGTATTTGTGAAAGTTTTTGACACTGAACACAATCGCTAAAGCTTCTCTTTGAAGCTGTGCATAATTTTGTTCTGCAGGACTTAGGGTGCTCGATACAAACATGACCGGAGGTCAACCCCATCTCTCACAAGCGATAGTATACCTCCCATCCCGTATGGGCTGGCATCACAGTGAAGGACAATCTCTTTATTTGGATCGTAGTGAACAAGTAAATTATTTTCTAATAAAAGCTCCTTACTACGCTTAAAAGCAATATCACACTTATTATCGTGAGGTCATATAATACCTTGAGTTCCGACGATAAATTAGGAATGAATTTGGAATAGTAATTAATAAGCCCCAAGTATGATCTTAACTGCTCCAAATCTAGGAGAGTAGGAGCATTCTTGATAGCGTCTACCTTTTCGGGATTGGGCTTAATACCCTCTTTGCAAATTACGTGACCCAAATACTGAATTTCCTATTTAAGGAACTGAAATTTTTTTAAATTGACTGTAACATTATATTTAGCTAGTCGTTCCAAAACCATTTCTAATATTTCTAGACACTCCTTTAAATCCCTACCACCTATCAGAATATCATCAATAAACACTTTGGTTTTCCGAATTCCTCTTAAAATTTCATCCATAATGGCTTGAAAAATGGCTGGTGCAGACTTTACGCCAAAAATTAGTCTCCGGTGCATAAATAATCCTTTGTGAGTATTTATAGTCAAGAGTTCTTGACAATCTTTTTCTACTTCTAGCTGCTGAAAAGCCCCCTGCAAATCAAGCACACAAAAACATCCTCAACCTGACAGATCAGCAAAAATATCCTCAGGTTTGTTCAATGGGTAGTGATCGTCTTTCACATACCGGTTGATCGACACCTTACAGTCGGCGCAGATTCGGATACCACCGTCTGGTTTTTTTACTACCACAATTGGGGAGGCCCACTTGCTGTGACGTACGGGATAAATAATTCCTTCGGAAACCAACCTATCTAATTCCTTCTCTACAACCTCTGTCATACCAAAGGGCATACCATAGGGCTTACAAAAAATAGGAGTACTATTTTCCTCACAGACAATACGAGCCTTAAACTTTTGAATCGGTGTGGTTTTTTTGTTAAACACGTGTTTATCTTTAACTAGTAATGATGTACAAGGGTTTTCTTGCTTCAAGCTTCCTTCCATACTATTCATAAAATGATTTCTCCACCCAACGAAGAGATTGTCTAAACACGAGCGCCCTAAAAGAGGAGTAAAATATTTCTTGCTTTCTATAATTGTCAAATTCAGCTCAACATCCGTATCATTATTCGCGGTTCTTACTAAAATCGAGATGTACCCTCTATCTGCCCCCCGGAAATCAAATCTCGCGACCCTTGAAAAACTTGTTATATGTATCTTTATGGATCACCGACGTACATGCTCCCGTATCAACCTTAAAACTCAGCAGTTTTCCGTCACAAAATAATCCTATGTGCAAAGGAATATTTCCCAACTTGAAAGAACTAACCTCATTCATGTATATTCCATAATTTTTATTATCATTTCCAATCTTAAGATTATTTATATAATTAACTTCATCGGTGTTATCCTCACTTCCTGAATCATAATTTCCGTCTAAGTGACGTATATTTGTGTTAGTAGGTCTATTATTTTTACCAAATTTTAAAGTTTTCCTTTTAAAAAAATCTTTTCTACTAAAACAATCTCTAGCAAAATGCCCAAATTTTTGACAACAAAAACATTGAATATTCATTTTTCTACCGTAATTGCTATAATTACTGTGTTGATTGTTGTTACGCTGCGGCTGCTTCTGCTGTTGACGCTCTACTCTGCTACTCTGAGAAGTCTCTTCCTTGCGGTCCATGTAAGCTCTTTGTGAGTGGAATGTACTATTTACCATCTGACTAGCGGTTGTCGTCGTCCCCATGACATTCAGCTCTTGCTGAATCATCTCCATGTTAAGTGCCGTTTCACAACTCTCTTCAAATGATTTAGGTGTTGCATCGATTAGTTTTGACTGTATTTTTTTGTTGTGAATTCCCATTAGGAAACGGTCTTTTAGCGCTTCGTCCAAAAAATTTCCATATGCACATGAATCAGCTAATGACTTCAGCACTACTATATAATCGGAAATCGTTTCGTCATTATCTTGATTTCGATTCAGAAATTTGAATCTCTCAGCTGTAATATTCTTTTTCGGGAGAAAGTGAGCTGTAAGCAATTTTACCAGGTTATCGAAGGTGAAGTCTTCTGGCTTCCTTGGCGTCACCAACGTCTTTGTAAAGGTCTGCGCCTCCAACCCCAATCATAAAAGAAATTTTGCTTGCACTGTCTTCTATTTTATTTAATTTCAGCAAATGTTGCATACGTTCAATATATGACTGGAAATCATCTCCCATGCTGTAGTATTCTATTCTTCCAAATTTTTCAAAACACCCACTAGTTCAATCTCTTCATTTACTTTCAGTTTTGTATCACTTTCTGCCATTAATTTTCCCGCTTGTTTTTTTTTTTTTTTTTTTTTTTTTTCCTCGTCGCCACTGATATGTCTTACGCTAGTAATAACCGAGTCAAGATTCCGCTTAAGACTGCTTTATTCTTTATCTTGATTACATATACATTATATAAAAGAAAAAGAACATACACAGACATTTGTAAAGATATCGCAGAGTTTTTGTTTTTAAGGTGAATACTTTCTGAAATTTTCGAAGAAGCGTAAAGTTTTAATCATCTAAAGGCTGTGCCATCTTTTATGTCGGCATGTAAACATTGAATAACTTTGACATTTATCAACCGATTGACTTTTAGTAGACATGTTTTTGAAATATCAATTTAGTACAATTTTAACAGTGAATAATTGCACACCGAAACGACACGCCGAAATACGAGTAGTGACGCTTTACACTGTGTTAACTCAACTCATCTCATCGTCGAAAATATCGTGGCCAACAAGCATCGTCTGACAACATTAATCGTCGTTTGGTTTCGAATTTTGTTGATCACGGGACACTGAGAGATCGTCAACATGCAGTTCATCAATGCCCAAGACGTTTCAATGAACTGGTTGAAGCGGTAAGAGAGAGTGTTACCGAGAACCCACATGTGTCGTATCGTCACCGCGCTCATCATTTTGGCGTCAGTGGAACCACCTTGCAGGGCATTTTGGAGGATGATTTGCATTTGTTTCTGTATGAAGTGCAATTGACTCAAAGAATATTGCTGACAGATCATCCACGTCACTTGTAATATGGCCAAACAGTCGCTCGAATGGTTGACACTGAACATTTCACTCTCTCACATGAAACACCAATTAATGACCAAAAAGTGACTGTTTGGGTCTGCGATTGCGCAAAAACCATCACTGGGCCATTTTTCTTCAGAGAAGGCGAAACAGCCGATGGGAATTGATATCGGTGGACGTTGGCTCATTACGTCTGCCCACAAATGTGTGGAAAAGATCTGGACAGGTTTCAACAAGCACCGTCTCATGGCACACTGCAAATCAAACAATGCAGTTTCTGCAACGAAAATTCCCTGGACGTGTGCTGTCAAAATATGGCGACAGTGACTGGCCACCCAGATCTCTAGATTTGACCACTCCGGACTTCTGCTTGTGGAGTTATTTAAAAAGCAAAGTGTACGCCAGCAAGCCTCGGACCAATGTGCAATGACGAGCTCAAGGCAAACAAACGCCTCGAAATCCCAACGATAATACCCGAGATGCAAGAAAAAGTGATAGAAAACGCAGTAAAACGGGCACATTTTACTTTGGTCAATAAAGGCGACCATTTGATTGATGTTGTATCCAGAAATTAGTCCAAATAAATTATAAAAGACCAAGTTAAATAAAACTACCTCATATATAGAAATCGGTTGTTTTTCTTTAAAGTTATTCAATACTCACATACAGGTATAAAAGATGGCGCTCCGTATACCGTAAATTAAATCCTAGCTAAAAAAAAGTAAATGTCGTTTAAAATGATTTTGTTTAAGGATTCTTGCTTACAAAATAAAAAAACCAAGTCTTACATACATATTTATATTTTTGTATGCGTTAAGGGTTACAAGAACAATACAGGGTGTATCAACCAACAAATAAACGTATTCTACCTTTTGTGTTTTCCTTATTTTGTGTTTTCCTTATTTTTTGTTTTTTTTAGATTTACTTTATTCTTAATCTGCTTTTAAATAAATTTCGATAGTGTTTCACTCCACATTGTGGTTATTTTGCATCTGTTTGCGGTTGCGTAATATTTTTGCTGCTACATAATTTCCCGTCAGCAAGAGATGCTGATGCTTTCCATGAATTTGCATGCCACTAGCCAGATACATTATTTGCACTTGAATTGCCATTATTTTCGTTTCATTTTCATCCTGCAAAGGACTGACAGATTTCCTGTCTCATAAATTTGCATCGAAAACTGAATCTGAGGAAATTATCATCGAACTTTGTCGCTACTGATTGAATAGAAGGACAAAGCATACTATCAAAATTCGCCATCTTAATTTCACCTTGTGAGACATTTAATACTGGCTTGATTAGGAAAGATTTCTCGATAGTATCTACCATGTATTGTAGTTTATGGATTGCTTTAAACGCAATGTATTGTTGAATTACTCCTGTGAATTTTTGACAACATTACCAGTGTCGGATTTTATCTCTTTCATAAATGAACTTGATTTACTGCTTTGTTTGTGCATTGCTTGCTGCTGTAGTTGTTGTTGCTGTTGTAGTTGGTGCTGTTGTCGTTGTTCAAATGGAGTAGTATCTACAGGATTTAAGTTTGCAAATTTAACTGCCGACGAGGTAGGAATTGTGCTGGGAAGAACTTTGAGATGTGGTACAAAATCAGTCTTGGAAGGGTTGGTTTTGTTTGGTTGTTTTATGACTCCGAGGGAGCATCTTTATGACTGTTGCCTAAGGAATAAATGATGCTTCTTAAGTACTGGAGTAGGATTGCGATTCGAAGGTGGATTAAATGGTAATTGTTGGGCGGAAACAGTTTTCATAGTGTGTTGCTGTTGATTATTGAGATTTGTAGTCAGATCTTTTTCGGGGACATCAAGTGGCTTTCGACGGTGTTTTATACATGCGATTACATTTTGAATAACTATGATAATTGCACCAAGCTGTTTATTTGCAAATACAAATCCACAACATGACTTCCTTTTAACCCACAAGTTCTCGTCCAAAAATTTAATTTTATCACCGTTGATGTTGCGGAATTTCTTCGGTGCTACCTGTTGCTGCTTGTACTTCATATATTTTATCGTTTAACTAAAAGAACACATGCATTGTGTATTTCTTCATGACGCGGTTGCTTTACGTTAATACATTTTATTGATATACATTTATTGACATACATCTCCCACTTAATTTTTGGGGTCTGTAGATCTGAAAGTGTAAGATTTGGCTCTGCTACATGCAGCCTTCGGATGGATGATATACTCTTATTTTATGAAATGAAAACATTTCGAGCTTTAGTCTTTTCTAATATGCGTTAACTTATTTTTAGTTTGTGCAACATTTCCAATAATTGTCGTAAACAATTTCACTTCAGTCGGAAATGAAAACTACAAAACAAAAATGGCTGTTTTCTTGAAATGTTCTCGGTTAACATCGGCGACAACACAACGACAACAACGGCAAATGACATATACAAATCAAAAGATGCTATTTCATCCATTGGGTCCAGAAATGCTGTTTAATTTGTGACAGCCGTCTACCTCTTCAAACAGGGTATATTTTCACGTTCCAGTGAATGTTCTGGAATGGCATTCAGAAAACCTCCGACCAAGAAATGCACGGCTATTAGCACTTGGTCATCACTGAGATCACTCTACATGATTCAATGTAGTAAACTCTTTAAACGTCAAGCTACCCTGACCCAATGTTAGCAAAGAATGAGATTTTGCGGACTTTACAGCTGCAATTGATCTCTAAACTCGTTCAGCTCATTTTGTGCTGAAACAAAATTGGTAGTATTGTTCCAGAAAAGTTCTCGGCCTGGGAACCTCCAAAAGAACCGCTTTGACCACAAAGCAGACAATAATTGCAATGTACACGTTGCAGATACGTTGGCCACGAGGTTTTTGTGTGACATTGAATGGCCCACAGAAATCAACTCCAGTCTTTATGAATCGCCTGGCTGGTTGCACTCTGTGTGATGGCAAGTTTCCTATAATTTTATACTTCAAGCGGTGAACGCATCTGTCAACCACCTTCTTTACCACTCTTCTAACGTCAAGTACCCAAAATGGTTGCCGTATAATACAATACTTGCGGTCCTACATGGTAGTTTCTTCTATGTAAATATAAAACTAGATTATAAATGAAAGGGTAGGATTTGGAAAGAAGAATAAGACATTTTGTGGAATAAGGAATATCTGCGTTCTGCAACGCCAACCAATTCCAAGGAGTTTTAAAGAAGTATAGTCGAGGCTAATCGAATTATACCTCTCTAATTGCTGGATTTCTTCTTTGAGCTTGCCTCGCTGAATGTGCCACAAGATGCGAAGAAGTGCGTCGTCTATCTCTTTTACTGTTAGTGGAATACTGTCTTGTTTAGGCCTTTTGACAGCAAAAATTTTCAAAGCTGATTGATCAATTTTTGCATTCCGTTTTCACCTAGAGTTTTTTTTATGTGTCTATGAATTTGACTGCATATCCAAAAATTCTGCAAGTCCTTTGGCGGTCTCTATGATGCATACTCGTATATATTTGCGAAATTTGCTGTGATATATTAGTCGGTTATAAAACTGTCTCTCTTTTGCGTCTTCCTGGTGCATGATTGAAGATAGAAAAATCTTTTTGATTAGGCCACCGATCGCTTGGCAAGTACCGTAACAATGTAATAAAATTCGAAGCTTATAAAATTGAAATAAATAACATTACGTATGAGAATTTTATAATATACGTCAATTTTGTAATACCAAATATCAAAAATGTATTACTTAATAGTTTTGCACTGAACATTTCCACAGAAGAATTACATAGAAAGAGGGTTGAAAATAGAAAATCGGTAGAAAATTAAAAAACAGTAATAAGGCACGTGAATATTGCATGAACACGGAAATAGCATTCTTCATCGTAATCATACTTATAACAATTACTATCCCAATTTTTAAGAAAAATATAGTGAAGATAAAACAAATGTGAAAATAAAAATCCGGAATATTGATCTTTGTAGAAATCCAAGTAGGCTTGATAATGGCGTGATTCATTTAGACTATCAGTATTTTTTCGTACAGCTGCGATCTTAACTAGACTGTCGTTTGTCCTTTAAAGAGATGACGAAACAGTTTAATATTCGTCTTTGTTGGATGCCGTGACATTTTAGGGAACTGTAAGGCCTATGAAATTGAAAAACGCAGGACAACACTACCAATTTTACCAGAAAAAGTTACCTTTATTATATAAATCACTACATGTGAAGTCACGCTGAAGTTATGTATATCTATTGAAAGATCAATCATATCGATCAAACAGATTTGGCTAAAACTGGCTGTGAAACGCTCTAAGTGTTTGATATCCCTCATCACTGTAAACTAGCTCTGCAATAGGCTTTATCACAGGACACTCTCTTATAAACAATCCAATGAAGTTTAGTGAATATTCACACGATTTCTGGATCAGCTACATGGACTGCTATTCTCTTCGACAAAACGAAAGTTATGAGCTTTCTACCATGACGATCTAAATGATTTGAGAAACACTGACACTAGAACTCCTACAACCTACTCAACGAGAAGAGAGAACACGTAACCTACCTTGCCTAACCTAGCATACAGTTAAGATGGTGTAAAATCCTCTTAGTATATTGCGACTGAAAAATGTCATTTGCTGTACATGATAGATGTGGCTCCGAATTTAATATACGCGTCATAGTACTGAACCATGTACCCATAGGTCACCGAAAATCTGGTCGGAAAAGCAAAGGAAATGTAAGTTCCAGCTACAGTTTAAAGAAAAGGCCAAAAGAAAAATAATTGAATTACTCAAATGCAAAAATATCAGCAACCTATTGGCACCACCGTTGCATAAAACAAGCAAAAACTATCCAGTAAACATAAGCGTAACAGATTTCAACGATTACAAAGTGCAATAGCAAGTTTATTGTAAGCAATGCATTCCTCTTTTCTTTTTACGTTGCCTTTATAAGCACTTCTTGGTAGTGTCAGTCTTCTGATTCGTGGGGGCATGTGCATCTGCGTCTAATGGCATCTTCATCCTCGTAGGAAACACTAACATCGATCTAAGGAACACCGCTTTGAAATTCAATCTGGGAAAAACTATTCTTCAACTTTAGCTGCTCCAACTCGATTTCACATATTTTTCTGGAAGCTTTGTCACAAGACGACCTCCTAGTTCCGATAAAGTGACCACCTATCGTCCTCTCTTTTTTTTTTTGTTTACAAACTATTCTTCGCTATATAGATGAAAGTGTCTGGAACTACTCTCTTGACAAATTCTTTTATATTAATCATTCCTCGTAGTTGATCAGAGACGCAGAACGTGCACCTGCTGTACAAGGGCCGTGACTATAAATGTTTAGAAAAATATTTACAGGATTTTTTGATGATTTTTAGCCTCTATTTCGCATTCTAATACGCTGAACGATGCCTATATATTATTTTCATATAAAAATCCGTATAAAAAAACTAAAGTGCTTGCATTGAAAAATAGCTATAATTAATATAAGCTATCACAGGATGTGGTTAATAACTTAGGTTAGCATACATAATTTATTCTGACCACTTAAATTAGAATGCAAACGAGCTACCGCATATTTTGTCAGTCTTAAAAAGATCATTAATTACTTAAAATAGCAAAACAAAACAAAAATAAAAGGAAAAAGCTAGAACAAAACCACATAATGCTCGTACTACTTCATATCCCTGCCGCCTGCAGGGATTTGTTTTTATGGAAAACACATTACGGAATAGTTCCTTAGTTAGAGCGACAAAAACTTCATAAAATGCTAATAAGCATTTTAATTTAATTTCCCATGACATGGTGAGTGCAATAGGATCAGAATATCCTGTCAACTCCTAGCCAAGTTCGCATCCTCCACCACCGTTTGATGAATTTATAATCTCCAGCTCGGAATTTCATCCCAAAACAATTATTTACTAATTTTGACTTTCTGTCCCCCTAGATCGTCTAGGCCAACGGCGCAGTTGCTTCTATCGTTGCTACTTTTCGTTCATACTCATACTTTTCCGAAAATACCAAAAAAAAAAAGGGAAATACACGAATATTAAGGATTCTCCATATGCACGGGTATGTCGTTGTAGAGACTGCAGCAGCAGGAAAAAGGATCCTGTGCAAATATTGTACATTCATCATACTCGTAAATTGGCTTATCCACGACCGACTCTATATCGACATAGAATATCATGAATCCTCTAGACACACGGCAGCGAAAAAGGAGCAACAACCAAGGACATGACAACAAAAATAGAAAATACAATACGAATATTTCCCCTTCATATGCATCCATGTCAAGAACAAAATCTGATGACTTTCCCAAATCCTCCTTCACACAACGTATCATATTCGTACTATCATACGAGTACTTAGACATTGTGCGATTGTAAGAGTACTACAAGCTGATTTCATTCAAAGACAGGGATGTGATTTTGATTTCGTTTTCTGGTTTTGTTTCGTTTGGATCTTCTCCTCTTTTCGTGCGACGGCGGTACAAATAGTTCGCGGATGTTGCTATTTGAAGCAAACGACGCGGGGATTTAATTTTAACAACATCTCTCTCGACAAGATGTGAAACAATACAAACAATTGCTAGTCACTGTAGCTGGAAGAGGTCCATCGCCCGGTGGATGTGGACAATTTTTCTAACAATACGATGAGGGTACGATCATAAGCGTTTGTCTCCAAAACTGATACTTTTGATTTTTGGGATAAATTCGGAACCAAATTTAATTACTTTGGGATGCTGAAACTGAGAAATCACATGAAAGGGATGTCTGAGCATGTTCCTGTTCCTGGACAGTGGACAGTGGCCAAATGGATTTAATATCCCTGAACTTGGACTGTAGTAAATTGGGAGTTTTTGTATCTTTTTTGTTGGGGTTGTCACGAATGTGTTTTCATTCGGTTTTACAAAGAGTTAATTGCTTAAAGGCCTAAGAAATAATGGAACAGAAGTGCTACTGAAGCATGAATGAGGTCACCCTCGTCATTCTGTATATGTATGTCTGTTTGATAAAGCAAAGGAATTAGTCGGACTTAACGTCGATGTAATAAGAATTGAAAGAAAGGAAATGATATACTTTGTGATATTATTAATCACAGACTATAAATTGTCAAGTGGGTTGAACGGCTTAAAACTTCTGGCCTAGAGTCACAGCTAATTTAGCTGTGTTTGAATAGAATCAATTGGTAATTCAGCTATTGATAATAACCGTATTAGTTATTTTTGTTACCGTAGATGGATAATATATTAATAAACCAAGAAACTAATCAACAACTCAAGATCGCTATCAAAATGGAACTGGTTTATGCGATGAACAAATATTACAAATCTAAGCTAAGTGTATATGTTCAGCCAAAGATATTGGATTCCAGATCATCAACGTCACCCAGATCAGAACGTCACAATTGGATAACTCTCCACTTTAGTGACGTGACAGTGCACAAACACGGCATTCATAGAGAAAGTTCTCGGGAGCCCTGATACGAGTATATGCCTACCATACTAAGATATGACTATGCAATACGCAGTGTCCGTTGAAATGCCAGTAAATAGAATCCACTCTTTTCTGCATTGAAAAATAGTCAGAGTTGGGTAACAGCCTCATAACCAAATCCGCAGATAGAGGTACCCCGCAGGGGGTGTTATATATCTCGCATCTTATACGGCTATATTGACAGAATTTGCTAACTTTGGAATCAAGGCAGTCGTGTACGCGGACGGGAATATCAAGGACATTCACAGGGAGGGATCTTTTAGAGAGGGCTATTGTGGAAAGAATGTGATGGTGCCTTCATACAACATCAAACTAACAGAACTGACAACTGAGTGGTTTGGTGGCGACGTTTATTGCTAAGTTAGTATCATCAAATTTCATTGAAATAACTGATGGTAATATCTCTTGCATACAGATCAATTTTGGCGGCTTCACCGCAGATACGTTGATTTGAAGCTTTGTAAACTAAATAAATAAAATGTACTTCAAAGACGAATACTATAAACTCGGTGTTTCTTTCCACGGGCCTATCTTAATCCGCACATTGATGAATACCCCCGCACTTTAACCAAGCGCTTGGGCCACAAGTTGTGGACTAGACATTAATCTGAGTAAAACTGAACTAATACTATATATTTACCACCACCAAACACAAAATACCGACTTTCAAGCTTCCACGTCTCAACAACCAAACACTTACTCTACCCTCCAGTGCAAGGTACCTTGGCGTCATTCTTGACCCCACGCTTAACTGGAAACTAAACATAGAACACAGGGTAAATAAATCATGCCTCGCTTTCTACGCCTGCAGCCAGACCTTTGGCAAAAAGTGCTTCAGCCTAAGATAAACCTCTGGATGTACACTGCCGTATGTCGTCGTATTCTTACTATGGAACGGTCGTGTGGTCGCCTGTCTTAATCAAAGTCTACAACATCACAAAACTGGGCAGATTCCAACGAAAAACTGGTATTGGAACCACAGGGGCGTTACGACTGAAACAGAAGCTCTCAAAGTGCTACTCTATATACTGCTCCTAGACTTGCACATAAAATAGTGCAATCAAACTAAAAGAATCTGAATTCTGGTCCCCGAAACACAACGGTCATAGTAAAGCTATTGATTTGTTCCCTAGGAATCAATTTCATATTCCGAAAAGGATGGAATGGAACAGTAATCTAACCCTATCTAAGATAGAATGCGGCATTGGGGCTGGTATCTTTTCAGCGTAATTGAACATATACATATAATCCATGCCGTCTTCCAGACTCTTTGAGTGCCCCTTACAGAAGCCTGCAAGATGCTTAGCCTCAGCTCCATTACCGTAAACAACATAGGAATTTTTATTGACAGCCAGGCTGCCATCAAAGCGTTCCACCCACTAGTAGAACAGTGCAAGAAAATCATCACGCATGTAAACACTCGGTTTATAGTCACCCTATTCTCTGTATTCCCGGCCACAGTAACATAGAGGGGAATTAGAGAGTAGACGTGCTGATCAGATGTGGCTCAACCCTCGAAGACAGTTTTGCTCCTCGATAGGACTCATCAAAGGTAGAATTCTCTCTATTGCCAACTTTAGGTGGTACAGTCTAGAAACATGTACTATGTCCAACTTAATCCAATCAATTAATCAACAGAACTAGTGCCGAGACAGAATGAATAGTTGCAATTAACACGGGTTATTAGTCAATTGGCTCACGTGCAGCCAAGTTATGAATTCCTTTTAATCCCCACTGCAGTAGCTGTAACAACTCACATGAAAAGGGAATCCTATTCCACTTTCTCTGTAACTGCCTGGTACTAACTCGAACCAGGTATCGCACACTTGGCAAACCTCTTTTCAAGGAATTATCAGAGATTTCTGGCATAAAATTCTGCAATATGATTAGTTTTCTGAACTCCACCGGAAGGATCTGAAAACTACGCTCTTAGCAACACCCTTAGGCCACGTGAATTGTGGTATACAATTTTGTTCTATATTCGTTTAACGTTTTTGATCCTTTACTTTAGTGCCCTTATACCAAGGTCGTTTCTATAAGTAATCTGTGTGTAGAACTCTATAAGCATGGAGAGAAGTGTTGAAGTTCTAAACTTGTCTATCAGGATATTGTCAGATCACAATGCCAGAGGTACAGTTTACTCCATAGTTTGTTGAATTATGTTGCCCATTTCCAGATAACGACAACCGATTTCGTCTCCTGATTGCGACTTATAAGTCGGGGAAAAACTTCTTTTCAAAAAGTTAGGTTTTAAAATTTTGGAGAATAAGAACCATCATGTTCTATAACAGTCGTATGGGAAATCTTGATCGTTCTTATGACTCACTTCTAATCGGTATTTTCGCGTCGAAGTGATCGTATTCGTACTCGAATGCTTGCAATTGGTTCCGTATTTATCGATCTGTCATATCCATCCTCAAATTGAGCTGGAAATAATAAACTTTGAATTAAGCTTATTGCTACAGATGCTTTGGTGCAAGTATTGGGCATAATTCAGCCGCTGGTTAATTGGTGTGATGTCCTTCTATCAGCTTTTGAGAACCACATAATTCAAAAATACTTTCCCCCAAAATTAGCAGTTTGCAAGCCAGAACTTTCCTTCTAACCTTAAAATAAACAAGTAGCAAGTACACTAAGGAGCTACCTCATATGCTCTATTCTATCACTTCGTAGCGGACATGCTCCACTTTTTTGTTGCGCTTTGCACATTAACTATACTACATATTACAATCGGCATGTCAAAATCTTCAGAAAACCAAGTCTGGTATTACTATATTTGAGCAACTCTATGTTGTAGCAGAATTGTTAAGCTGATACATTACGTACAAAATTTGTGAGTGGTTACGGTAAGATGACGACATAAGCTATCCTCACATATTCTCGCATCTGCTTTGGACGTTCCACAGACAATTGTTCAGCCACGGACTTACCACAGTCAACATTAAGCCAGACCGCAATTGGTATTTGCTCTGAGCACATCGTATACCAGTACGCCTACTTGGACATTCATATCTCCTGTATTCTGTATTTTCGTTTCTTATGGTAGTCCATTTGGTGGGAGCAATAGGCTTTTGCTTGCTATTTCATGGCTGTATTGAACCTAATCCGTGCTCCCATCCAAAGTTATTTTCAAATAGCAGTTTTATTAGTACCAGTACTTTGAAAAAGAAAAGCGTACTAAGTCACATGAATCATTGATTCGACTATTGACGCTTACAGTATCTATAATAGTATACTTGTATGCCCGGGTATAATACTCATAGTAACAAATAGTCTTCCACATATTAAAATTAGTGAATGCTTGTGGGCACCAACGTTACCCAATTTTTCTGCGATGATTTCTTGCATTCATTTCTAATTTTTTTGAGACATTCTCACCAATTTCATTTGTGCTATAATATAATCCTTAATATATGTATGATAAATACAATTGGAGTAAAACAAATGCTAAAGGCTCCAATTTCGGAGCATCTTATACTCAACTTGTATCCTTCTACAGCCATCTCTATTTAACTCATCAATAGCTGTGGCAACAATATCCTCCAAAAGTAACGAAAAAATACACAACCCTGTTTTCAAATTAAGGGCATATACTCATTTTCAGTTCAAAGTTCTCTCATAACATTTACAGAACAACAATCGGGAACATCTATAAATAAATAAGTTTTCTGAAAATCGATAGCATGTTTTACTCGTTCAGAGAAACGCTTTACGAGTCTCCTATTAAATGTGGAACTTCAGAAACATCCTGTCATCCGGTGAAAACACAATATTCCCCCAGGACGAAAATTCGGCTTGGTCTTGTTAAATTTTACAGCTGTAGATACACCCCATTCGGACATAAATGTCTCTGAAAAAATTTTAACATTACACTATGAATTCATATGTCGATACGGTTACGACAAAAAAAAATGGAACACAGTGTATTCATATGCAATGTTTGATGGGAACTTGGTCCAATAACAAGTAGTGTAGTGTATTCGCGTAGCATTCCAATGCATCCTGTTACATCTACTCGCTCGAGTTACCTGCATAACCTGGGTAGAAGTGTGATTGGTGTAAACCTTCTTGATGGACGTTTTTATTCAAAAACCATTACACAAGGTCTAAGGCAATGCGATCAAGTTTATAACTAATATAGTTAGCATTTAAAATAGGTGACTATGAGTTCCTTATGTGAATATTTATCAGTCCTTTTCACAATTGCTGAAAACTCCTTTGATATTAAACTTAGAATAGCACCGTTGATTTTCTAATCTATGCTGAACCTCTACCTGAAATTCCAGGTCTAACTACAATATTGACCTCATGTACACTACAGAAGTTTAGCTTCTTGATGATAATTCACATCTTACATCTATGTAGTATAGAAATGTAACATTTAACTCATGTGAGTTTCCTACTTCTTTATTATTTGCTGATTTTGAGCACTGGATAAAATCCGGGCAGTGGTATCTGAAGTTTTCATAGACCATCGGCATTGTCGTATGAATACTTCGTGTTTCTGGAGCAAAATCCACCGTACCCAACCATACTCACGTCCGTATGTAACTCTGTCTCGTGTATGGTGTTGAATAGTCTAAGGACATGCTCTTTACACAACAAATCCTTCAAAGATTCAAATCCGATGGTCTGATCCGACCCGAAGATGAATACGCTCCCCTTCTTCGTCAAGTCTGAAAGAGGTTTTGCATAAATAGAATAATTAGGTACAAACAAACTTACGGAAGAACCCAGTCAGCCCAATGAAACTCTGCACCTCAGGTTCACAAAACCTCTCACAGCTCTGATCTTTTTAACATACAGGTTTATACTCCCGTTCTCCACCACGTGTCCAAAGAATTTAGTAGATCTGCTGAGGAAATCGCATTTTTCCCATTTAATCACCAAACCATTCTCCTCTGTTACTCTCAATACAACATTGAGCTTTCTGCCTCATTTTCTGCGGCAATAATAATATCATCCAGATACAAAAGTAAGAGGCCTTACCTTACTAGATCTCGAAAAACCGTATTAACAAACCGCTGAAACACCGCAGGTGAATTGCACAGTCTGAAATTAACCCTTAACAACTCGTACTAGCTATCTGGAGTCACGAATGCAGTATACTTTCTGCTACTTTCAGATATATCCACGTGAAAAAACCCGTTGCGAAGATGCAGTGTTGTCCTTGGCAATCCTAGTATTAAGTTTTCGAAGATCAATGCATAGTCTATTACTCCCGTCCTTCTTCTTCAAAAATACAACAGGACTAGCAAAGTTCGATTGACTATGCTGGATAGTACATTCGTCCAACCAGTCCTCCACTTGCTTGCAAATTGCTTCTTTTTCTGGCGGTACTAGTCGGCCTTCTGATATATAGGACTTTCATCCGTTAGAACGAGATTCATCTCGATGCATGACTTTGGACCTCGTTTGGGAGAATAAGCCGAAACGATATCAGTGACTATTTTACTATAACTATCGTTGGCAACACGCAGGTTGCTCCTACCTGTGTCTTCTTCTTCACCATCCACGAATCCGATGCTCAACACATTATTCTCATCCAGTTCGTTCGTCTTATATCGTTCTAACCTCTCTGCATTTACCTTCTTCATATGCTTTATTTTTCCGTGGCTTATCAGCAGTTCTACATTCTGTAGAAAGTCTCTTCCCAGCAATATCCGATCCGAAACCTTTCGTCTTTTGGGGAGCATTCCCAAATCCTTTTAGTATCATTCCTGGAGGGCTCACTCCCGATTTCTTATACGAGTGAGTCTTGCACAATCGATACGTCACTACCGTTGTCCACGAAAGCGTGGTAGGGTTTCCTTGCGATGCTTGTTAACACATTATTGCCATCCGATCCAATGCACTTGACTTTGCGTACACCCCTAGAGCCAGCGTCTTCCTTCTTCTGGTTCGGGCAATTATGAGAGATGTGTCCAAATTAGTTACATCGGAAACCATGTGCTCCTTTAGGTTTATCAGGACAATTTTTATTGTGACATCGTTCAGGCAAAACGGAAGATTTTCCTTGGGTTGAATTCGACTTATTGGCCTCAACTCGTTGTTTCGGCATCTGTCGTTGCATCCTCCTATATACATTTAATTCAAGCTCCTTCAGTATTGAAGCTTCGTAGAGTACTGACTGTGTCCGGAATTCCATTTATAATGTACTCGTTCAATTATCTCGATATCAACTACACCGCCCTTACCGATCTAGGACATCACGGACATGTATTCTAATAGAGTCTCAGAGGAAGTTTTTGTTCTAGACACCAATTTTTGTGTACCTCGATGCTCGATGTTTTCTTCCCGAACTCCTTTGCTAGAAGTGCCTTCTATTTCACCCAGTCTGTTACTCCCTCCGTCGCTTCGACTGCCAATTTTGCTGCACCCTTCAGTAATCTACGTGAGTAAAAGTATCTTTGTATATCGTTCCACTCGCAAGATGTTGCTATTTCTTCGAATTCTTTTATCCAATTAGCGTAATATTTTCCCCCTCTCCGGAAAACGAAATTAGCTTTTGTGGACATCGTTATCTCCTCAGTTTGTTGTCGGACTTCCTTGCCTTGGTAGCTTATTTGAATAATTTACAAAAGAAGAATTTTACAAAAGTGAATAACACAAAACAAAAAAAAAACGATACAATTAACGATGGAAAACTCCGGACCGTCGAACCACCGAACCGCACTAGAGACAAAACAAGACTTATTCTTTCATCCATCACCGCTCGATCGTCAACCCATCAGTCTAGCCAGTTCGAAATGCCAACTGAATTTAATACTTTGTGCAACGTCCACAGTTTCAGGGCCAAAGTCAACACCATCCATTAGCCGCATATCCCAATCACAATAATCATTGACCACAGTGGAGTCATTGTATTGCAAAGACAACACTGCCCACATCGCCTCCAGTTTTTATGCTTTCTAATCTAGGTAAACACAAAATCCATTCATGACTAATGTAAACGTGACTCAACGAGAGTAAAAAAACTCCGATCGTCTGGGCCAACAAATGAGCGGATGACGACTCATACTGCTGTAATTAGAGATCAAAACATTATCGAGCGCAACTAGTAGTCGTCGATCCGGAGTAAATTTGTTCATTTGATATCTGATAAATCAGCATCCCTACATGTAACATATATAACGATTACTGGTAAACTTACTTACTTAGATGGTGCTACAATCGGTAGTCAATCAGGGCCTCGGTTAGCATGCCTCTCCAGCGCTCTCTTGCTAGCTGCCTTTAGTTGCGCACATGAAGTTAGCTGAGGTCCCCTTCCACTTATGTGCGCGACCTAAGAAGAGGTCGTCCTCTACTGCCTTGTCCCTCTGCTTTAGAGTCGAAAACTTTCCGAGTCGAGATGCCGACTTCAATGTTTAAAATGACTTAGCCATATAAGCCGTATTACCGAGCTTTTCTGACCAGGTAGGCATCGATATGCAGCTCGTACATTCTTTTGCTGAGCCGTATTCTCCACTCTCCACTGATGTAAATGAGACCGAAAATTATCCGAAGAACTTTTCTCTCGAAGCCCCCGAGAGTATTTGTATCCACTTTTCTCAGTGTCCAACAATCTCACCATAATATAGTACTGCTCGAGAGACGCCTTCTAAGCCCAAAAAACCAGCGATTAAGATGAGTGATTTATGGCATGATTTGCACGCTGGTGTTGTCGCAGCTGATAGCGACCTCAAGGTTGATAAAGTCCATTACTACCGCAAAGTAGTAGTCAATCTTATCGTTTTGTCCTAGGTGTCGATGTTGTATGTTACGTTTTGCTTGACAGTAGATATTTACTTTGTTTTTACTTCAATAGGCGTAAACGCTTCATTAACAGCTCACTGGTTTCTTCCCATTATGTCCATATTGCCTACACATACGATATGAAAGATGGTGCCTCTGAAGTCGTCTTGTGAATTTTACATATTTCTTTCAAGGATGATGTTAAAAATACCGCATGAATGGATCGCCCTGTTTAAGTCCTTTTCTGATATAGAAGGTCTCGGCTTCGTCATTGCCGACCTTTATGGAGTAGCGTGCATCCTTCATCGTCAGCCTGCATAGCCGAATGAGTTTGGTAATGATGTCAGAACTAGTCAGAACTGTATAGCTTGTCTCTGTAGATGCTCTCAAATGCGGCTTTAAAATCCTGGTATTCTAAGTATTCTTCACTTGCTGACGTCGACTTCAAACGATAAAAGATAGTCTTGTAAAGTATGAGTCGGTATAAGAGAAATTAGAAGAGAATAAATCTAATTAGGATAAATAATGAATTTGGTTTTACATAAAGAATAATTTTTAACAAACATCTAAAACACATAAGAAGTGCATTATGTCGGTCGCAATAGCTAATCATTTTCCAGACGCTTGTAATGCAATTATTCAATGATCATGTACCAATAAAAACCGTCGCGATCCGAAACAGTGCGTGTCCCTGGTTCACGGAAGGGGTAGTTGGTGTTCTAAAGAAGCGTACAGTACAGTACGCGGAAGCGTAGACAAAACACGATTAACTGGAACAGGTACAAAGCTGCTCGTAATGCTGCAACCGATGCTGTTCGTGCATCTAAACGACACTACTACTCATCTAAACTGAGCACTTCTTTACCCTCCAAGGTACTGTGGAGAAATCTTCGACAAGTTGGCATTGGTGTAAGTAGTGACAGGAGCTGTACTATTGATTTAGATGAAATGAACGACTATTTTGTTTCAAATGATGTTGCTGCCGATTGTTTCGAGTATGACGTTGTCTCCAGCAGAGGCCTTGAACAGGAAATTGATTTTGAAGTAGTTACGGAGGTTGATGTCCTTCGTATTATTAAAAGTTTAAAATCAAATGCTATTGGTGAAGACGGCTTGCCACTTCGTTTCATAAAACTTATTTTGCCGCACGTTATAGGCCATCTAACACATATAATCAATTCCTGTATAGCAACATCTACTACTCCTCTGATATGGAAATGTGCTAAGGTTGTACCTGTTCCTAAAAATACTACTGCTACCGATTCTTCTGACTACAGACCTGTCAGTATCTTACCATGCCTGTCTAAGGTCTTTGAAAAGGCAATAGAGTCACAAATTCAGAAACACTTGGCTGAAAATTCCCTGTTGAGCCCATTCCAATCGGGCTTTAGGAAGAACCATAGCTGTTCTTCCGCCATGGTAAAAATCTTGGATGATATCAGGCAAGATTTTGACAAAGGATTTGTGACGCTGCTTTGCCTGCTTGATTTCTCTAAGGCTTTTGACAGAGTAAATCATTCCATTCTTTGTTGGAAACTGCACCATTACTATGGTTTTAGTGAAAGAGCTGTAAGGCTCATTCGAAACTTTTTATGTGGAAGGTCACAAGTAGTCGTTGTTGGTAACAATCGCTCAGGTCTCCGGTCAGTTTCTCAAGGGGTTCCGCAGGGATCAATATTGGGCCCAATTTTGTTCTGCATGTACTTAAATGACTTAGCATCAATTTGTAAGCACGCGCTTATTCATTTCTATGCAGACGATGTACAACTTTACCTATCTCATCCGGTTAATAAAATAGGTGAGCTAGTGTCACTACTAAATGAGGATCTTGCTTCCATTGTTGAATGGGCAACTAAAAATGGACTAGCTTTGAACCCAAAAAAATGTCAAGTACTTCCAATATCAAACAAGTCTTTTGAGCTAAGTCTAGTTCCTGATGTTTGCTTAGCCGGTAGTAAGATTAGGTTAGTTGAGGTAGCTACAAGTCTTGGTTTCACCATAAACCGAAAGCTTTCCGGATATAACCACGTTAACGTCGTTGTTGGTCGCGTGTACGGATGCCTGCGTAAACTTTGGATTTCTGCCAACTATACGCCCTTGAATACTCGCCGAAGACTTGTGCTCACCCTCATAATGCCCATTATTTCATATGCTGCAACTGTCTACAGTGACCTTGACTCACTATCTTTTCGCAAGCTCCAGGTTGCTTATAATGATGCTGTTCGGTATGTTTATGCAAGGCAACGATACGATAGAATCTCGGAATTCTCATGCCGGTTTCTTGGCTGTACATTGAGAAAGTACCTTGATTTCAGAAATTGCATATTTTTACATCAAATTATAAACACAACGCAACCCCCTTACCTTTACTCCAAACTGGAATTTTCCCTTTCCAGAAGAACTTTCAACATTAGCACTCAGCGTTGCAAATACCTCAATTCCTCGCGATTATTTTTCATTTATGCTATTAGACTATGGAATAACTTACCGTCTCATATAAAGTGCTTGTCAAATACTGCTAGCTTCAAAACTGCCTTGTATGTGTACTTTTCTTCTTAACTTATCTATTTACTATCAACTCTACCTCAGTCTTTCTCCAATTTCTTAACTATTTTATTTCCTCTCCCTTTTTATTTTATCTTTCTTTTTCCATTTTATTTTTATTTTTTCTATTTTTTATTATTATCATTATAATTATCACTTATCATTTTGTAACTAACTATTATCACTTAGTACTATAAGAGACATTGTCTTAATGTACAACCTATTTATAGCAATAAATTGAAATTGAAATTGAAAAAAAATATGATTAGTTTGGTTGATGTTTTGTTGATAGGGAGTTACCCGCAAAGACTTATTTGAAACCCCTATTCACAATAACAGACACAACTGACCAAGGAGGTATAATTAACTTGATGCTGCATTGGTGAATCTAGGTTCAACTCATATTTGGTGTTACTTGCTGGAGATTTTATTGGAAAAATATGATCTCACAAAAAAACTTGGTGAGTGGATTAACAACCCCAATTCAATGCGGTACATGGTAAGATGGTAAGATCTTCGATCTTCCGACGCGTTTGACTATTAAATTTTAAACGGAACTGGTGAAGGCAAATCGTCTTCTTCTTGATTCGTATTAGCTGGTGCCTGACGTCAGTGTTGAAATGAAGACATCACACGCCTCTTCAAATTATGCGCATCGAATACCCAATAAATATTACCAATCTAATCGAAATAAATAAGGGAAAATTTTCTAGACAAGTAAGAAAAAGTGGTCTGATTGTAAACAAGATGGTAAGAAATTTATATTTCGCAGCTGTTACTTTTCTATGTAGGTTCAATAAGAATGTGTTTGAAACTGTCTATGGCGATGCAATTATAGCCTTTTAGAATGCCCCGCTGTTAATTGCTGACCTTCTGGATGTGACATTCAAATTCTCAGAGGTCCTACAAGTCTTTAAGGATTCAAGGGCTCAAAAATCTCCAGAAGACTGCCGAATCCACTTCAAATTTTATAAAAATTTCACGAATAAATCCAATAACACCAATACGTAACTAACTGTTGTGTAAAAGACTTACTCTGTGCATGCATATTTCCCTCTTGCTACAAACCTGGAAAACGCCGACTAGAACGTTTGATTTATAAGCTCAATTACTGCGTCTTAGTACATCAACTTTGTTGCCAAACAAACAAAAACTATTAGAAGTCCCCTCAGTCGTTAAGCTTGTCGCTTCCAGACTTGCTCCCGATCGGTCCTGTGTAATCCATATCTATACGCGTGATTGGCTTGGATATTTACACTCTTAGGGTAGACAAATTATACATTAGTGCATGTGCTGACTCACTGCAAAATCGGTAGAAGATTGCACACCAATTATGCGTCTTACTTATTGGTGTCAACAAAGAGGGACACAGAAGGTCAACGTCTAGGAAAAACGTTACGAAAGACAGCTACAACTTTTAAGTAGTAATAGACTTTACACTAGAGCGGAAATTATGAAAATAATCAATCTTACTAATAATCTGCGTCTTTGGGCTTGGAAGTCAATTAACAAATAAGCAGTAAATAACATTATTCAGCTTGAGATAAACGAGGGTAAACAAGAATTTTAAAGAAACTGAAAACCAGGATGTTTCAATTAATAAAATGCCAGTTCGGTTAAGTACCTGGTGACCTGGTAGTAAAATGCCTCCCTGGTCCGTCCGAATTTAAAGTGAAGGTAATATAACCAAAACAACTAGCCTGCTAATTCATTTTCATGGTACCGTTTATTAAGCGAACGTCTGTTATGCGCACAACACTATCAGCAGCAATACGCTAATCGTATCCCACTAGGCTGAATCAAAATTATGGTTTCACCTATTTCCAAATGCGTTGTAGTATTAGGCCACTTAGACGGCCATGTGGTTTCTGGGAAAATATCATAGTAGTGAAGCGGTCTTCATGATCTGACACATCAAATGTTAAGAGCATAGACTGTAAAATGTGCTGCTTGCATGTATTTCACAAATTACTCAAGGGGCTGTGATATCTTTGTCTTATTCATCAAACAGCATTCAATACGAAGTTGTTTCCGATCATCTGGTTCAACTAGAACATGTGACGTTGTCGTCGGTTTATCTGCTTAGTGCAAAAGATATACTGCCCTTTTTCGATTGGATGTGGCCTTCTCATACTCCTACCATCCAAGACGAATACGTTCGAAGAAACCGCAAAAGTATTCCTTCACACTTTGAATTTATAGCCTTTAGTTTCTTCCATCTTTTTAACATTCTTATCTATGAGATAAATCAAGGTAGCGATATTTCGGTCGCTCTTTCAAACTTGGCCAGTAGAGGCACAATGTAGTAACTTTATAATATGACTAGGAGGTCCGGACTCGATAGTAAGACCTTGGGAAACAGACCGATATACGACAGCACGAGATTTGCTCTAAATCACATTTATTGCATCTGCTTCTGAGGCGCTAAGAAACCTTTCGAATACTAATGACCTAGGCATGCTCTAGGCTATTCCCACGTAGGAGTTATGATCATCTTAGACAAAATTACTGGAAGGTACTTCATTGAGTTGATCCACGATAGTACATTCTTCAGGTCTGACATGAATATCATTCTGCGACTTTTATAATATGCGAGTTCCTAGAAGTCGAAGCAAACCGCACACCCGGGATCTCACCTTGTAGCTCGAGGCGAGGGACCAATAGCTTCTTCACTGGGATAACTTTTGCGTTCGCCTTAGCAGCAAATTCTCTTTCCAAAGCACCGACGAACACGGTTATATTAATATCTGAATTTGTGGGGTTCCAAAAACCATAGCACTGAGAAATTCTAAGTGTCTCCATACCTTTTAACAATACTACGAACTCCACTGTAACTTCTCTCATATCGCTTGAAGCTCTCCGGCCAAACCTCATGAGGGATGATTCTTTCTCTAATAGTGAATAGTGAACAAGGAAATCAATCAAAGAGGATGAACCCGCATAATAATTCCAAGAATCTGTTGAATGTTGATTTCAGTTTCATCTGAAGGAATAAGGAGTCTGGTTGTTTGGGGAACACCTTGGACCAAACATCATTACATCCATTATAGTACAAACATTGAGACGGATGGAAGAATCCCCATTTCTCCACAAAATGCGCTGTAAATGTTTGTCCTCGGCCTCATTCGGATTTGGTGAAACATCTCCTTTATATCGGCTTCCATTGACACCTCACGCATCGCAAAACTTAAACAGTCCCACATGAACGGGTATCAAGTTGAGTTACCTTTGATTTTGGAGGAAATTTAATTGGAATCTCTACGATAAACTCGAAGCCACACCTGATGCCAAAAACGTCTTCGGTGGCGACTCTTGTGTAATGCTTGGACAATAAGTTCGCTATGTATGTGTTCAACCAGTAGAATAACTTGGGCTTCTTTCTAAATGCCTTCTCGAGGCCGATCAGATATCTGAGGACCATCGAGTATCTCTTGAGAAGTTTAACATAGTTCTTGCACCAAAAAAGACCTATTTCGTAAATTCCCAATTAGGAGCCAGAGTGCTCAGCCATTTTCATCACCTCGACAATAACATACCAGGAATTTTGCCTGATCTATTTAGTTACATCAATCGTTTCGCTAAGCAACTCCAAGTCCATAACTGAGCACACATCTTGGAAAAATGATGCTTAAGACTGTTCATACTAGACACGACTGATGTCATTCTGAGTAAGCCTTCATTCTCGAAAATCCTTCACTCAAAAGTAGGTTGATCCGATCTTTCGTCAAGACCGAAATCATCAAAGAGCAGCTTTTCTAGAATTGTCAACGCTGAACCATCATCTGGAAATGTGAATGTGTTAGGAATTTAAATGCGAGCTCTGTTTAACTTGGGCTTGGAGCAAGTAAGGGTTGATGCAACAGCATATGGTGAAATCCACTTTAGCTGCTTATACCGCAAGACTTTGTCGCAGATTCTCCAAACGCACTTGAATCCAAAATGCGAAACAAACTGGATGAAAATATTTTGTTTGCTGCAACATTTAGCACACAAGGTAAGAGTTTCACTCGATTAGATAGAATGGCGTGTCAGCAATCACACCTTGATGAAAAAAGCAGATGACAGCGGCTTCACCAACTCAGAAGGCTAATTGATAATCTTTTCCTACAGGAACTCATGAAAATGCTTCAACCTAACCACATAAACATACATCTTCTTCAGTAAGCAAACTCGACAAGAACATCTCATGAATCAACGAATCAGAAGAGCTACCATGGCGTCTGGTTGCGACGCTTACGTTGTCCAACAATAAGCGATGATTCAGTTAAAACTTGATTATCAAATCCTTATACTCGTAAGCTTCCCCTCATCAGTGAATGTCGCAGTCTGAGCAATTGGAATGGCATAAACTTTATATTCCGATCGATCTTCGCACATCGTAGGCAACTTCTGCTTTGTCTAGTCCAGCTCATTTCAGAACGGTACAACACGGCGGTTCAACATCTTCCTCAGCAATTGCTGCCTGCGCCAATGCAGCAGCGTCTACCACCGAAGATTCTACATCAACTGGATCGCTTTGAACAAATTCCTCATCATTTGCCTATGTTAAAGCAAAAACTTCGCTCCGACGTCTCTACAAATTTGCGACAATTAGCATATTTGTTGGATTAGTTTCAGGAGAATGATATCAAACACTTAGGTTGCCTCTCGTAAATCTGTGCCCTTGTTGGTTTTATGGAAAGCGTTTAAAACTACAGTTCTGTGGTATTCAATTGCCCATCCTATTTTTTGTTATCACGTAATTGAAATCCATTCCCGAAAACTGTTCTTTTTGGAATTAATGCCCATTTGTAATGGCAAAGGAGTGGAAAGTGTATTCCAGATAACAACATCAAGCAAATAATGGACATGCTTATGGGCACACAGGCATATCTATCCAGGGATACATACATATGTTGGTCCTGATCTGACTGTTCTCTTTTTTTGCATCATGCTATTTTATGTTTCCGTTATATTTACAATTTGCACCCACCCAACGCGAAACCCTATGCATTCGTATCGGAACACCATGTTGTCTGACCTGACCCCACAAGCAAAAATTTCTCTACATTTTATGAGGTTAATTTAAAAACGTGCCGCGGAAAGCGTAAGACCAACAAAACCATCTGTCAGTTACACATACATATGTATAAAAACAGATACGCGAGTAAGTTGCACACAGTTATGCACATATGCATGCATCTGTTTTCGCACAGAAAATTGTTCAATCCAAAAAAAAATAAAAAAGTTATAAATAAAATAAAGGTACATAAATAAACAATAAAAAATAACAACATTCGAAAAAATGTCACAAGTCCACGATATAATGTGTCTCCTATGCGGATAGGTGGACGTCAGTGTAATGCAAATGGAACATTGCAGTCAGTTAGAGCTCGCAAACTTTCGTCCCCTGATGTGATTCGAGGCACTTTAAAAAGTGCAAATGACGCAACATCGGCAAGGGATTTAAATAAAACTACAACGAAAAAAACTTTTTTTTTTTAAATGAAAGTATTTAAAATGGAATATAAAGGCTAAGAGCAGGTTTAAAAATTTAATCGCTTGACAATAAATAAGCATTATGTCATTCAAAGCCTTCAAAGGATCAATTAATCAGTTGAATTAATTAGGCCGAACATGAACTCGGATACGTTACTGCGGGAAAATATTTACTCGTATGTGTGCTTCCACCAATCCAAATTTTAAAGAAAAAATGTTGCATATGCCGATTTTCGAATGACTTACTTGGTAGGTTGTCGCAGTTATTAACTTTTAATTTTAAATGAAATAAAAAAAGTTATTTTGAGACAGATGTCTCGCTTTATTCGCACTACTTAATAATCTAACTACAATTTCGTCTTACAGTACTATTTATAACATTTTTCTGTGGGAAAATACAAATTTGGATGATTACATGGAGTCAGCATTAATACTTAAAATATAGAAATATTTCAGAGAGATATCTGATCCATATCCGCTGGATATGCATGCAGGTGTTTGGCGCGTGTGCTGACTAAGCTGGTTTGTGTGTGATAACTCTTCCCTCCTTAGGTCTATGTCTCATGGATCAAAAATTAAGTTTGATGGGTTGTGGCGAAAGGTCATTGACTTGTGGAACAGCTGTTGATAGTTTAATTTGAAATGGAGTTTGTTTTTTCTCGCATCTGCATCTAATAAGTATGGTTATAATGATTATCAGAACAAAAAAGATAATAACATCTGAAACGACTGAGAAATGATTGATTAGTGCAAATTTTTGTAACTTCTTAATATTATCTAGGTGTAAACTATGTAGATATTCTAGATCTAGTCTAATTTCTTTTACTGTTAAATTGGCCTGAAGAAGTGGTGGTAGGATATGATACGTGGTAACTTCTTTGTTTATATATTCTTGGTCGTTGATAAATATAGAGTCATTATTGAACTGCAACAAGAATGTTCCATTTAGAATTTTGGTCTCCTCTTGATGTTTAATACTTCCGTTGAAATTGGTTAGGAATATAATGGTTTCGTTGATGAGTTCGATGATTGGTTTTTTATAGAATTGGTGTTCGCATTTAGCACTGATTCCTTTTAGCAGCTGACTGATGCAATGGTCTGCGGATAGTTTTTGAAGTTGGTTGCTATTGCATACTAGTATGTCGTTAATTTTTCTGCACTGTTCTTTGATTCCATATTGTTCGTCTTGAT
Source organism: Volucella bombylans (assembly GCA_949129095.1). Taxonomy (NCBI): domain Eukaryota; kingdom Metazoa; phylum Arthropoda; class Insecta; order Diptera; family Syrphidae; genus Volucella; species Volucella bombylans. Next base: position 99,273,861 of record OX422143.1, on the reverse strand, counting down.
TTACCAGAAGTTCGTTTGATTCTAAGTATATTCGTCTATTGTCTTTAACTGAAGATCTAATTAGAAGATGATTGAAATCGATTGGTTTTGTTTTTGGTAAGGAAATAGCATAAAGTATAATTGAATCTTTTTGTAGCACTATTGGTTCTGCATACTCGATAGCTTCGACTTCATTATTATATGGTAGTGTCTCCATCTGCGCGAGAATATTCTGGATCTCGGTCTTGTCCAAAAGGTTTGTGTTCACAATTCCTTTTTTTGCTAATTGAACTGCTGAATCGATTTCATTGACTTCATCTTTTATTATTGTAAGTTTATTATACATTGTTTGTTCAAACTTATCGACACTTGTATTGTTAATTCTCTGAATGATCTTGTTGTAGTTATCCAAAATTCCTTGAGTTACTTCGGTAATGCGGTTATTAATTCGATATTGATTATTGTTGTTTTCAATAATGACGTTTTGAGTTTTCAGAAGGCTATCCCAATCGGTGGCATCCGGTGTTCCGGCGATCCATTTCCATGCAGATCCAAGCCAGTTTATCGATCTGGAAAACCTTAGTCTTTTGCCGTGCAATTTCTTTAATGATTCTTCGATTTGATGTAATTGATACAGTATTTGAGGTCTGAGCATACTATTTTTGTCTATTTGTTGTTCAATTGTAGGAATAGAGGCGCTGACTATTTCATTATACGATGTGAGGTTTATAACGTGGATCATTTTAAAATTGCCATTGATGATTCGTCCGCTTCCATGTTTTATAGTTATTAATGGTGTATTGTATTCGAATATGCTTAGGATTGCCGAGGACAATCCTATTGACCTAGAACGGAAAGAAAAAAGACATTGTTACTGCTTTGTGTTCTTAATCTGTGTTTTATGGATTCTTTTCCCAGTTTCTGTTGTAATTGTTAAGCGATTATCTTTCTGAACTTTTTCTTTTTTGAACAAGGGTTTTTGTTTTCCGTCCCGACGTTTGACGGCAGCAAAAACTGTTTCACCTTCTTGATAAGTCTTAGGTTTGGTTCTGTTCCGGTTTCTTCTACTGATTTTCTTTCTTTGGTTTTTACGAATAAGTTCCGTTAAATCTTCATTAACTTTTTCCTGAAAATCCATTAGATTTTTGTAATTTATCCTTTGGATTTTCCCTAGAAATATGTCACTTGGCTTCTTGTTTGTGACAGAATGTATGGAGTTGTTATAGCGATCGACTGCTATATTAATCAGTTCTTTTGTAGTAAAGTCTGGGTACTCCGTGAGTAAGCATCTGATCATCTCAATTATTGTTGAATGGACTCTTTCGATTGTGCCGTTGACTTCACTTTTTTGAGTTGGTGTTAAATATATTTGAACTCCTAGCGTTTTGATGTAATTCGAAACAATGCGACTTATAAAACCACTCTCATTATCCATGACTAGTATTTTCGGAACTGTAAAGTAGTGGAGGATTTTTATTATTTTGTTTCTCAAGTACAAAGGCGATTTTTCTTTAATACGGAAGAATTTCGCGAATTTAGTAAATTTATCGATGCAAGTAATATATTTTTCATGGTCTATTTCGAAGAGGTCGATGTGCAGAATTTCTGAAGGATAAGTGGGAATTGGAGTTTGTTGGAATTCGGGTTTTAAAGGATGGCGATCATATTTATTCAAATTGCAAATATCACAAACCTTAGTATATTTTTTTATTAGCTTGCTCATACGCGGAAAATAATATTTCTCCAGGATCTGATCCTTATTTTCCTTGTAGTTACGATGAGCCCTACTATGTTCTTCTTGTATGACTCGAAATTGGTTGTCTTCATTTGCCAAATCTTGAACTACTCTTTGTCTTAGACGGATTTTATATTTTTTGAAGTTTTCCTTGTATATATCCTGCAGTAATTGGATGTATTTCTCGGGGATTTTGATGCCGTTGAGAGTGTTGGGGTTAAGCTTCTCCTTCAATTGCTGTGTTAAGTTTTCCTTATTTATTTCAGGGAGTCCTATAAAGTGGCGATGGTAGTTCGAATGTGGTTCCTCGTAAGCACACATATCAGTTCCTTCCTTAAAGATCAATTGATTTTTGAACACATTCATTGGAGCTTCGCAGTGAGGTATTAGTTCGGAACTGTCTTCTTCCGCACTGTGCATGGTTGCTGCACTGGAGGAAGTCAAATTATTCACATCCGTCTTCAGTCTTGACAATGCGTCAGCCACGAAGTTGGTTTTACCAGGCCTGTAGACGAGCTCATAATTATACTCTTCGATCCGTGCCTTCCATATTTTCAGCTTTGCATTTGTGTTTCTACTACTTAGAGCGAAAGTTAGAGGCTGATGGTCAGTTAAAATCCTAATCTTTTTCGCGCCATACAGATAGTTTCTCAAGTTATCTAAGGCCCACACTATCGCTAGTATTTCTTTTTCGTTTGTAGCGTAGTTCTCTTCGGTTTTACTGAGTCATCTAGAAACATAAGTGATGGGTCGGTCCTTTCCAATATCGCCTTGAGATAGTACTGCACCAATCGCTGTGTTCGAAGCATCGGTTGTTAATATGAATGGCTTGTCGAAGTCAGGAAAAATCAATACTTCAGATGATGTAAGAAGTTCCTTTAAGTTGTTAAATGCTCTAAGTTCTTCGGCATTTAGTTCTATTTTGACTTTTTTTGATTGCGTGGCTTTAATCTGAGCCTTCTCTCCCCTCGTAAGATTTGTCAAGGGCTTTGATATTTTCGCAAAGTCTCTGATAAATCTTCTGTAGTAGGATGCAAGGCCAATAAATCCTTTTAACTCTTTAAGGTTTTCAGGAGGTCTTATTTTTTTCAATGCCTGTATTTTCTTCGGATCTGGCTTAATACCTTTATTTGTTATAAGGTATCCAAGGAATTCGGTTTCTTCTTTCAAGAATTCTGTTTTGTCCAAATTTACTCTAAGGTTGGCTTGCTCCAGTTTGGAAAATATTGTTTCTATATTTTTCATATGTTCTTCTTCGGTTTCTCCTATTATAACGATATCGTCTATATATACAAAACAAATTTTCCCTATTTCCTCACGCAAACCATCGTCTATTGGTCGTTGAAAAATTGCTGGAGCATTCTTCAGTCCGAACGGAAGTCGTGTAAACTCATACTTTCCATTCGTTGTGGAGAATGCTGTCTTTGCTATATCTGTATTTTTCATTTTAATTTGGTGAAATCCTGAAGTTAAGTCTATAGTTGAAAAAAATTTTGATTTTCCTAGGCTGGCTATTGTGTTTGAGATATCCGGAATCGGATATGTGTCGGGTATTGTAACGGCGTTGAGACGTTTGTGTTCAATCACAATTCTGAATTTCCTCTCTCCTGAAGCGTCCATCTTTTTCGGGACTATCCACAGAGGAGAATTGTAGGGGCTTTTAGATGGTCTTATAATGCCATCCTCTAGCAACTTTTTAATTTGTCTCTCTACTTCGTTCCGTAAATTTACTGGGTAAGGGTATGATTTTGTATATATAGGTTCGCTTGTGGTTGTTTTTATTTCGGCTCTTACGCTTGTCTCAATAACTTCTTGATCGTTAATCGGACCAAAGATTTTCTTATGTTTCTTCATTATGGATTGGAGAACCTTCTTAGTTTTTTCAGTCAAATGATTATCTCTAATTTCTATATTATAAACTTGAATGGATTGCTTTTCTTTCAGTTTTATTTTTACATTTGGTTTTATGGTGAGTATATTATTCTTCCTGTCTATAATGGCTTCCAGTTCTTTTAACGCATCATCTCCAATTATACCATCGAAAGATCTTAAGCCAGGTAGAACAAAGAATTCTAAATCTGTGTTATTACCAACACTTTTAAAGAATTTACCATTCACCTTGCGTTCTATTGTCACTTCACCGCCTGCTGATCGAATTTTGAAAGGATTTTTTAGAGGAGTAGCATTTTCGGCTAATGCGGGGCAAATAAAATTTTTATTTGCTCCTGTGTCCACAAGAAATTTTAAACTGTTGCCTTCTCTGGTCCTATACTCTAGGTATGGAATGCTAGAGAGGCATCTGTCATAAAATTTGCTTCGGTGGTTGGTTCTTCATTTCCTATTTCTTGGTTATACTCTTGGAGGTATTGCAAATAAGCTTCCATTTCTTCAGCATCATTTTGTGAATATTCTTCCAACTCTTCATTATCATTACTTTGTTTGTCTTCTGCTTGCGTGACTATGTTAAATAGCCTTTGCTGCTTTGGACGGAAGTTTTCTGAATCATTTGGTCGTTTAGATTGGAAATTCTGTCCTTGATTTGCCGGCCTATTTGAATAATCAACCTGCTTTGTTTGGATTGACCTGTCTATTTCCATTTGCTCTAATGGTTTAGGCGGTCTTGGTGGAGGAGGATTGTTTCGTCGATTTTGGTTATTATGCTGTAAGTTAAAAGCCTTTATCATTTGTTGAATGGGAAGTGGCATTGGAGGTAGACGATGCTTTCTATGCTCTTGTTGGCTCGTAAAAATTTGGTTAGTAGGAGCTGAGATGGTATTAGATACATTTTTGTTATGAATTGTTACGTTCCTGAAATTAAGGTTTTGTATCTCCAAACAAGATGTGTAGGCTTCTGGTAAGGTTTGCGGTTTCTGTATTATTAGCATTTTACTCAGATCACCGTTTAGTCCCCTTACAAACACATCTAGTGCGCGGTTCCTGTAATTTTCGGTGAGAGCCCTTATAGTTTCAGCGGAGTAGTCTTCTGATTTAATTTTGTTGATGATGAGGGATAGCTGGTGGTTTACACTAGCATAAAATTCATCTAATGTCGAGCTTCTCTGGGACATAGTGCTTAGTTGATGCTCTAGTGTCCTAATATCTCTTTTGTCGGCATAGTGTAGAGATAAACACCTTTTTATCGATGCCCAGTCGTCATCAAAAATATTATAAGATATGAGGGCTGTATCGGCATGTCCTCTGATTTTTTGTCTTATACTTTGCAGTATAGACCTATAAATGGGTTTTTGACGGACTATTTCATAATCCCTAAGGATTTTTCTACGGTGTGTATCCATGACAGGTACTGCACCGGATTGCCATCAAAGATTTGCAATTCTCTGACGCAATCTGGAAGTTTGCTTATCTCCTTGAGATCAGACTCAGTAAGAGGATATTGCAAACTCATTTGCGTTGGATTCGGATCGCTTATGACCTTCGTTTCCAATACAGTTAGTCTATTATCTATTTTTCTCACTAGCTCTATTTGAGCATTAAGTGCTCCTGTTAGCTGAACCAGAGCGTCTGGAAGTCCTTCCATTATTATGGATTATGAATTACTTAATTAGTTAATTAAGATTTTTGTTTCGTTAAAGTGCAAATTATTTATTTATAATTTGATTTGGTATACGAATAAATTTATTGTTTCGTAAATGTTACAATTTCAATATATTATATTGTAGATTTATTATATATTTATAATAAAAAAATTTGTACTCACATGAGTAGGATGGCTATCTGCATTTGAGATTGAAGTCGGCGAAGTCCAGTGATGTTCGGATGACCGGTATTTTTCCTCTTTGACCTGTTACAGTCTACTAATGGTACTCGATCACTCACTTGACACTGTCTATAGGTTTTTTTTTCTCACGAACTGTCTCTTTGTCCTTTCGGATTTACTCGCGACACTGTTTTTCAAGAGTTGTTCTTACGGTTAACACTCGCGAAACAGTTTTTAAGCGATGTTCTTACGGATTTATTCGCGACACTGTCTTTCAAGAGTTGTTCTTACGGTTAACACTCGCGACACTGTCTTTCAAGAGTTGTTCTTACGGTTAACACTCGCGAAACAGTTGTGTTAGACTATTTATGACATACGTTTTAAACTCATGTCCCTGCTGCTCGGGCGCCAGTTATTAACTTTTAATTTTAAATGAAATAAAAAAAGTTATTTTGAGACAGATGTCTCGCTTTATTCGCACTACTTAATAATCTAACTACAATTTCGTCTTACAGTACTATTTATAACATTTTTCTGTGGGAAAATACAAATTTGGATGATTACATGGAGTCAGCATTAATACTTAAAATATAGAAATATTTCAGAGAGATATCTGATCCATATCCGCTGGATATGCATGCAGGTGTTTGGCGCGTATGCTGACTAAGTTGGTTTGTGTGTGATAACTTCGCCAGTTGACTAATTTTGGCTCCAGCATCAGAGCCGGAATCGAAACTACTGCAGGCCCTCCAACGTTGATAAAAAGTGTACAAAAAATAATTATACAGCAAGCTAGCAAGAACTAATCGTCAAAGATAGCCAAACTGGACGTTAAATGGTTGAAGGTAGGGAAGTTACCCTAAATAATTTTACACTGGCGCATGAGCTGCTGGATCACTTGATTCCGATAACTTCTGCAACATTTTCTACGACACGTACGGTAGATTAGGCTGGAACGATTTAGAGAGTACCGGTGAGGCCCTGCATGTTATTGTTAAACTCCACCGGAATAGACAAGTGATTGATCAGAGTATCTGCTTTTACGGCTTTTCTCGGGAAACCGAAAAGTTTGAACTTGCTCCAGAAGAGGCACACTCTGAAGAACTACCATCTAAGTGGCAGATGAAGAGGAAAGGAAGACGTGTTGCAAATGCATGGCGCAGAGACGAAAAGTGTTGTCCAAGGCGCGAATGCTAAAAACTCACTTCCTCCGCGGCGGCGGAAAACAGTCCAACGGAAGTAACACCCACTGAAACCGGCCAAAAGGAAGAAAGCTTCTGGTACTCCCACTATTGATGGATCTTTCTGCGCACGATACCGAATAAGACCGGTGCTGCTGTTCCTGTGGATGAAATCGCATGAAGCGGCTAAACCCAGCGACAAAAACAAATCCAGCGATGGTTTTACCCATACACTATGTTCAGATAGGGCCAGTGCCCTTCACCAATCTTGTGAAAACAAGATAGTAGCTCTCATTACATTATAGGCATTTAACAGAGTTTAGAATCAAATTCTTCTATCGAAAATACGTGCCTTCATTACCAATACCTTCATCAACGGATTTAAAATTACTGTTGGAACGTTAAACTCAATTTGTCTTAGGCGATTTCAAGTCTAATATTCGCAAAATAATTGTTGGTGTACCCCAGGGCTCCCTTCAATCTTCAACACATTTTTTAATTCTCACCAATGATATGCTTCTTGTCAATTCTAACCCAGTATATTCCTCTGCCGAAGACAGTATTCTTTTCAACTGTAAATTAAAAATATTGTAGTTCTTAGTCTTACAAGTCACTTATCAAATGCCTGAACTATTCGCAGACTGCTTACCGACATAAATTAGAAGCCGTCGTATTTTTGAGCTCTTATTAAAAATTTTTAAACTTCTTTTCTTTACTTTTCCCGTTCGACCATCGAAATTTAATTAATATGCGTTTTTAGCTTAACTTTTTCTAAAAAAGCGCACTTGCACTTTGATATCCTCCTGCAACGTCCTTTCGCTTCCAATAATTAAAGGCTAAAATTTCACATATATGCACCTAGGTATATCTATATTTTCTCGCATGGGATATACCCATATCGGTACTGTAGTACACTCCTGTCCATATATTTAAAAAGGACTTTTAAAAAAAATTCGAAATGACGTAGTGTTGGCGAAAGAAAAGAAAAAGAAGACAAAGCACCAAGTGTACATAGATACGAAATGAGAGAATGCTAATGAAGGTGCTCGGTTTTGTGCTGACATCACTAATGAGATGCATGGTATCGTTTCGATTTTCTTTTCACTAATTACAACGAATGCATTAAGCAAAATTAAAAAAGAAAATTAGTTACTCTACCTTTTTAAATTTAAAAGAAGATGGAAAAAGTTGTTCCACCAGAATATAAATCTATCCAGCTAAAATATAATTTTTTTTTCTTAATTTTAAGGACATTTGAGCTGTGCCATACAATATGGTAATCTTTTTTAAAAGATAATTTAAAATTGCCCTTATGTAAGATTCTCCGCTGTAGATATTCTATTATGTTGATACGCCACGGTGTTAAAACCGTTGACGTTTAAGGCTTCGGAACCTGTAAGATACGATAGTTCCACATCCTTTAATACTTCTCTTTATCACTGCTCTCAATGGTGGCTTATAACGCACTCTAGAAAAATATCAGACAACCATAAATTTTAAACCTTGAAGAACCCACATTTCATTGGATAATACCACCGGCGCTAACATACAAGCATCACCAGCGAAATTTTAAAATATTGAAAATACAGAATGAAAAGAACGAAGTACAAGGTAAAGACCTTGCATCAAAGTCAGTTTCCCACCTACTTGTCAACAAAATCGATTTCTTTAAGGACTCGCTTTTCCTACTGATGTTCCCTATGATGTTCACATTGTCGTTTAGAGCACAGTGCGAGGATACTTACTACGGTCCGGAGTGGAGTAGGGCCTCAGCTACCATAACTTTCCAACTAGCGTGTTCCAACTGCTTCCAGTTGCACACTCCAAGTCGGTTTCAGACCCCTTCTACTTGTGAGCGCAACATAAGGGGAGGCCTTCCTTTACATCGTTGTACCTCCGGGTAAGATTCAAAGACTCTGCCACCCGATCACTGTACAGCTAGCATAGTTCTTCATTGAATCTTCTTCTCCAAAGCCCGTCAACGCAAATGGGCCCGTTTGGCACCAGTGCCAACAAATAGAACTGGAATGATCAAAGGCCCTGCTACCTTTAAGCCCTTTACTACCTCCAAGTTAAAGCTCTCGTCGGTGATGAGTGTCTCTTTTCGTTGACAGCATATACATGGTTTTTCCTTCATTTACTGGCAAAGCCGTTTTGGCTACTTTCGTTTCAATACATCACGAACGCACCACCGAGTTCTTCCAATTATTTCAATATCACCGGCGTACGCTAGTAGTTACACAAACTTTTGCAAGATTGTGCATCCGGTGTTCGATTGTGAGTTCCATACAATTCTTTATAGTATTGTATTAATCATATATTCAAAAAGTCACATGATAGAGCGTCACTTTGTATTACAATAAATATTTTTTTACATCAAAAAGCTTCGGTTAAGTCGTTACTGAACTTGACGAAGCAGTGAGTGTTATCCATCGTCATTTTGCTCAGACGGAGGAGTTTGGCAGGAATGCCAAAACCAAATATTGCTCTATATAGCTCGCCTTTATAAATGTAGTCATATGCACCTTAAAATCGATGAAAAGTTTGAACTTCTTGAGTTTTTTCTAGGATAGTGTGAAAATTTGGCTACTTGTGGACTTTCCTAGTCTAAAACCGTGCTGACAGGGACCAATTAGATTGATGACATGTTCACACAATATGGCATATAAGATCTAATATGCATTGTTAATGAGATCAATACCTCTACAGTTTCGCAGTAGAGGGGGTATCCCTTTTTGTGGATTGGCCAGACGACTATGTTATTCCATTCATGAGGTATACATTCTTCTGAAATACACTCCACAAAGTCATTTCCAGCTGCTTTCAATACGTCGGCCGGTAAACCGTCAGCTCTAGTAGTTTTGTTGGACTTAAGCTTAGATATTTCTATCCTTACTTTGTTTAGGTCAGGTGGAGGGAAGTCTTAGTTAATTGGTCTGTTCTGCCTGGCGGTGGCATGGTGGGACTCGTTTCCATTATGCACTGTACAGAAAAATTTTTTCCATATACTCAGCACCGACTGTCAGGTTTGTTGTTCAACAAAATGATGAGAGGCGACATGATGCCTAACCTTCCTTATTCCATTGTATAAAGGCAAATTGCAACAACTACCGATCGGTGCAGTTGATATCCGAATGTATTCCCAGAAAACGCAAATGGTTTACTAAGCATACCTAAAAATGTATATAAGAATGATATGCGCTTGATTCGTTGCTATTACTCGTAAAGTGAAAGTTTTTAACAGCATGGATATGGATGGCAAATGACTAGTATTGGCTCGTTGAAGTAAAATCCTCTGGTTGCTATTTAGTTCGTTAAAAAACGAGAAAGAGCCTCTGCAGCTGAACACCTTACAGCTCTGCTAGTAAAACCTACTCGTTGTGGCACCGTTTGGTAGTCTATTCGGAGAATGCAAAGTGGAGACGACAAATGGCGAGTCTCCTGCGCCACAACGGACAACGATCGGATCAAAATGCCAGATTCCTCCAGCTGGAGTGGGAGTCCACACGGTACAAGTTTGACATCTTGCGACTAAATAAATTTAAATGTTTGCACGCATGAGAATACATTTCACCAACCGGGTACACTTCTTTACTCTGGAAAACCAAATGGAAGTATGCCAGACTCTTAATATATTAACGGCCAGATGTAGGAGTACTGTAAGAAAGGTAACCATCATCCAGTACTACGCACCCACGGAAAGCTTCTACGATTAATAAGGTGCCAGCTACAATTTATCGCTTAACGGTTAACATAACTCGTAACTCGTTATTGCTATAGGAGATCTCAATGAAAAGGCAGGAAGCGATAACACTGTGCTCAGATACGTAATTGGTGTTCATGGCATTTGAAACCGAAGTGACAATGGCTGGCGGTTAGTTGATTTTTGCTGCACCAATCACCTAGTCATTGGAGGCACTCTGTTTGAGCACTGGACCTGCGACAAGATCAGCTGGGTCTCATCTGATAGGTAGAGAACAGCAAACCAGATAGACCACATCGCTGTTAACCGACGATTTCAACAGATCGGAGCACACACACTATGGATGAACACTGGAGGTCTATGAAAAATATTTTTATATCCAGAGAGACGCGATAAGTGCAACCATATCAATACGCTAGTTACACAAACTGAAGAGGCAGAAAACCGCTGCGACAGTAGGACCGTTTATACTGTTACCAAGGATCTTACAGGGGGACGCAGCACCAAACAGCATTCTGTAAAAAATGTGGACGGTGCCAAACTTATTGCGTATGAGGACCAGCTCAGAAGATGAAAAGAGCACTTCGCCATGTTACTTAACCATATAGACGACAGCGCGAGTGTCCCGAACCAGAGTGGACCATCTGAAGTAGCAAACTCCCTATATCGTCCTAGCTCCCTAACAAGGTGAAAAAAAGGGTAGGTATTGATCGAATGACTGCGAAATTTCAGAGACATATCAAAGCTAATGCATGGGAAAATGAGCATATTCCGGTGGAGTGGTATCAGTGGATAATTGTCAAGTTTCCAAAAAAAAAAAACTAAGGGAAATCTGATGGATTACAGAAATTGGCGGAAAATATGCGTTCCTCCGGCAAGCAAAATAATAGCAAAGATAATTCTGTGGAGGATCAAAGTACTTATGGTAGACTCAACTCTCGGTGTCGAACAAGTAGGCTTTTGTGTTCGATCCTCATTGCACCGATGATATAAACACCTTGCGGGTCATCGTAGAGCAATGCGTCGAGTATAGTAGGTCTCCGCTCGGCCTGTCCCTTATCGATTTTGCGAAGACTTTTGATAGCGTGAATGAGGAGTCTATATAGAAAGTCTTGCGCAGTAGGTGTATACCCACAAGAATGGTTGCTATTATAAAGGCTACGTACGATGCTGTCAGTGTTCTACACAACGGTAAATTATCAGAAGAATTTAAAGTTCAAAGCGGAGTTCAACGTGATTGGATTTCATCACTGCTTATCTTCCTGGTGATAATAAGTGATTTTATCAGTCCAGGATTGTTAGAGGAAACCTATGGACAACGACATCCTACCTGAAATATCTTGATTACGCTGATGATATCTGCTTGCGAACAGGGTTTTTGATCTACACCAGATAAAAGCTGAAGCTAGAAGAATGGGGCTTTAAATAAATGCAGCAAAAACCAAATTCCTTGGCCATTGGCTTAATATTGCAAGACAGGAGGTGGAAAACTCGATGTTAGTAGCAGAATCGGGAAGGCAAAACTGCTTTCGGAATTTCGGAATGTTTATTTAAATTGTCGAAAAGCAATATTTACAGCACTAAGACCAAGCTGCGGCTGTTTTGCTTCAATGTCTTTTTTTATAATCTGCGCGCGCTCAAGGGATTTGAGTACCCTTAAAATGCTTGCACACAGCACTTGCTGTATGGGGCAGTACTTGGAAGTCGACCACATCAATCTTTCGGACGTTGCAGTCCTTCGTTAAGATATGTCTGCCCATCATTTTGAGAATATTTTGATCCAACCGAATCTCAAACTCATATCCATATTGAACAGGACGGAGCCAATCGACATCTCTATAAGAAGAAGGAAATGTTTGTGGATTGGTCACACCTTAAGGAAACCGCATACCCAGTCAAGAAGAAGAGATGCCAGACACAGAAAACCGAACAAGATACCGTAAAAGCGTTTTTGACGCTCTATGCTCCCCGAGGAGTTACAGGAACTAACTAACTAACTAACTAACTAAATATAACCTCATAATTCGAAGTTAAAGTGGGAGTACACCAAATCAGTATATAAAGTCAGTTGGCTTTTGATGTCGAGCAAGGTTTTCTATTAAAGTAGCACATTAACGAGTCCGGAACAACCTCACTTCTTTTCGCCGATGGCAGCGCTAATACAAGCTAATACTTAGGTTCTATCGCTAACCACCAAGGAAATTTTGATGACGATGTCCTAAATACTTAGAGGTAGAGTCGGCTGATTAAAATGACAAATGCTGCTTAAACTTAAGGGTTTAATATACACATTGCAACAGCAGACGATGTTCAAGTAGTGTAAAGGAAAAATAACAGCGACGGAAATGAAAGTGTATCGAATGTCAGCAAGTGTAACAAAGCGTGATGTAATAAGAAGTACGCGCATTAGCGAGAGCCTTTGTATTAAGAAACTGGAAGTGGACAAACTTTAGGCTTCGTAAATTAGCTAAAATAGCTAAAATGTTGTGGGTTGAACAAAAGAAAGACAAAAAAAAACTGTTCGTATACTTCTTCTACTGTGATTGTTACACGAACAAGAAGAAAATTATATTTGCGTTCTTTCTCTCTCTGTTCCATTTACACAAAAACTTAGTGCAGGAGAAAGGCTGTATTCGGCAATATCAGCTTAATATGCTCTCTCCCTGCATAGCTCCTCCTCAAGTATGATGTTAAAATCGTTTTAAATGGTTTAAAACAAAATAGAATGACCCGACATTCTGGTAGTATAAACGGCCTAGCTTACACGAAACCGCCCTCGCAAATAGACTGTATTGCAGAGCAGATTGACAAAAGAACCTAATCATCGAATCGTCAACCAAATCTATCATTTTTTATTGACGCAATATTTTAAATATCCGAACATTCTAAGCAGTTGATACGAACTCAGGGCACTTCCTTTGTGAGGAGATTCAATGTGGAACAGCAGAATCACCAAATATGAGGACCACTTCTCCTAAGAATTTCTTAGCGACTACCTTCACAAGATACGTAACTCGAGGTCTTAAACAAATCCTGTAAGCAATCGTAACCGAATAAGAAGTATGTGCAGCCCCTATGATAAAAAATCGATAAAGGACAATTTTCGAGCGGAACACATCGACTGGTGCTACCATATTGAAAAAGTCCAAGAAGCAATTGCAATTAAAGTTCAAACCAGGTTTCTAATGAGTTAATTGGATCGTTCAAATGCAAAACATAAGTAACTTCGCGACCTACTCGCAGCTGATGATCCAATATAAAGCGGTTTTCACTGGCTCTACTACTACGTGTCCAGCCTGAAGACGTATGACTTAGCTTTGTGCCCTTGCCATGCTCTGTCTGCTTCTTGATAAAATCTCTGTATGTTTTTATACAATAGCACCCTTCATGACCAAAATCGAGTACTTCTCTCAATATTTCTTCGAAAAATCTTCTTTTCAGTAATTATATCTTACCACGTACCTATGGTCTGATTGTTGATGTTTTGATCAGGAAAGTATAAGATACATACTCGTATATGTAGATTTAGAGTTATGGAGACATGAGCTAGCATTTTTTCCCCGCAAGTCAAAATCAAACCCTTCTCTTATACCAAAGGTGCTAAATAATAAAATATATTGAATCGAATAAACACGGGATTTTCTGCGTTATTCGACCCGTTATACAGAAGGGGTTGCACTAAGGTCATAACACAGATGTCGAGGTGCCAGTAGATTTGAAATACATTTTGGGGAAGCAATGCTATGACGTTCTCCATGCAATACAATGGAATTAAAATTCAAAACCCTCGAGTTGCCAGTAACACCTAATGCAGACACTAGGAAGCTTACAAAGCTAATATAACTATTAACCAAAAAATGTAATGAAATTAGATGGACAAGGACATAGACGGCATGGGAAACCGCAAAATTACGCAAATCGCTTATATAAATACAAATTTGGCATTGGAAGCAGAAAACTACCAATATCAGTCTTAGGCTGATGCTACAAGTAAATAATCTACGAACTGCTAAGGAAAACTTGTAATCAGTGTTCCAGGTACGATGTAAATATTGTACGTTGTCACCCCGAATAAGAAAGGCGCTTTCGATGCATACCTAGCATGAACCATAACACAACTGGACCACAAGACCCGAAAGCACATCCACATGACACATCCACATGGATTGGTTACATTGCGATAGACAGAATATACGAATCCAATATTCTAGGCGTCCGCATATTTAAAGGATTTAAGATTGACCCAAACCACGGCTTAGTTGCAGCCAAGGTCTATATTCAGATATCGAAGGCTATTCAGCGATGAAAAAATACTGCAGCGGGACGTCGGACAACTACTGTGTGAACCCCCCTCTGACGTGCTTAATATCAAACAAACAATTGTTTGGTGATGAATGCAGGCTGGCATATCGTACAACGTTCATTGAGATTAGAACTGTTGATAGGTACGACTTACGAAATAGAGATCGAGTCGATCCAGAGATGCAGTACAAGTGAGATTTGGTAATTTTGTGGCAATATTAAGAGGATGTGTCCGATAAACGAGACTCGAACCAAAAGCTGACAGGACGATCCAGAGAATATTTTAGAAGCCTTACAAACTTTGCATGCAGAATCCTACGAGAGAAAGGTGATCGTCTAAAACCGGTTATAGGACCATAACAGTGCAGCTTGACACCTGGTAATTCCACATTCGACCACATGACCATATTAAATCATTACCCAGTTTAAAGTTTCTTCAATACTTCTGTCTTGAGGGAGGAGCTATACAAAGTCCAATCTAGTTTAGAAATCTCCGTCAAACTCGTTCGAAATGTTGATGTGTAACTTCCATTGTTCTTATAATTTACAAAAGGTCTTCGAGATAGCAACCTGCTACCATACAACTTCTGCAATTTTTTTCAAGCTTCTACACCTTCTCACATTTGCCGATAACATGGACTTAGTCAATGTGATGATGGTACGGCATTTGAAAGTATTGCGGTAGAAATAGGCGATCAATGAAGGCAAAACGAAAAGTATAATCAAAGCCGAAGTTCTCAGAAGAATGCAAAAATGAAGGAGAGAAGATTGGAAATGATAACAATTGACTCGAATATCACAGTGGAGGTTATACAAAGCCCTCAACTTATCTTGTTCTATGGCACTGAAATGTGAACATTTTCCAGAGTTATGAACACTCTCTTGATTATCTTGATCGAAAGAGTCTCCTTGTGGCTGTCGATTCCATCTGCGAGAAGAAGCCGACGGAAAAGGCTAAGTTATATCGAGGGCATTGGAAGCAAACCCCAATCCACTCTACGTGCGAAAATCTGGAGACAGCTGACAGCTAACTATGGGTGCCCGTGGCTCAAGTGGCAGTGTATTGACTTCCCATTCGGACGGTTCGGGGTTCAGTACCAGCCGTGACCGAAAGACATTTTTTCAGGCAACTTAATTCACGTAAGACGAATGGTCTATTATAATACAACAACAAGTCTAATTACACTAACAATTTAGTCTCCCCATTAAATGTTGGATGCCACCCATGGAGCGAAATAACCACTGAGCCCAACATGTGCTCCAGCATTTTAAGAGTAGTCATACAATTTTGAGTGTTAAGTTCTTTAAAAAAAAAAAAAAAAAAAAAAAAAAAAAAAATATCAAGCTCTCAAACCATACATACCCAGAGTCGTTCCGGCTTGAAGCGGCCTTCAAAAGTATTATATGTTACCTCCCACCCTCACTTCACCAATCATTGTAAAACCGAAATAAATTCGTTATGCATTGGCATAGGCCAATGTGGTTACATATGCCATCCTTAATATTAAGCGAATTAAATCATTTGCACTTACCAAAGGACTTCCACTGAACGTGATCCGATGTAATATTCCAATGAAGTCTATTCCTACCATTTGGAATCTGATAAAGTGAGCGTGTGCATGATTAATTTATACAAATAAATATTCCTTGACCGTGTCGCCTGGCATCATCGTATCTGTCTAGTGGAAATAACCGTATTTCAGTGCCAATTAATTAGGCTGAATAATTAAACTGATGTGGCGATGTTTGGTTTTCACTTCAGCGATAGTCGTTGGGTAAACTAATCACAAAATAAACTAATCACGTCCTTGATATATTGAGAAGGAAGGCAATAGCTGTAATGATGACTTCGCTTAAACTACTCGTATGTTGTGGTGGGTTGAAATGGCAAATTCTAAATTAATTGACGAGGTTTCGGATGCGTCATCATTGTGAGTAGGTATGTATATGGGCTATTGCTGTTCATTTGATAGGATCTTTTCATCGGGCTGAAGAGTTCGAAGAGAGCATTTTTTTTAAAATATAGAATTTTATTTTACTGGAATAAATAAAATGCTGAAAAATCATATTAAGGATATATCGTAAGTACCCTAGTGAAGTGGGTTCTGTTGAAGAATATCGCTTCTTTGGACTTATGGCAGAAACTTGTTCTTTCTTACCACTTCAAAGGAATACTACAGTGACTCTTACACTTCTACAACGTTTCCTTCTCTATCTCTTCAGTTTTTCTTTTTTGTTTAAATTTTGATTTCGTTAACAGTTCCTAAGCTCTATCAAAGCAAAAGCCTTCGTCTCATTTTTATTTTTCTCTCAAACTACAAGAAGCAATGGACAGGACATAGACCAACCTAGAAGGCATCAGATGGCAACAGATCTCGTAATAATCAGCATTTAAAAAAAAACCGCACCGCACAGTAGAAATTGCCACAAAATGCAATCACGTTTGGCGTTTTCTCGGACGAGAGCACCCTATTCAGCTAATAAAAGTACATAGATCCTCAAACCGTATTCCTACAACTTGAGATAGAGTTTACGTGGTACAAGGTTAACATTTTTAAACTGAACCAAATAAAATGATGTAGTGCTGGTGAATGAATTCGTCCATAGGAGTCCCCTACTCTTGGAAGGAATCGGACGTAGGACTAATGTCTAGACCAGCAGTGTGAAAGACCTCCATATGTTGGAAACTCTTACTGACAACTTTAAAATGTAGTTAATCTATAGAAATATAGTGTTATGCACTCTACGTTCACTGTACAAAATGATTCGCAACTCAACACGTTACGGGTATGATGGCAAAATTATCTTGTTAATGTAGTATAAAACCGCATCAACTGTATATGCCGTCGATTGTCTTTATGTATTTACCAAAAAGCTAATCCGTCCTCGAATTACTGAATATCAAGCAGTTCTCCAGATGAGTCCCGAAACTAAAGGATGCTCACACCCCTTCTCCTTCTCCACCTTCCATTCCACTCTTTACTCCCCTGGGCTGGATCAAGGTGTCATACGAACCGTGCCGAGGATCGGATCCTGGCATCTCCAAAAATAGCTCTGTCGTGAACGTAGTACCTGGATACCTGGCAACCTCCGGATTAGCTTGCCCTATCTGTATACAGCGGAACTATGTACAGATAGACCATGCTTTCTCTGCTACTCGTACTATATCTAGTAGACAAACTCTTTAGTACAGGAATACCGGGCGGTAGAACGGTAACTACACCGACTACTGGCAAGGCTCCTGCATTATCGAACGGAGGCAAAACTATGGCAGGCCATGGGGCACCATCTTGTAAAGGCAAATGCAACGAGCCAATGTCCAAACCTTCAAAGAGTGACAAGACTGTGGCAATCACTTCGTCCACTTTTAGCAACAGCAAGTTATTAGCATTTATCGAACCGGATGTAAACTCTGATTCTATGTTAAGTAGTTGAGTAGTTGAAGTCTCGAATCATTGTTACATTTTCCTGGCCAAATTCCAGTAGAAAATTATATAAGCCCCAGAAGTCAGCCAGCCTATTAGGTAAAGTTGATGTATGTCGGGATTATATAAAGTTTTGCGTATTGGTGCTGAGAAAAGTATTTTAAAAAATTAACAGATCCGATTTATTTCAAATGGAATGCACCATTCGAAGCAGTATTGAATTTCATGAAGGTACTGAAGATATCATACTCATAATGTGGTCCTACGGGTGAAATTAATTTTTTATTGGTTGGCCTGCAACATACCTCTTTTTCTCTTCTTTACTCTTCCTTGCTCATCAGCGATCAAAATTAAAATGAAAAAACGCGTCAGAAATGGAAAGATATGGAAAAAACGTCATGGCTCTCCCGAAAGTTCACTTTATAAGTGGATTTTCGGTGGAAGTAACCCTTCTTCTTCCCACTTAAATAAAAAGCTTTCCCACCCTTCGGACAATGTGGAGAGGCACTATCTCCATACATTTGCAAATAGAACCATGTCTGCGTTGTATTCGCGATCAGAGATATGAGGTTTGTTTTCACTTTCTTGTCTTTTTCCACAATGGATCGAGTTGACAAAAAGAGAAAGCACGGGAGAGAATCGATCTCATTTAGTCATTCTTAGTCATCGTGGCGCAACGAGGGAAAGGGCGGAATCAATTCTAAGAGTTTTGTGAGAAAACGCTAAACAGATTGGGGATGACTACAATATTACATTGTCTGGGCGCCCAATTCTGCATTTTGCTACGGCGGTCGACTCGACCTGAAGAAGATAAATTGCGTTCTTTATCGTCCGACTGACCCCACGATCTCTGTAACTCTGGAGTTTTTCGCTTTCTTTTTTCTCAACAAGATATAAAGGATATACATAGGTATGTGTATTTATGGTTTTACGTAATTAAAAACGTATTAACTTCTTCGAAAACCAGCTTATGGTGGATAAAACACACTATTTCCGATTTTTTTTCTTGATTTATAAGAAACCTACGGTGTATAGGACAAAAAAAGTGCAAAAATCGTAAGCATTTTTCATTTTTGTATTTTATAGTATTTATCGGAGTTCATACACTAAGTATCTAATGGTATTGTACGAGTATTGTAAATAGATTGAACGGTTCTGTAGCCCTCTTTGTTGCACATATGATACCATCGATACGAACGATTAGCTTTTAGTTTATTTTTGTCTACCCAAAATCAAAAAAGTTTGTCCGATTAGATCTGAGATTCCGTGTTTTTACGAAATCGGAGCTACAATAGTACGAGTACTGAACTGAGGGTTCTAAAACGTTTGCTATTCCGTGAGTTACTCAGATGATGCTGCCCCTATTTTTTTTTTCAAATTTTCGTTAAATGTGTGCTGTGTTAATAGATTTCGATTAGTATTGCAAAAATTGCGAAAGAATCCTCTATTGTTATGAGAAAAACAGTTGTATTTTGTGTATGTTTTTTTTTTAGAAACTTAAAATCTTAATGGCAGCGATTCGACGTGAAGGCGCATCATCTGGCAAAAATTAAAACTGATAGCCCTATTTGGTCGCGAGTTATTGTGAGCAAAAGAAATTGACACATGCGGACACACATTTTCAGATACATATACACACACAGATATTTTCTTAAAATCTGTTCAAAAACACTACAAACATCTTTAAACGTAAAGATATCACAAAATGTTCATTTTTGATTTTCGGGGTGAATGCAAGAACTTTTATATCAGGAAGTTAGAAATGGCAAACTTTAGAAAGTGATATCTTTTGTCTTTGATTAGTGAGCAGAGGTAGAGTCTGCTCATCTGTGCGCCAGGGTGTGTGCGTCTATGAAATAATATCCTCTTCTTTTGATACGTAAAGAAGACCAATACGGTGATATTTTCATGGTCTTCTAATGTTCACAATTCCAACCAGATACAACTATGATTGGATACTAGATATGGTGAAAAACGGACACACGATACGTAATCACTGTGTCCACTACTAGGTTATCATCAAAGAAATCGAAAGAACGTCATTAATGCCTTAATGTGGCGAAGGGTGGAATCCCAGGAATGAATAGTTTTGTCTTAAACGGCAGTGAGGACGTAGTTGTAGACGAATGAGGGCACAAAATCACTCATGAACTGAGGTTGTATGTAGAGGGAAACCGAGATAAAGGAAGACCTTCAATAACTTGATGTGCTCAAATGTAAAGATCTATTAGTCCACACCGAACTGTAATGCCACCTTAAGAAGAAGAAGTTTGACATATATGTATGTATATTCTCATGCTGTCATGGATTTTGGAAATTATATAGGAGTATGGATACTGAAGAAAAATTAACATAAATGGAGTTGGCGTTTTATTTAAAGTACAAGTACATTAATTACCTTTCAATTTCAATTTAATTTAGTTAACTATAAAAGATTTACATCTTTTAGAGTACTTCGAATCTTAGATGGGTAATAAGTAAATTGCAATTTTTACAATATTTCTTAATCTAGAGTGAAGGGAAAGTGAAGAAAGAGGAACATATTTGTAAATATGTAAATTTATGCAAAAAGAATACAGTTTCTGGCATTGATGAAGTTTTGCAGAGTGCAACCAAGGACGATTCTGGAACGAAGGTCATAAATATACCGCACAGCATCACTAAAAGTCACTTGTAACTTGTGCTGGGAAAATGAGTCGATAGTGCAATAAACAGCATCAGCATAGGTAAATAGTTGTAGTAATAGAGTTGCTATTAGCTTTCGTCGAGTTTCAATTCGAATTTACTAAGGCATCCGTAAATACGGCCTATTACAGCGTTGGTCTGATGAGCATAGCCTGACAGATTGAAATTTATTATATAAACTAGTTACAGACTCAGCAGATCTTAACTTTCTAAAAATCAGGAAGAACGTTGAAATCCAGTGCTTAATCCAAATAAGTGAAACTGAACATCGTCTGCATAGAAGTGCACTGATGAGTTTTTACACACAGTTGGGAGGTCATTTATAAAAAGACAGAAAAAGATCGGTCCCAATATCGAACCCTGAGGTACACCTTGTGAGACAGGTTTTAGAGCTGTACGTTTTTCGAAGGATAAAACTTATTGCTGCCTAACAGAGAGGAAACAAATTGTACAGGCCTGTTACTGAAACCGAATAAGTTCCTCAGTATTTCAGTTCAGAGTATTTCTTGTTTCACCTTATCGAAGTCCTTTCAGAAGTTTAACAGACAGAGAAACGTCACTAAACCTCTATCAACATTTTGTCTGATTTCTTCGATAATGTTAGCCATGACCGTGGAGCAGCTGTGGTTAGCTAGAAAATCAGACTGACGTGGAGTTAGTAACTGATGCAGTGATAGGTCTTTCTGCTTTTCAGTAAGTTTCTAAAAGGCCTTTGATGAACGTGGTAATATGCTGAGTTTATGGGCTAGCCTTTTTAGCAAATGTGTAAGACTTCTGCGATTTTGTTTGACTAAGGAAAAGTGGGCGTCAAGAAACAATGATCTATGAAATGGGTAAGATGAACTATTATTAGGGGCAAGACAATTTTTATAAAACAGATTGATATGCCGTCTTCCCTAGAGGAATTTGACTTAATGTCAGTTACACATGCAATGACTTCCTATTCCATTACCACTTCAAAGTCCTCATCGGTACCTATAGATGATTCAGTGTGTTCGCAAAGTCAAAAGATGTAATGTTAGTTCTACTATCCAGAAAAAAGTCTATGAGTTGATCAGCATCAAAATTACTTATCTTATCTTTTTTACCACCACTGACACCAAGTTTGCGCAAATTTCTCCACAACTTTTTAGAAGGCAGTGATGTGTTTATTAGTTTTTTTTTATTTTATATTTAAGCCAATCCATATTAGTTGGTTTATGTTTCCATTTACTATAATTTATTTCGAGCTTTAAAGGTACGATCAGACGGTCATCCAAACTTATCATCCGGATGACATGCTGACGTCAGAGAACTTTTGTAATTCGATTGTCATCTGCGTGTCATCTGCGAGCAAGTAATCCGCTAGATGACACCCGATCATACAGTGTCATCCGTTCGGTCACCCGAGTGTCATTTTGTCCCAAAATAGATGACACGCTTGCTTTGTCATCCGGTTGACATTCCTGGATGGCAGGCGATCACACGGGATGACCACTTTAAGACAAATTCTACGTCATAGTGACGTCAGGATGTCATCCGGATGACAAATTTGGATGACCGTCTGATAGCACCTTAAGAGTTGCATTTCAGGTAAACCAAGGACAGCTTTTATTACGTATTGTAATGATATTGACGGGTACACACGAATCATAGAGTTGTTGAATATTACCCTGAAAAGCATATCATTTTTTTTTTGACATTTTTAAGGACATTGATGTCAATGGAGGAAAAATCTATAGACACAATGGAAAGATCAAGAAGACTTGGGGAGAATTCCTTAGTAAAGCATGTTGGATATGTTTTGTTTACAATTTCTAGTCCAACAAATTAGACGATAGTAGAGATAAAAGTGCATTCCAAATTGAGAAAAAGAAAAGAAAGGACGACAAGTGTTTTGAGAAACAAGGAAATACAATAGATTAAATATCAAGGCAACAACAAAATATTATATAAGCTTAC
Organism: Volucella bombylans; assembly: GCA_949129095.1. NCBI lineage: Eukaryota > Metazoa > Arthropoda > Insecta > Diptera > Syrphidae > Volucella > Volucella bombylans. The sequence goes on along the minus strand of OX422143.1, from coordinate 99,251,192 downwards.
CTTCCAGTAACTAATCCGGAAAGACCTCATCTCAGAAACTAGGGGAACTTCTCGATTTGATGATAATACCATTTATTTATGTAATTAGAGAGAAAATAGGCTTTTCGATTAAATTTTATCCAGAGAAATAAATTCATTCGCGGATTAATATAAAGTTTCCTCTCCATGCTTTCGGTGAATTATGTAAACCTCATCCAGCTCAGGAAGATACCAATAAAAGAGTACTCGTACTCACAACATAGTTACTGCTAAACATCTACGAGCACTGAAAATTATAATCTCATAGCGCTAGGGACGTAGTTGTACGTTTTGGTGTACCAATTTGCATACATTTGTCACGAGAAAACAATTAAGGCGTTAAAGTGTTTCATTAATGGTTTTTTAATTTATTCCCCGACCTTAAACTGCGGGCAATTTAGTATCAACCAGACAAACTTACGCACCTTTTACCTAGAAGATATCCATCTCTATGAATAGTTGGTAGGCAAAGATTTAATTGTAAACACTAAGTGGCAGGTACTAATACAAAGTGAAGTAAATACTTGTACACATGCACTGTAGACAGTTCCTAATTATACTGTGGTTCCTGACAAGGTACCTTTACTATTGTACTCGTAATATACCGTCGTACTGCAGGAGGGCTCCTATTGATTTACTGTCTCCATTATTTCCTTAGTTACGTTCTCTTGTAGGAATGTCGTAACGTAAATGTTGTGAGGTGGTTTATGCGGTGGTGTTCAGCAGATACATGTTCTTACGTACATAAGCATACATTGTTTGTCTTTCAACAGTGTTGCAATTTTCAATTTTGATTGTCACAAGTCATATGCATGACAAATGTAACTCAATTATTTTAGATCAAGTATTTCAGGTTTTAGATATTTTTGCAATTAACTTGAAACCATTCTTGTGGGGATAGCGTTGAAACCGAAAACCATATTGTTATAGAATGGAACAAATATGTGTTGTGTGTTTTGTTGACTTAAATTGCTAACTTTCGTCAGATTGGAGCTGGTTTTAATATTTGAAAATGTCGAGGAACAGAATTTTAGAATCTATTTCTTTTATCTCCGTCGTCTATTAAACCACAGTTTAGTCAAAGCTGACTATTATAGATAGTGCTACAGTCTGTGATAATCCTGGGTGTCTACTAAAATGCTTCCCCAGCCAATTATTTGCTTTTAGTTTCACACACCAAGTTGGTTGGATGTCCCATGAATTCTAACTGCTATAGCTAAGTGCATGCCACTCCCCACTCTCCATCGAGAGATGGAGATATATATAAATATAAATATATATATATATATATACATCGAAGTATATTTCCCTCGAAATGATCAGTATTTTATAGGAAGCCATTTTGATTATCCGAGAAAGGGCTCTGCTGTTCGGTTGTCTTCTGAGCCAGAGAAAACAGGAAGTAGCAGAAGTTTCTCTTGAAATTATCTCTAAAGTTGTGCTGTTGTTTATACGAGTATTAACGGAACCTAACAGTTGAGAGTCTGTTTTGAAGTCAAAGGTCCCGGTAAAGTCATTACCGATCCTCACGGAGAAACAAGCTTTACCTATCGGCATTCTAAAGAACTCTAAAAATTTAGCAGGGACTCTAAAACTGACTACGTTTAATTCTTCCTATATACGCTTTCATACGTGTCTCAATAAGGTCATGTGTTTCAAAAATTTCAAGAAATGCAAAAATTTGATAGAACAAAGATCATGCAGACCTGCAGGCACGCTAATAAAGACCAACCAGATGGTTGATAAAAGTTTTAAGCCTATTGTATAGTACAGTAGAAAAGATCTTAAGAAGAAATTGACATAGAATAGACGATCCTGGGCCTCTCTAATGCTGAGGTTTGATTCGTTTAGCATGTATTCGTCGGACCATATTTTTGAGATGATTCAACGAAAGTTCTTCACAAAGTTATCTACTGCCTCCTTACATAGTTCGGTAGCTTGGCCGTCGGTAGTAAGAGCATAAATTTGTATATAGCTATCTTCGTCCCGGTTGAATGGTTCATTCTTCCTGACAGTGGAATGTTGATTGTCATCAACACTTAACAGTCAGCAGGAATGGTTCTTTCATATCTTCAGCACTAAAGGCTTTCCAGTTGTATCTCGGTCTAAAATAATACAATACACTTACTGGCGTCATGATGGTAAAGACTCAAGTCATAACCAATTGAAGTCAACATCAATATTAAGATAGTGAAAATGCCAAAAACCTAAGAATCTAAATTTATTTAACAATTTTGCTTAACAAATGGGGGCACCCCACAGAATGTAGTAGTTACTCTGCTGCTCTGGATGATGATGCCTAGTTTATTTAGGACATTTGAGGAGCAGTAAATGCATCTTTAAAGAATGAGAAAACAATTCTTTCGAGCTCACACAAAGATAAAAATAAAAATGAATGACACATTACCGACTGGTTTGTTAGTTTTATTTAACGCTTTCGCTCCCATTGTGATCATATGTCGCAAGCAAAGTTCCCAGAAAGCCATATTTGAAAGAAAATGTTATTTAAATTGGTGCCATTGGTAATTTCAGGTATAATCATGCTTGTTAACCGTTACTTTTGCCAATTTGCACATTCAATTTTTTTTAGTAACTATCAGAATAAATCATTCAAATCAAATTTCATACTGTGTAAACATCATTACGTGCATTTAGTGCTCAAGAACTACAAAAAGAAAAATATAAATAGTTGTAAGTAGAATTTATTTCTAACAAAATCAGTCTGAGATTATATGTCCCATTGGTGTTTATCGATGTGACACATACTATATATCCCATTCGTGCTGTGAATGTTATTATACACATTTTAATTATTATACATCTTTAACGTAAAATAGCTTTCGAATGGCTGCACTACATGAAGATTTACAACTTCTTTTGGAAGAAGACGACTCTGACTCAAATGACTTCAGTGCTTCAGAGTCTGAATACAGTTTTTCTGATGATGAGGATTCAACGTGTAAAGATAGAGATGTGGTAATCCATTCTACTAGTACTGAACAAAGTAAAGATTTCATTGTCTGGTCTAATCCAGTTCCCAAGCTATGTTCCACGCAAAAAATTCCCAATGATCGTCACAACGAATATCAACAGAGCATCTTCTGAGACAGATGTTTTACATAAACTGTTTCCTAAAAGCTTGCTCATATTTATAGCAGAATGTACGAATAAAAGAATTGAAATTCTGGAAAAGCAATCAGGAAATATGTTCCCAAGAACAGATCTGTATGAAAATCTTGCTTTTCTTGGTATTTGTCTTGAGCTATAATAGATTACCAAAAAGATTATTGGAGAATTAACTCTCTTGGTAATGTGCTGGTAAAAAATGCTTTATCTAGAAACCGATTCCAGCTTTTGATGGCAAAGTTATATGTAAACTATCCATCAAAATAAACAGATTGTTCTAAGCTATACTATACAGCTCAAAGAACAGAATCACCTTTCCAGTCCATAGATGAAAGCATGACGAAATTCAAAGGCAGGTCATCTTTGAATCAGTATCAACCGTTAAAACCAATAAATAATGACACGAAAACAGGTTACACTTATGACTTGAATATGCATATATGCTGGAAAGAAGGAAGAATTCTTAGAAAGAGCTCTTGGGGAGAGAGTTGTAAAAAAGCTTTGCAGTACGATTCGGGTGTCTGATGTATCATTTTTTCACCAGCACTTTGTTATTGTAAAAACTTGACTACGCTGTTATAAAATCGAGGAAAAACCTTCCGATCTTTGACAGCATACTGAAAAAATACGAGGTGGACTTCAGAATCAGCAATGCTAGAATATTAGCTGCAAAGTAGCTCAATTGAAAGGAATTAATAGTATTATCAAATTGCCACCCACCTACAATCGCTAAAGATGTACGCAAAATGAAAGACGGTAAGAAAATTGAAGTTCCTATACAGTTGCAATTAAAAGCTATAACGAAATAATGGGAGGAGTGGATCTGGCTGATCAAAAAATTTTAACTTATAATTTGGATCGAAGATCTGCTAAATGGTGGAAAATAGTTTTTTTTCAAGATATTAAACATGGCGGTTGTAAACGATTCTACAAACTCTGAATTGCACCATAAAAAGCCAGAACTACTCCAGTTTCTCGTTCCTTTGGCTGAGCAGATGATAGGTATCGGAAAGTAGAAATCAGGAATCCTCAATAGAAGGCGTAGATCTGGTCGTCCATCTAGGAAACTAAAACATATGTTAAATATCGGGGAGCACTTGCCAGAAGTTATAACACAAAGTCGTCGTTGTGTTCAATGCTCCGCAAACCAGATTGAAAAACGTACTAAAACTGTTTGCGCCAGCTGCAAGGTCGCTTTGTGCGTAACATGTTTTACTACGTACTTACCATAAATAATACAATTCCCTACATATTAATAGTTACCTGTTTTCCTTTCTAATTTATTTATTATTTTTGTTATTAATATTTTTTTTTGTTAATAAAACTTGAATTCATGAAAAATGATTTTTTTTTCTTGAGTCCCATTGGGACGAATACATCCCACTTAAAAATACCAATGAGGTAACACGTCCCGGCCTAAAATTTCAAAAACCGGCATTGAATTTAATCCAAACCTTTAAAAAAAAACATTTAGTCCATTACAGTTAACAAAGATTTACATAAAAAATCGAATAATAAAGATATAAAAAATTATTCGGTTGATCTTCAATGCAAGAGGATGAATGGAGTAGACTGTGACTATGACTAGCACTATGACAACATATACACAGGCTGAAGCATTAAAACCTTCGGGATGTTTTTTGGTAATAATTAAAAAAAAACACAAATTATTTGCTGTGTTTTGATTACTTCGCCAGAACGAATGGCGGCTTAAAATTATTTCTCAGCATTTCCCGTCATTTTCCGCAGTATTTCGGATTGAATAGACCATTTTCTGTCGTATACTGTCTGTCAGGACTTCCAGGGTCAATGGCTTTTTGACATAAAGTTTAGACTTCAAATAACCCCGCATGAAGGAGTCTGGAGGCGTTAAGTCGGGTGATCGCGGAGACCAATGAAAATCTAAATTTTTCGTAATTAGGCATTCGATTGTGGCTCGGACTGTACGAGCTGTGGCCCCGTCCTCTTGGAACCAAAAGTTGTCCATGGCGTTATTAGTCAGAATTGGCATCAGCACATCCTTTATCAGGGCTCGATAACGTTCTTCATTGACAGCTTACAGCTACTCCAGCATCGCTATGATTCTTTCTGTACAAATTCCAGGCCAAACAGTCACGCATTGGTCGCGGAGAAGTTCTACGTAGAACTAACAATTTTGTTTATATACGGTTCTATTCAAAGAAAAATGAGCCTCATCACTCAGGATACTTTTTGTTGTCAAAAATCATCGTTGATTCGAGCCATGTACACCACAAACTCATTGTGTTATTTGGATTTTGTACGGGTATACATATCTTCAAATCAACAGGAATAATGCGTCAGAGAGAAGTGAAGGGATGCTCAACTGCAAAGAACGCCGACGACTCGATGTTGTCAGTGTTCTCTCAATGTTGGCCTGTAGAGCCTCATGCTCTCATCACACCACCTCGGACGACGTCGTCCTTGATAACTGCCTAGCGTAAACGCCTGATACTGTGATCTGAAGGCAGTTCCCTTACTTCATATTTTGCACGATATGCTCGTTGCATTTTTCCAATTGAGAACATGTTTTGAATGTAATGCTGCATGATACCAGTGCCTTGTGATTGCGTATACTGTTCCATGGCACAAATTTATTTGGACTGCCGCTTCGAACACGGGTCATCAGCCGATCTGTAAACAGATATCAAAGTTATAAGGTTGCCAGATGCCGAATGTTTAAATGGCCCACCCGTTATATGACTACGATGACATATGGAGGGAATTAATGCCAGAACGAATCCACTTTAAAGTTTTCGTAATTGGTGCCAGCCACCCACCGATTAAGATAAAAAAAACAGCTTGGTTGAGACCAGGTCCACCGTCATCGTCATCAAAATAAGAAAATATAACCGCGAAGGCTTGAGTTAAGGCTTACGAAAGAATGATTTCTACCGACCGACGTTAGATCGTCATAACCCGCCTCTTTCACCTTTTAGGTTTCCCGAGCCAAGTCATATTCCTCACTTCAGCTCGGTCTTCTGAATCTGCTAGGTATAACCGATTCCTTGTCAAAGGTCAGTCAAAGAAGCAACAACTAGCAACCCATAATAAATTGTCTCTTTCCAGTGTGGTTTATGTAATTCACTGATGTTGAATGAGTTCAACGACATTTGATACTTTGAAACTGATCATTAAGAAGAAGTCAAAGGCTCTTCTTCACTAAATATGTTACATATAATACAAACGACTGTCAACCAAATTAAGACCGACCAATAGAAAAAGTCAATTAGTCCGACCACAATAAAAATCCATTAACCACCCGCCGGCACATATCCTCTCACTAATATAACGGTATTGTCTAATAGAAAAACGAAAATAGAGCCAAGACTCACCCTCCCACTCACCCTGTCTATTTCACGATGATACTAATTAACTTAATGGCCGAATCAAATGATAAAAACCATACGTTAAGGATGAACAAAAAATCTCCTTTAAACAGAGCACCATTAAATAAGGAGATCTCATTAGGGGTCATATAAAAAAAGATATCGTCATTAATGACAGCACATTCCCGGGAGGACCGACGTGCTGCTCCTGCTATATGTATATGAGTACATATATGGGTTATAAACCCATATTCCACTCCGCTCCGACTGACTGAATCCAAGCGTTTATTTGATTTTTATCAACTCATCTTCGTTTTCAATTGTGAGATTGGAAGGATCTATTGTTTGTTATCTCTTAAATGTGTGTAGGTATTTATGTACCGAATCTGTGGTATATTGGTTTGTTGAAATGACTGGAGTCGGCGTCCACGCGCAATTGGTCTGTGTACATATGTATTTGAAATCTTGGAACGAAAAAAGAATACATACTTAAAAGAAAAGGCCGTAAATATTTGTACGTTATATGTTTCGTGATTAATCTGAAGGAAAAGGAGTGAAATGTGTGATTTTATAACTTAGATGGCAATTCTTTCGGGCATTTGTTAATAGGGCCGTTGTTCTTGTTGACTTTTCCACTTTTTCCATACGAATGTATGGAATGTGTTATGAGTAGATGCATTATACTAGTTAACACAGCATAAGTTCACACAAGGTCAACATTCGATTCGCCAGCATAAACAGCATTACAAGACAACGACAGAAGTTCGCACGTGCTGCAACATTCGATACATGATACCTACGTTTCACCGGCAACAGTCCAAACAACATCGTCAGCATAAATAACAAGCAACAAGCAGCAAGCAACACTGTACTATATTCATAAAACTACAATATAACCGCGTTTCAGCTAATCACATCCGTTCCCACAACAGGTAGTTAGCTGGTCAGCATAATTTAGGTATTTCAGCTCTTAGTTTTAGAACCATGTACTCAGTTTTTAAGTAAATTTTTGTAAGGCAGTTATGCTGCTCAAATAAAGTTTTTTTTAAACATTTGAATTGTAAGTGTTTTAATTGGCGCCCGAGCAGGGACCGGTATCGCGTATGTTTTGTAGTAGTGTTCGACCGAATAAGTTCGATATTGAGCGCCAAAAGTCCTCAAGAAGTTCAAGTGCGTGACGAACTTATAAATCGCCAAAAGACCTAAAATAGTTCAAGTGCGTATGCGGAAGAATACATAAATCGCCAAAAGTCCTCAAGAGGTTCAATTGCGTTCAGAACATTCGGTTACCGGTCCAAACTAAAGTCTCGTCAAGACGATACTAAGAACACCCTTAGTTAGCCACACCCTTTAGTGCGCGAGTTTGAACCTGAGTCACCGGGGGATCTAATCAAACCAACGGACAAAAAGAAGACCGTAATAAAATAACTGGCAGTGCAGACAATGCACTCGAATCATATAACACACCTCTAGAATGGAGAGCCATATCGCGTTGCTTGACCTTGCATTACGCGGATAAGAGAGATCTAGGTACATTGGAGTACCAAATGAATTATCTTATACAGGGGCATTCTACCACTCACGAATTTTATCAAGCCGTATACAATCATTTGACGTTAATCTTAAATAAAATTGCGTGTATGGAAGTCTCTCAAGAGTCTACGACCCTTCTCATACAAGTGTATAGGGACAAAGCGCTAGACACATTTGTGGCGATCTGCCTAGACTGTTGGGTATCCGTGAACGAGCAGACCTCCCTCAAGCTTTGCACTTGCGCCTTAAGCTTGAGAACCAAAACTTTCGTGTCGCATATGCTAACAACAATCAAAATTCGGTAAAGAAGCCTAATAACGGCTTAACACCAGCAGCCACCGCGTAAACCCAATCCACCCACTCCTATCCAGCAATTTTATCCTCACTTGAAATATCTGCCACCACAATTCTACCAAGTGCCTCAACAAAGACCAACCTGGCCAACTCAACCGCAAGGGGACCGAAACCAACAAAATGCACAGTTCCCTCGATACGATTATCAACCCCACTTCCCTCAACGAAACGGAGTTCCTCAAATCGTTACGAAACCACAACCGAAGCCGGAATCTATGGACGCTTCAACGATTAAAACAGCAGCTGCAAATCACCAAAGCAAGCCTTCAGCACCATTTGGATTTGCCACAAAGAGACCTCCTGGACTTTACCCTCAACAGCATATACCAAATAAACACCAACGAAATTATCATATATGTAGATACAGAACAAATAAACCTTGAACTTGAAAACTATTTCCAAGCTATGACAATGACCAAACTCTTAACCAGTATTCACCTACGGAAGAAATCACTAGCGCTACGGACAACCACACTAACAGCGCTATAGATACCTTAACCGTTCCTGAATATACAGATCTGAATTTTTTAGGTTAATGTACTCTTCGTTACCCTACTTCCGGTGTAGAACGAAGAGTGGCGAGTTTTTAAATTTTTTAATAGACACTGGATCGAGTAAGAACTACATCCAGTCGAAACTGGTGGAAAAACCCATCTTGAATAATTCTTGCTTCCACGCTAAGTCTATTGCGGGAGACGTTAAAGTTAGTCAACACACATTTCTTAATCTCTTTAACAATAATATAAAACTAAAATTTTTCCTTCTACCTACTGCGACAGCTTTACAACTCTATCTGCGGTAATTTACGCAAAGGATAGCTATATCGAAGTCCTTAACAACGTCAAAATCAAAATAAATCAACTCAAGTCCCCTTCAGTTAATTCTCTTGAAACCAAATTTAACCATATGACAGATTGGCAAAAAGACTCAATAAGAGTACTAACACAAACATTTTCAAATTTCTTTTCTGAACCTGACGAACGACTCACCTATACCGTACTAATACTGATACTTTAGTCTATACAAAATCATATCCGTACCCTGCATCCTTAAGATCTGAAATTGAAATCCAAACGTCCCGACCACCCTATAATTCACCGGTATGGGTCGTTCCTAAGAAATGCGACTCCCAAGGGAATAAGCAATACAGAATGGTGATCGATTAGAAGAAATTAAACACCGTCACAATAACTGATCGATATCCGATACCGGATATTAACGAAGTTCTTTCCCAGTTTGGCAACAATAAATATTTCACAGTTCTCGACCTCCACAGCGGATTTCATCAAATACCGCTAAAAGATTCCGACATAGAAAAAACTGCATTTTCTGTTAATAACGGAAAATACAAGTTCACTAGGCTTCCGTTCGGATTGAAGAACGCGCCTTCAATTTTCCAACGAGCCCTAGATGATATACTCCACGCGTTTATAGGAAGGGACGTCTATATTGATGATATCATCATCTATAGTGAGAATGAAACGGAACATATCAAACATATCTCCGAAATATTCGAAACCCTTCAGAACGCCAATATGAAAGTCCAACACTACAAAAGTAATTTTTTCAAAAATGAGGTGGAGTTTCTTGGGTTCATCGTTTCTTGTCATGGAATTCGGACGAATACTGATAAAGTAGAGGTAATCGCGAATTTTCCAGTTCCCACAACACTAAAACAACTTCGATCCTTCCTAGGCCTTTCCGGCTACTATACACGATTTATTAAAGATTATGCGCAACTCGCGAAACCCTTAACTTCCCTACTAAGGATCTCGAAGACGGAATCTGAAAAGACATCCATTACTCTGAATTCTGAAGGTTTAGAAGCATTAAAAAAAAAATTAAAAACACATTAGTATCACAAAATTTAGTTCTATCATATCCAAATTTCCAAAAGCCGTTCGAACTGACAACTGATGCTTCAAATGTAGCTTTAGGCGCTGTCTTATCTCAAGACAATGGACCAATAACATTCATTTCTCGCACATTGAGTAAGAGAAGGAAATGCTCGTCATAATATGGTCCCTGAAGACGCTGCGTAACTAGCTCTACGGTACAGCAAAGGTCCGAATTTTTACTGACCATCAGCCGCTGACTTATGCATTGAGTTCTAAAAACCATAACTCCAAAATGAAGCGCTGGAAAGCTATTCTAGAGAAGTACAACTATGAAGTCCAGTGTAAACCTGGACGGAGCAATGTAGTGGCTGACGCGCTTTCAAGAATAACTCAGACTAACTCAATGACACCCACCATACACAGTGATGAAAGTTCATCGCATGAACTAATACCAGCTGTGGAGGCACCCATAAATGCCTTCAAAAGTCAGATAATGCTATCAACTTGTAATGAAGAAAGTTGTAAGTTCGAAATCCCTTTCCCAACCTACCATCGTCACACGTTAGAAAAAATTACACTGAAGAAGATCTCATCCGTATTTAAAAAGATATTTAAACCCTAGTGTTATAAATTGCCTATATGTTTCAGAAGCCATTATGGGACAGATTCAAAAAATCTACCCACTCCATTTCAGGTCCTATAAATCTAGGTTTACACAAACATTAGTGAAAGATATTACAGATCCAATAGAACGAGAACAAGAAACATTAAAGGAACACAAAAGAGATCATCGAAATAGTTTAGAAAATAAAAGCCATCTAATCCAACATTTCTACTTCACTAAAATGAGATCCGAAGTGGATAAGATAGTCCGACAATGTTCAGTTTGTAAGGAATATAAATACGATCGAACCCCTAATAGGCCAGAATTACAATATACGCAAATCCCTCAATATGCCGGTCAGGGTATCCACATAGATATCTACTCTACCGAGAAGAATTTAGTTCTGTCTGCTATGGATAAATTCTCAAAATATGCCCAGACCCGAATTCTGATGTCTAAAGCCACAGAGGATGTGAGAGAACCGTTACGGCAAATCCTTTTCACCTTTGGCGTCCCTAAAATCGTCGTTTTTGACAACGAAATATCTTTCAACTCAGCATTCCTCCGATTCCTGCCCCAAGATCAATTAGGAATAGAAGTCTACACGACTCCCCCTATACGAGTACAGACAATGGACAAGTGAAACGATTCCACTCAAGGCTATCCAAAATCATGCGTTGACTCAAAACTGAAAATATACACAGATCTTTTGAGGAGTTACTCGATCGTTCAGTATACGAGTACAATTATTCAATCCATTCAACGACAAAGAAACGACCAATAGAAGTGTTCTTACTGTAAGCATTGACCCTGAAACTTACGAAAAAGCCAAGCAAGAAAACGTTGAACGATTAAAAGCTAAACAAGCTCAAGATTTAACTTATCACAACAAGAGTAAACAGACAATTAAAACTTACAATCCCGGTGAGTCTCACGTCATCTACTCGTACGTCAAGATTAACAAACGTCTAGGAACTAAACTATCTCCCAAGTTTAAGTAGGAAACGGTTAAGGAGAACAAAACAACAACAGTCCTAAAAGAGAAAGCTAATCCACAAAAACCTCAATAAAAGTTAGAATTTATCCTTACAGATTCTTCCTGACTCCATGCCTCAGCAGCATTCAAATTTTGGATTACTCAAATTCGCAGGCAATAACATGGTACATGAGAAACGCACGAACACAGACAGGAACATTCGGATTAATACACGTAATTGCATTAGATAAATATTAGGAAAAAGTTAATGAAATTAAGGCAACCATAAACTCACGAGTGACCAACAGAGACCCAATTTATCCCTTCCTTATCCATGAACTTTCCCAAATCCAAACCCACCTAAACCTAAAGCCCAAAGATCCTTAGAGTTTATAGGCAAAACGTGGAAATGGATTGCTGGGAATCCAGACCACGATGATCTAATTATCCTAACAGAAAAAATAAATAATTTCCTTGAAAATAACAATAAACAAGTAATTTTAAACAAAGAATAAACAAACCCAATAACGTAACTAACCAAATTTTGAGATATGAACAAAATAGCGATACGTTTAGAAACCAACTAGCAATAAATTTGAAATTCCAGTTAGAAATAATAAAAGAAGAAATAATTAACACAGAATATGCTGTACACTGGTCTAAAACTGGCCTAATAAATTCATTTATTTTAGATGATAAGGAACTAAACATTATAAAAGAAGCGTTTGAAAAAAATGAAATACCATATATAAACATCTAAGAAGCAATTGAATTTGCTACTATAAAAAATTGCATCTAGTAACTCATCAATAATATACTATTATAGGTGTTCCGATCACCGATGATAAACAATGTCAAGTCTTATTGGTTAAGCCTGTTAAATTACAGAAATCAATTTATAAAATTCCATACGAAAATATTTTAAATTGTAATAATATAATTCATGGTATAAGAGAAAATTGTATAGATTACAGTAGTTTAAGATTATGTAATAGTAATAAGGTAATAGATATAACTGAAACATCTTGTATACCTAGACTTTTAAGAAGCCAGCAAGCATCCTGCTCTAAAACTAGTAACCAGCATGTACCAACAATAGGAGTAATAGAACCAGGAATCCTCCAGCTAAATCAATACAATGGTTTCATCATTTTCAACAACGTCACAACGAATCTCTCCGGAACATTTGTCGTTCATTTCGTAAACGAAAATATCATGATAGATGGTAGGCACTTTACTTCAAAAGAAATCGCCGGATATAAACCATTACCAGCCATATTACAGCCCGTTACTTCCCAGAAAGCGTTCGAAGAAATCCTCACTTTAGAAACAATGAAGGACCTTCATGCTAATAATACGCAGGAAATACAACTCATAACAATTCATAATAATAGCCGTCGCCATCCTCGCGCTTAAAAACAGATGCTTTAAGCCAAGATCAACAATTCATAATAATAGCCGTCGCCATCCTCGCGCTTAAAAACAGATGCTTTAAGCCAAGATCACCCATTTCATTTCACATACCAACAGGTTCAAGAACAGAGCAAATACCCAAAGAGATAAAATATCACGAAACACCTAAAATTATGAGCTTTAACCAAATTCCATATTTTTGAATGTCCAACGAGGTCACTGGAACTTAAGACGGGAGGAGTTAACACAGCATAAGTTCACACAAGGTCAACATTCGATTCGTCAGCATAAACAGCATTACAAGTCAATGACAGAAGTTCGCACATGCTGCAACATTCGATACATGATACCTACGTTTCACCGGCAACAGTCCAAACAACATCGTCAGCATAAATAACAAGCAACAAGCAGCAAGCAACACTGTACTATATTCACCAAACTACAATATGACACCGTTTCAGCTAATCACATCCGTTCCTACGACAGGTAGCTAGCTGGTCAGCATAATTTAGGTATTTAACCTCTTAGTTTTAGAACTATGTACTCAGTTTTTAAGTTAAAGTTTTTTTTAAACATTTGAATTTTAAATGTTTTAATTTACTCATTAGAGACTAGATATCACATTTCATGGCGATCAACCTAAGGGTTTTAAGCCCTGGAAATGAGTTAGTCCCTGGTGTTGATAACAGATGGTTCGAAAAGTGCTGAGGCTAACATATAAACATACAATTTTTTTTGGAATAATTCGACTTTATTCATCAACATGGCCTCCTTCTAGACCGATACAATCATACTCGTGCAAAATCTGATGTACACGGTATATTGATATCAAATAGTAAAAAAAAAATAAAAAAAATTATAAATTAAAATTCTTATTCCTTTTTCCAGCAATTCACTCTATGACTTTCAATGGTCTGCCTTCTTTCGTACAAGCGAATCTTTCCTCTGTTTCATTTCCAAAGCATCTTTTCGCCGGACTCCACAGGGACTTAATACTAAAATTTCGACAACAATTCTTTGATTCACAAGAAACATGCGGCTACTTTTAAATAAATACTTTATATTTTAACATGTTCGAAAAAAAGAACAATTAACATTCTGCCCGCCTCAAAGGTTCAGAGAGTTTAACTTTCTATCGGCAGGGGCGCTAGACAGCGAATAGCTCTCTCCAGGATATAATTTTTAATTTTTATGTCGGCCACTCGAATTTTACCATCCTGTGAGGATATAAGTTTGATGATACCCATCATCCGTTGTTGAACTTGTATGTTGTTGTCTGCGATCAAGACCAGAGTACCCAATTTGACATTTGCTTTCGATGCCTTCTACTTCGTTCGTTTTTGTAGCTCTACTAAATACTCCTTAGACCAATGAGCTCTATCTTTAGACCTTTAGTTCAACTATCGAGCTAAAAAATGCCCTAAAGTCATCACTAGGGTCGATCGACATAGCGCAGAGGGGCCGAGTATTTAGAATTGTCAATATCAATATCCGCCACGACTATGGACAACTCTTCACACTAAAAAACGATAGCCCCACTGTACGAAAGAGATGAGTTTTGGCAAATTTTACGGTTGACTCCCACAGACCCCCAAAATGATTCGCTCTTGGAGGGATGTTGTGAAAATTCATCCGATCAGCTGATCGCACCAGGTTGCAACCTCCTTTTGGGTCTGCTGCTTCAAAAATTGATTTCGCAATTCTGCCGAGTCATTTCGGTCTCCAACGAAGTTCGTCCCATAGCGCAGAAAATATCACGTTGCGCCTAATAAAGGGTCCGCCATCTGACGTTTTTTTTTTTTTCAACTAGTGCTTATTTCGTGAATGGTAACACTTAGCTCATGTCTGATTTGACAGATAATTAGTTTTATCCTTCCGCTGAACGAATATGGTTGTGTATACGTTTGAACAACGCTGGTAAATATTGCGACATTACTTTGAAAATCATGGTAATGTTGCAGAATGTGTGCGAAAATTGCGTACGGATTTTGGAAGAAGAGAAGCACCGTCAGCTCCGTATGTTCGTTATCTTGTGAAAAAAGTAAAAGAAACTGGCATCCTCATCGATAAAACAAAACGTGGAAAGCCAAAAACCAAAGCCAAAACCCGAGAATATCGCTGCTGTGGCAGAAAGTGTGCGTGAAGCGCCATCAACATCAATTCACCGTCGTTCTCAAAAATTGAACATTTCGGAGACATCATTGAGACGAGTTTTGCATAAAGGCCTTGGTATTACGCCATACAAAGTTCAATTGGTTCAGAAGTTGAAGCCAACTGGCCTTCCAATGCGTTTTCGCTTCGCTAAGTGGGCCTGCGATCGACTTAGAGAAGATGCCGATTTTCCCAAAAAAATCATCTTTTCAGATGAAGCTCATTTTGATACACCCAAAACGAGTCACTGTTTGGTGCGGATTTTGGTCCAGAGACATAATTGGGCCATTTTTCTTCGAAAATGAGCAAGGAGTGGCCGTTACAGTCAATGGCGATCGTTATCGGGCCATGTTGAACAAATTTTTGTTCACAAAAATTGAAGAGGAGGATATTGGCAACATTTGGTTTCAACAGGACGGCGCTACGTGCCACACAGCCGAAGCTACACTCGATGTTTTGCGCCCTGTTTTTGAAGATCGCATTATCAGCCGCAGAGCTGATGTCGTTTGGCCACCTCGGAGCTGCGATTTGACACCATTGGGCTATTATTTGTGGGGTGCCGTAAAAGATAAGTGTTACGCCGACAAGCCAGAGACAATTGACGCTTTAAAGGACAATATTTGTGAAGCCATTGGTGAAAGACAGCTGCACACAATCGATAATGTGCTTAAAAATTGGACCGATCGTGTAGGCTACTGCATGGCCAGCCGAGGCAGCCATTTGAATGAAATTATTTTCCATTATTAACCGGAAGGATAAAACTAATTATCTGTCAAATCAGACATGAGCTAAGTTTGGCCGCCTCGTTCCTGCGATTTAACGCCGCTTGACTATTTTCCTTTGGGTTACGTTAAGTCATTGGCTTATGCCAACACACCGACGACGATGGAAGAGCTCAGAGCCAACATTGAACGCGAAATAGCGGCCGTTTCGGCCGAAATGTGCGGCCGTGTCGTTGAAAATTGGGTCTAACGAATCGACCGCTGCAAACGTGCACGCGGGTGCGATATGAACGAAGTCGAGTTCCATTCATAAATGTTTTGATTATACTTCAAGCAGATAATAAAGTTTTTGAAATATCTCAAATGGTTTACGTTTTATTTTAAAAAAAAGTTGTCAGGTCCTTATTGGAAAACATCTATAGGAAGGCGCTATCTCAAAATGTTCACTTGTTCATTGTTTTGTTTATCTAGTTTCTATTCTCCTCAATGGTTGAAAATAAGTTGTCCCAATCATTGAACTCCATTCCAATCGAATCCAGGTAGTCGAAAACTCTAAAGAAAATAACAACGAATTACATTGTTCTTGAATTCAGGTGACGATATAACCCTGGATATTTTTTGGTTCTGCTGATTCAGAGCAGAGTTATTTATTCAAATTCCTTGGATGGAAAACGTAACTTGAGGTTAAACTCTTCCCACACACCTTAACACCCAATACAACCAGTTTTGCCATAAAACTACGTTCGGGGATGTAAGGGGTGGACGTTCTGCCTTTTGTTTTTTAAATTAGATGTGATTTTCGCACTGACAGCTCTTTTGGTTTTTCTTTTTGTGGGGTGCCGATTGAGATAGATGATAACAATGCTGACAATCAAGAAACGATTCAGGAACTTAAGCATAATATTGATTGAGCTATTAGTGAAACACATCTTCAAACAATCGAAAATGTTCTGCGAAATTGGATTGATGGAATGAGCTACCGCCAAAGCAGCTGAAGCAGCTTTTTGAAAGAAATTATATTTATGAACGCGAATTTCACTCATTTTAATAAAGTAATAAAATTTGTAAAGTATTGAACAGACTTTTTCTTATAGCAATTTAAAAAGACACCGCCTATAAAGACTGACTCACAATCAGAACATTTGTTCGGATTTGAATGTGGAAAAATAAGTTAAATAACCAATAAATTTAAGTCTATAAATGCATTGACGGGCTTTGGATGAGAAAATTCAACGACGAACTATACGAGCGGTATGGCGACCTCCATCTAGTCAAAAAACAAGTTCCCATTTCAGGAGCCTAAGATGGCAAAGACATGTAGAGTGAATGGAAACCATTGCTGCGGCCCGCAGAGTCTTCGAATCCAAGCAGATAACGCAGTAGAGGATGATCTTGCCTCAGATGGCGCACAGAAGTGGAAGGGACTCTCAACCGACTTATAGTGCGCAACTGAAAGATCGAGTTAATTGAATAGGCTTGTTAGTTGAGGCTCAGGTTGGCCTCGAACTGTAGCGAAACCGGAATAAAAAAGTAATGGTTAGGGTAATAAGCCCCGAAGATCAGGGTTGTCGTCGAGTTCATTGCTCTGGCAATGTGCCCACGAATCAGCTTAATAACGAAATTGTCCACTATTATTAGGTTCGCCCCATTGTACAAGACCTCATTAGGATAGAATTTTATGTACTCCGACTCTGGTGTTCTGTACAAGCCAAGAGAAGTCTTAAGACAGGCCCTCTCAAACACCCGAATCTTTTCCATTAAGCTTGCTCGTACATTGAACCACAATGGACATCCAAATACAAGCATAAGCTGGATATGGGACACGTAGCAGATTACTGTTACCCTCGCATTGAATTGGCTGGTGTAAAACAGTCTCTTTGTAAGGCCAAAAGCATCTTTGGCTCTGGTAAGAGCAACATCTATAAACTTTTTAAAATATAGATATTGATCTAGCCAGATACCAAGGTATCTGATGACATTTCGACAAGCAAGTGGCTGCCCGTGTTGTCCCACATTCAACACCGTTTTCAATGTGAAATACTCCAGCAGAAGTCACATCGCCATTCTTCACGATGAACTGAACATTCAAGAAGAATGTATAGCAGTGGTTTACTTATGCCCAGCCTGTTTAGCTTGAAGAAAAGGCAATCTAGCTTAACGATGTCGAAGGCCTTTTCCAAGTCATTCAGGCAGGCACCCGTACATTGTTTCTTGCTTTTGCCCCGCCTTGAAACCGGATTGGTTATCCGGAACTATATTTTTGTTTTCAACCCACTTAGTCAGGGCTCGAATACATTGCTGATATTCGGAAGGAGACTTATATTCGCAGGATTGGATGTGTCTTTATTCTTTTTTGAAATGAGATGCACTACTGCTGTGTTCCAATGCGCTGGATAATAATTATTATTCAGAACATTGTTAAACAGGGAAGTGTATATGTCCACCGCTTCTAATGGGAGATGCCGAAGCACAAAATTTGATATGCCATCGATTCCCACTGATTTCTTATTTCTCAGCGTTCGAAGATCGCTTGGCATTCTTCCCTTGAGATGTAAGGGGGTAGTTTCCTCTCGTGAACCCTGAGCTCCCAAATAGCCAGTTCTCCATATCATTTCGAAGGCGGGAACTGTGCGAAAGGCCCTGATTTTGCACGTCTTGGTCCGGGTCAATGATATCATTCACACTGTACACTTCCTGGGAAAATTGCTCCTATGGCCTCTACCTTTCCTTGAGAATCCTCGATCACCGTCAACTGCTTCTCCTGGATCTTTATACAAGGAATCTACGAGTAGTTTTGATCTTTCCTCCGATATATTCTATTTATTTGAGCGAACATATTCAGGTTGCTGGTGTTTATAGCCCGAATTTTATTCTTCTAATACAAACTTATAGATGCTCTGTAATTTTCATTTATTAATAGTTGGAGGTTTCTGATCGACAACTTCAGAGTCTTGGCCTCCGGGTTATGTCAGTCGATTAACCGTCTGCACAAGGTTTTTAGTCAGCAACCAGCAGTGACCGATAGAGCAAGTAGAGCAAGTTTGAGGAGAATGCTCTCGTCAATATTCTGAAGAAACGTCTCCAACATACCCTACTATGATTGTAAGAATAACTTTGAACAAACTCCTCCAGTTCCGCAATTTCTTTGGAACCATTACTTCGGTACTCAGACCGCAATGGTCACTGTCATACATGAAATTACGTAGATTGTTCATAGTTTGTTGGTCCATGCCTGCCAGTTGTATTCGTGTGGGTAACAACAGGAGATTCAGATAGGGGCAGTGTCTGGGAAGCGACGGACTATCCGTCGCTTTTACACCAAGTCGGTACATAACACTATGCTGACCCCACCAATTGAGTAGTAATTGAGGAAGTAATACACCAAACACTAGAGGGAACCTAGTGTTTGGTGTATTACTTCCTCAATCTCTATGTTTGGCGTTGAAATCTCCGCCTATTATGAAATTGTTCTCTTCAGATTCCAGCATTAGGAAACGAAAAGTTCTGAAATAAATAAGCTCCAGGTGCATGGACAGAGACCATGTACAACCGCTTTCCACTTCGGAGGGGGATATATACGATGCGTGCCCGAACCTTAGGTTAGGCCATACAGTTTGCTATTTTGAGTGAGCTGAGCCAGGAAGGGCATTAATTTCCGTTTCTTCCTTTTGGCTCTAGCGGTGACGAATGGCTTAACTCCAACGAAAATAAGCTCAGCGCACTCCTTCTCTTTCAGCAGTACAAGGAGCTCTTCCGGATCAGTAGACCGTTCCAGCTCCCTCAGCCGTACTGTTTGCAGCTTCTCCCCCATCCCTTATTTAAATGATCTAATTTAAGATGTGTAATACTATCGTTTACAATTTCTAAAGCATGTATTTTTTTAATTGAATAGGGTTTGTTCTGAAATCTGATCATTGAGCTTGATTGTTCCTCCTTCTAAATCTATTAACGTATTTAATTTGTTTAGCAAATTAGCAAATCAATTGAAAACTGATGTTTTCTGTTTGGTAGATTTTTTACTTTTCATCTTATAAGCGCATTTAATTCATCTGTTACTGGTGTATGAGCTTCTGAAGTAATAGAATCTGTCCATTTATCATAGAAAATTATATTGGTTTAATTCTCACTGTTTTATCATCATCAATTATGCTAAAGGATGATCCTATATCTATTAGATCAAAGTATTTTTTTGTATTTATAAATAGTTTATATTGTAATAGGCTTATTGATAAAAAACTTGGAATCATTTACTTCCATATGTCTTTTTTTACTCTCTAGATCAAATTAGATTAGATCAGAATTTATTTTGTAATCGTCAAATGCAATAACATACAATAGTTTATACAAAAATATCAAAAAAGCTTAGCTTTTTAGCTATAACAGTTTGAAAATTTAATATTTCATCAATGCGATAATTACTTTGTATTGATAAATACAAAACTTAATAAAATAAAATTTTTGAAATTTAAAAACTTTCGCTGATTATACGGTCCCTATAGATTGCAATATTGGTATAGTTTTTTAATTTCGATTTTGTTTAGCAGAGATATAACTAATTTATCCATCAAAAAACTGGATCCCAAAATATTCCTTCTTATTCCTCTTAAAATAGGACTTTTCCCCATGAAGTGGATATTATCTTCCTTTTCACCCAAGTTACACAAAGAGCACAAGATGGGTAAATCTTCTCTGTGAGGAATAAAGTTTAGGTGTATCAGCTCTCCCCGTAGCCTGACCATCATTGCTATTTCATCGACGCAATTTTCATTTCGAAAACAATTCCCTCCTTCCAAAATCCAAATTGTGGTTACGTTGGGAATATATTGCTCTATGGAGCGATTCGTTGGCGTTGCTCAGAAATCTCTCTCTGCACTTGAAATCCACTGAAATAAGATGATATAGTAAAGTCTTCCAGCGAACACAGTCGAAACTATCTAGACATAAAACCATGCCGCAGTCCGCCGCTAGATCTTTCCATTCAGCATACCAGCTCGATTCTTCATATATGACTTGAAGGGCCGATATCTTCGGAAGCCGGTGATTTTCCATCTGCATAACCTTAAGCACGTAATCAATTTGCATTTTAAGGGTACGAATAAAGAGAGTTGACAATCCAGTTTCCAGGATTAACATATAATTAATTTGGCATATTTGGTGATAGTCGAAAAATTCGCTTTATGTAGGTGCTTCTCTACATTTTCATATTGTTTCACTGCCCATATTTGTGCTGGGTAAAATAAAATTGATTCCGATACCGCCTCAAAAACCCGGAATTTGCTACGATGTGCAATACTTTTATTACAAAAGCATCTACTCCACGATACACTGATTGCGCTCTTAGCCTTTGTCAGCTTCTCCTTCCGATGCGTCTCCATGCTTAAACTTTTTCTGAAATAAACTCCGAGACAATTAGTTCCTTAACAATTTCTACGGCCTCACCATTGAAATACCATTTTTCATTTACAGAGTTTCTGCCTCCCCCGTTCTTAAAAATTATAATTTTTGATTTCTCCAAATTCACAAAGAGATTCCAAAGCTCACAATATTGAGAAAGCCGGTTGATCATTAGCTGCCACGAATCAGGAGAAGATGCCAAGAGCACGATGTCGTCTCCGAATTGCAGTGCCTTGATTATATCACCCGCGTATTCGATGCCACCCGGTAAGCAGCTTACGAGATCATCAATGAACAAAGCAAACAAGCTTGGGCTCATAGTACAACCTTGTCTGACACCTGATTCAGTTTTAAACCACTGAGACCTCTCTTCACCGTTCCAAACTGTCACCATTGTGTCAATATTTAAGTTTTGCATGATTCTGCTAAATTTTATTGACATACCAATGTTATAGGCTTCTAGAACAGAGCCTGTATATCAACCGCATCAAATGCTGACTTGAAGTCCACGAAAAACGCATATAGCTTCTTCTTTTTGATGAGAAATTAATCCACAATATTTTTCAAAACAATGATATGGTCATTCGTTAAATGGCCTGGTCTAAAACCTGCCTGGTACTCTTGCAAGAGCTTATTATAGTTGATCCATGTGTTGAGACGTTTCTGTAGAATTAGCGTGAAGATTTTGTAGCAGGCCTTTAAGAAGGATATGTCTCTATAATTAGATAGCTCCGACAAACTTCCTTTTTTATGTATTGGGAAAATTATGGATTATTTGAATTCTTGCGGTATCGATCCTGTTTCCAACACATTATTTTACATACGCGTAAGTCTTTCGACGAACTCTGTGGTGCTATATTTATAAAATTCGGCTGGAATCCCATCAAAACCAGCTGCATTTCCATCCTTAAGCTTATCAATCCTTCAGTTACCTCTTCATTAGCGGATCCAGGGGATGCATAGTGAAAATTGATTCTTTCTTGTACTGGACCCCCCACGCCCATAAAACTGATCTTGTCCTCTTTTCCAGGAAATATGAAATTCCAATCATAGACCCTCCTTCAATAAATGGTACCAATTTAGTTTTCTCCGATACAGCAAAATATCTGAGTCTCATTTTTGACAGGAAACTAAACTGGAAACCTAACATTCAAGAGAGAGTCAATAAAGCTACAATAGCTTTATTCTCTTGCAAAAAAGCCATTGGGAATAAATGGGGCCTTCAACCTCGCATAACCCACTGGCTATAGATCTCAGTCGTAAGACCGATACTTACTTACGGGGTGTTTGTTTGGTGGACGGCCTTGGAAAATGCAGTCAACTGCATTAAACTAAGCAGAGTGCAAAAAACAGCATGTCTATGCACAAGCGGAGCCTTGCGGTCTACCCCCTCTGCTGCGTTAGATATTCTGTTTCATTTGACAACCCTAGACATTTTTAGCAGGCAAGTACGGTACAATTACACCATACCTGAACTTTGGTTTGACAAAAACTTCCATGTAAGCTTCCCCTCTAGATCATTCTGAGAGGAAGATGCTTTCATGGAGGACAAGCCAATCCATCTGTACACAGATGGATCTAAAACCGATAGCGGAGTTGGTGGCGGTGTTTTCTCAGATAAGCTAAATCTGAGCCTGTCTTTCCGTTTTCCAAATCACTGCAGCGTGTTCCAGGCGGAAATTTTGGCGATTAATGAAGCTCTGTGTGGACTGAAGAAAGATGTGATATCTGAAAAGGATATCTGCATATTTTCGGATAGTCAGGTTGCCATTAAGTCCCTGGACTTGGTCTCATTATATTCTAAAACCGCCCTTGAATTCCAATCATCTCTCATGGAGATGGCAGAGCAGTTCAACATTCACCTTGTTGGGTGCCGGCCACAGAGACGTTCCAGGGAACTGCAGAGCCGATGAACTCGTTTGCTTTATACAACACCAAGTCAATTTACACTAATAATTTAGTCTCCCCATTAAAAGTTGGATGCCACCCATGTAGTGAAATAACCACTGAGCGCAAATATCTCTCTCTCTCTCTCTATCCAATTTTCCGAAAAACTTAACATATGCTCCGGCATTTTAAGAGTAGTCATACCCTCTTGAGTGTTAAGTTCTTTAAAAATAAAACTTGCTGAATCAATAACAAACCATCCTCATGATCAGACGTCAGTTTCCCACCCTTATTAAAATAAAATTTTTGTTCGTTCGTTTTTTGAGTTTCGCTTCGTATTTGAACTTTAATGCCCTTGTTTCGTGAAATTATGTCGGTTTTTAGCTTGTTTAATTGCATTCTGCGTTCTCTCGATGCCGCTGGGTAATCCTTGTGGATAGAAGTACCAGTATTATGCAATTAGGATTTAGCTCAAAGCACACCAACAACATCATCACGGACAGCCATTTCTACAATAATATTTGCAGTTTTATTCCCAGAGCTTATTTGATCTGCTGCAGTTATTTTAGAGCAGTCATTCGTCTGCAGGAGATCCAAGCAAATCGCTTTAGCTTTCTCAACCGTTTTTGAGGATTATCTGCCGGTTGCAAATGGATAACCAGATTGTTCTCATTGTCTTTTTTTTCTAGAAACTCTACTTGTCTCTCGAGCAAGACACATCGAGACTACATCTGTTGAAGCTGGGTTTCAAGTTCTTCGTTGCTTTGCTTCAAAGTAGAAATTCCTGCACTTACTCCTTCCATATCGGCCTTAGTCTTAGTCTTAGTCTTTCTTTCAGTCTTACGTCCAATAATTCGCCATAGAAAGTTGGAACATTTTCTTTAATTCCACAACCAATATTTTCTTTAATACCAATAGGTGTATTATTTTCATTCATACGAGTATCAGATGAAGGGAATTTTGGTGATATTTTTGAATGCGGTCTTTTAGGAGGGTTAGATTGATCGTTGATATGCAATGCCGAGCAACTACCGAACATCGTTTTACCTTTATTGCCGATGAGACACCTCTTTATTATAGATTTGTATTCTTTTAAATTTGTTTTTTTTACGGTTTAAGTAATTTTTTTTTAATTTTAATGGAGCTATAAATTTCACTGACTTTTCTTTTTGGAACAGACTAGCCAGCTCTCCATACTCTCTATATTATTGTTATAATGAGTTACATTCTCCTGAAGGCGATTTTGGCCTGAATGTGTACTGAGATCTACTAATCCTGGTTGCTTGTGAACTATTGTGTAGGTTTCTAATCTCCATTGGTACTTGAATTGAAAAATCCTCTTCATGACTTCGTCTATGGTTTGAGTCATTGTGGTTTTACCCTTGGTAGTGACTTCTATTTGAGTTTCCTGAATATCTATATTCTTGTCAGTTCTGTTCTGAATGTCCAGTTTTCTGAGTTTGGTTATTTCTATGGTAATGTTCTGAATATCTTGTTTCCTTGTCATAATTTTTTTGTTTTTTTTTCTAGTCTGTCTGGAATTGTTTTTGATTTCCTGTTTTGAAGCACTAGATTTGGGATTTCTTTGTTTCCTAACTTCATACCTTATACAAGAATCTTCGGATCTTATTTCTTTCATAACACTGACTATTTAAAGACTAAATTAGTATCTTCACAGATTTTACAGAATTTCGATTGCTAAATCACTTGTGTACATTGCTTGCTGTCAGGTTAGTGATGTTTCGGACGATATCGCAACTTCAATGTCCCATTGATTGTTTCCAAGTTGTCAGGCTGAGGTAAATTTATGATGGTATTTATGCTTCTCCTTGGAACTTTTCATAGCGAATTGTCCTCACCATGCATTTCCTTAACTCTTCATTGGTGACTCTTGATAAGTAATATTCCACGTTACTAATGTATGAGTTTACTGTATTATTATTTATTATTATTATAATTTATTAACAGGTAATTACAAAATTACACGGTAATAGCGTTTAAAGAGCCTAGCTGCAGGGACTATTGACTCTAATTGTTTTATAATTAGATTTCATTTATGGATTAAAGTTTATACAAATGAGAAAAATATTTATATTTTCGGAATTTGGATTTTTAAGTATATCATAGACTGGAACATTTTTGAAAAAGTATTTTATGAAAGGTTTTGATACTATGCGGTTATTTAAGACATGAGAGATATCAAGTGCTACGTTACAAGTAACACAAATTGGAGGACTATTTCTATTTAGCAGGTGTTGATGAGTAGCTGCGGTATGACCATGTCTTATACGAACGAAGTTCGAGATTTTGGTTTTAGATATTTTTGTAGGATACCAAGGCTGAGATTTTTCGTGGTTCACTTTTTTGTAATGATGTTGGTATAGATTCCATTCGATTTGCTGTTTGTTTTTTTAAAGATTTTTGTATATTTCTCTTAATACCTTGCTTTGAAAATATGTTAATTTTATATACTGGCGCATCTTTTGCAGAGCTTACAGCATTGTCCGCTTCCTTATTTCCTCGGGATATTAACATGGCCAGGAGTCCACATCAATTTTAATTTGTTTGGCATCATAATTATTTTATCGCTTGTTTCGGAGATAAGGTGAGAATTGTTGTTTGGGTTGCTGATTGCTTTAATGACTGATATGCTGTCAGAGCATATAACAAATTTTCCGCTGATCTTCGTTGTTGTTTTGGCCGCTTGAAAAATATTGATGAAAATTCTGGTAGTGTGCCAATGTTCAGGATGTAACCATTGTCATGTGTGGCAGCGAACGAGGTATTGTCCTGAGACTTCGATCCGTCAGTGAAAATAATTTTCCAACCATTATTTTTAAATTTTGATGATAAGTTAACACGATCCAGCAGACTGCAACCTGGAAACCCGACCCACTGCGAAGATCACAGTGGGAATACTTTGCATGGGAACCTATGCTGACGAAGCACACGCGCATCCGATGGATTTCATGTACATGCATGCGCCGAATGCACTATTCGTGGGAAGCGCTAAGTCAGCGTATCGCATCAGGTGGAATCAAGGTAACGAGGAGCTGTTGTGTGGATTGGTGTGGCAGTCTTACTTCGGACATAGGCGTTGATAGTACTTTAATTGTAAATAAGAAATTAGTATTTTAATTGGAATAAAGAAATTTAATTTAATTTGAATACGTGTTTTACTCCCGAACAGTTGGAGTTCGGTTTTTTTTGTGTTACCCCGGAAAGGTAACGTTAACTGGCGCCCGAGCAGGGACCGGCTTCTAAAATTCTTATCCTTTTATCAAGTGTGAATTGTTGTGTCCTTTAATACAGGACAGGAAGTTAGTACGTTCTACTGAGCGCACGTTGCTGTACCCATGGGAACACAGTAACCACTCTAACTCTCCAGCAGCAAAATTCTGTCATACCCATGGGAACATGGCAGATTTCGCCTGTGATTAAAAGGATTCGAATGTGAATTTGTATGTGCCATTAGTAGGTTGCTTGCAATCATAAACGCTTGCGACTAAACGGGATCAACACAGCAATTCCAGAGGCCGGTTTCTTACTTTTACATTTTTTTCGTTCTAATAGTTACGGAATAATACCCGAAAGGGAGGGAAAAAAAATAATATAAACGAACAAGGAAATACAGTGACGATACAAAATTACAGTGACGATAAAGAATTCCCCACCATGTTAAAATTAATGTGAGTGTGAAAGGAAAATAAAAAGTGATCAAATAAGTGGATATAAGATAAAAATACCCAAAGGGAAGCGCTTTGAAAAAGAAAAAAGCGTAAGAAAAATATGTATAAAATACGTGCATGGTAATTTCACTGAGAAATTTGTTATACCAATACATGATATACATGATAAAGCAAATAGTTAAATAGTGCAAATTATAGTGCGGAAATCAGTGTTGAGCGTTGCTGAAAAGGAAATATACAGTGTCAAAAATATCGGCTTGAGCTAAGTATTATTATTCTTTGTTCACCTAGTTGTAGGTTATACATATATATTTTTTTCCCTGTTGGTATAAGTTTTATAATTTAAAATGGAAGGTGTTACTAGGTCCCTAACGGAATTAACCGGAGCGATTAATAATATCCTCGCTCAACTTATTGGAATCGAAGGGCGCCTTAAGGTACTTGAAGACAAACAAGTACCAGAGGCGGCGCTAGAGAATCCAGTAGAACTGGGCGGTCCTAAGACCGAGTCCGACTTGCAGGCCATAAGTCGCCTGCCGGACTGTGTTAAGGAACTCCAGCCTTTCGACGGTAACCCTACCCAATATATTTCATGGGTTCATACCGTCGAGGCAATATTAAAGGATTTCGAAATTGTGAAATCCAAGCCGATTTATCGGGCTATTCTGCAGCATATAAGGCAAAAGGTTCGGGGCAGCGCTGATGCTGCGCTGATATCATATAATATTTTTGATGATGACTGGCCTACAATTAAGCAATGTCTTTCGCTGCATTACGCAGATAAAAGGGACATGCGAACATTGGAGCACCAGCTTAATCAGCTATCTCAAAGGGGCTCCAAGCTCGATGAATTCTATGCAGCGGTAAATCGTCAGCTGTCTCTAATGATCAACAAGATTAAGACAGAGAGTTTCTCTCAAGAAACAGTCACAGCATTGGTTGAGACTTACCGAAACAGAGCTCTAGACGTTTTCGTACGAGGTCTGAACGGCGATATATCGAGGATGTTAATTATCCAAAAACCGCGAACTCTCCCGGAAGCTTATTCTGCTTGCCTGGAGATACAAAACCTCAACTACCGGAGTCATACGATTCATAATACGAATGTATCAAACACGGTGACGGCTCCCATAAACCAGACCTTCAGACAAGAACCTAGGCCTCATCGGAGAAATTTAGGTTTGATAAACCTAAGCACAATAACCATCCGCAACCAAGCGAAAACGAGGCACCTCCGCGACCAAGTGCGCCCAAACCTCACCCGAAGATGGATGTCGACCAGTCCATTCAGTCACGTCAGGTGAACTATATGAACAAGCCACAGGGTAGTAATCCATTTAAGCGGAAGGCTAAGTCCGATAACTACCAGCAGAAGCACCAGAGACTCTACAACGTACAAACGGCTGACGAGGTCCATAACGAGGGTCAACCAGAGGTGCCCAATGATGTTGACGCCTACGTCGCATCCGCGGAGGAGCACATCGACGAACAGAATTTTATGTCGGGAGGCTATCCAGCGTACCATACATAGAATTCATCGTCCGAAGCGGAACTATTCTGAAATTTCTTGTCGATACCGGGGCGAACAAGAATTTCATTAGTCCATCTGTATCGCAAAAAACAACCCCCGTAAAATCACCCTTTATGGTTCATTCGGCAGGCGGCAAGATTAAAATTACAGAATGTGTGAAGGGAAAATTCTTCGAAAGGCTTGGAAATAATACTCTTTTAACGTTCTACGTTCTGCCTGGCCTTACATCTTTCGACGGCATCATCGGCGATGATACTCTGAAAGAACTTGAGGCTGTCATAGACAGAAAACGAAACATTCTAACCTTATGCCCTGATGCTGTCATCCCCCTCAAAGAAGAACCTTCCAAGCAAGTCTACATCGTGTTTAGCGATGCCCTTTCTGAGAATGCCAAGTCGGAATTGAACCGCCTAATCCTAAAATATAAGACCCTTTTTGGGCCCATAAGTGAAAGAGAAATTGTAAAGACCACTATACAGGCAGAGATAAGAACTATAACCCAAGAACATATATTCGCAAAAAGCTATCCTTACCCGACCTGCATGAGAGAGATAGTAGAAAAAGAAATAAATGAGCTTTTAAGAGAAGGAATTAACCGCCCTTCTAAAAGCCCATATAATTCTCCTATCTGGATCGTGCCAAAGAAGCCAAAACCATCAGGCGAAAAGCAGTATCGCATGGTGATAGACTACAAGCGTCTTAACCAAGTGACCGTATCCGATGCATACCCAATTCCGGATATAAATTCCACACTAGCAAGTCTTGGTAAAGCGAAATATTTCACGACTCTCGATCTGACTTCAGGGTTTCATCAAATACCGATGAAACCATCAGACATCCCGAAAACAGCCTTCTCCACCATGAACGGGAAGTATGAATTCCTCAGGTTACCCTTCGGGCTGAAAAATGCGCCCGCAATCTTCCAAAGGATGATTGATGACGTTCTCAAAGAGTACATAGGCAAAATTTGCTATGTGTACATAGATGATATTATCATCTTTGGTGATAATGAGGAAGTCCATTTAAAAAATTTAGAAATTGTTCTCACCAGACTACGAGATGCCAACCTCAAGGTGAATCTCGAAAAAACCAACTTCATGAAAACCGAAGTTGATTTCCTTGGTTATGTTATAACCCCCGAAGGCATCCGACCAGACTCCAAAAAGGTTGCCGCTATTCAAAACCTATTGCCACCAGTAAATTTAAAAGAACTCAAGTCTTTCCTTGGCATTACGTCATACTATAGGAAGTTCATTCGCGACTACGCGTTCGTCGCAAAACCCCTAACTAATCTCACAAGAGGGGAAAATGCTCAGATAAGGGCAAACCAATCAAGGAAAATACCGGTGAGTCTCGACGAGAAAGAACTGAAGTCCTTTAGCGAACTGAAAACTTTACTAACATCATCAGAAGTCCTAGCTTTCCCTGATTTCGGTAAACCCTTTAACCTCACGACCGATGCTTCAGACTACGCTATCGGAGCAGTCCTTTCACAGGGCGAAATAGGCAAAGACAGACCAGTTGCATACATTTCACGGTCATTAAACAAGACCGAGGAAAACTATGCAACCAACGAAAAAGAAATGCTGGCAATAGTCTGGGCCTTAGATAACTTACGATCATATCTATACGGCGCAAAGAAAATTAGAGTGTTCACAGACCATCAGCCTTTGACTTTCGCACTTGGGAATCGAAACTACAATGCTAAACTTAAGCGTTGGAAGGCGCGCATAGAGGAGTATAACTGTGAATTGATTTACAAACCTGGTAAATCAAACTTTGTAGCAGATGCTCTCTCCAGGCTCAAAAGTCATGTAAATCACTTGTCCGGTTCAGCACGAGCTGAGGCGGCACATAGTTCGAATGAAGCAGAAAATGGCTCTGCGACTGAAACAGCCAGCGAACAAAATTCCTTAACGGAAACTGCCTTGAGCGCTGACTCCCTAACCAACTCAGCCTCCGAAGCTAAAGCATCAACAGACTCCGATAGTCAGACAGTGCATAGTGCCGAACAGGATAGCTCCGATCTAATCCCCCACGTTGAAGCACCACTAAATGTTTTCCGAAATCAAGTAATCATCAGGGCCGCAAGGGGATTAGAGATATACGAAGAACCACACCCAGGTTTCTCTCGACACTATGTCGCCGAGGACAATATGGATAAAACCAAGCTGACCAAAATACTAAAAGCCAAACTTAGACCGAATGTCATAAATGGGATGAAAATTCCAGAGTCTCTTATTGCAATGTTACAGGAGGTATTTTTAGAGCACTTTGCGAATTATAAGATCCGAATAACGCAAAGATTGGTGGAGGATGTGAAAAATCAGGACCGAGTATGCGAGTTAATTATGAACGAACATAGAAGGGCACATCGCAATCCTCGTGAGAACAAGGAACAGTTACTCGAGAAGTACTACTTCCCGCGAATGAATAGTCTGATAAAGGGATACACCAAATCATGTGAAGTTTGCAATGCTAATAAATATGATAGACACCCGATTCATCCCGAATTTCAACCAACTCCCATTCCTTCCTACCCGTGTGAAATCCTTCACTTGGACATCATCGAGGTCCAGAATGAAAAATTTATCAGCTGTATTGATAAATTCTCAAAATTTGGCAAACTTTTTCATATAAAAAACAGAAGTGTCCTTCATCTTCGTGAAAAAATCCTAAAGATTATTCATTACTTCACAGCACCGAAAATATTGGTCACCGACAACGAGAGTAGCCTCCTAAGCCCAATCATAGTTAACTTTATAGAGATGTTAGGAATAAAGGTCTACCACACACCCGTTCGTCGATCTGAAGTAAACGGTCAGGTTGAAAGGTTTCATTCAACTATACTTGAAATATTTCGATGCCTCAGATTAGAATACAGAAACTTGCGACTGAAGGAACTGCTCTATATAGCGGTCGATAGGTATAATAACTCAATTCATTCGGTGACAAAGCGAAAGCCAAACGATATCTTTTTTGACCGCACGCAAAGAATTAATTACCAAAACATGATAGATTTCCGTACTAAAGTTAATAGAGAATTAAAGCACGAAATAAAAAGAAAACAAAGAGAATCAAATCTCTATAGAAATAAAAAAAGAACGCCTCCAAGGGCTTATAAAAAAGGTGATGTTATATTCACAGCCTCAAAAGGCATTCAGGCTAAAAATAAGCCACTTTTCCGAAAGGAAGAAGTAGCGCGTGATAATAAAGTCACCGTTACCACTGCAACAGGCAGAAGGGTTCATAAAACCCACATAAAAAATATAAAAAATGTATAATGCATACTAAAAAAAAAAAAAAAAAAAAAAAGTATGGATTATATCCTTGAATACACAAAATTTAAGGCCTATAAACTTATAACTATTCATATCTAATATTTAAGTCTAACATACTTTTAAGATGATTTTAACATATTTTTAAAATAATTCTGTAATACAAAAATCTAAGCAAAGATTTAGATAGATAAATATGTCAATACCTAGCATTTAAAAGTAAAACGATTTTAAGATGATTCAATACAGATAAAAAAATTAATAAATACAGCAAAAGTAATGTCATTAGCGTAAGACTAGTTGTGATTAGCATTTTATAACCTTTGTAATCCTAAAGTTTTGTCATAATCACAGCCATAAAAGATAAGTTAATATTTACAGACTGGCCTGCCTAATCTGCATAGCAATGTCCCGTGGATTCCAGATATTCGAATATTCAGCTCCAGTACTTTCCATCAAGGAAGGTAAAGCGTGGATAGTCAACGGCAACTTCAACCTCGTGAATGTCATAGACCTGAACCAATTCGAAAATCAAATTGGGAAGGTCACCGACTCCATCGGAAGGCACATCAAAGACAAAGATACGAAGGCCCTTATTAATTTCTACCTGGGCCAAATAAGCAATTCCACCGTGTGCAAGGAAGAAGCGTTAGTGAAAATTCCGGAGAATCACTGCACGGCGAGATTATTGAAAGGCGGTCACGCAGCCTGCACTTATTGTACGAACAATAACGAGGTCATTGAGCTTATTGGTAAGGATACGATCTTTATTACGAACTACAATGGAGATCTTACGTCAGGGAATTCTACGCAAACCTTGATGGGAACCTTCGTTATAAGTCTAAACAACGAGACAATACATCTAAAGAACCATACATTCACGAGCTCTAGCTTAACCAGTTTACAGGCCCTACCTCCAACGATGGCGAACGTAACAATCGAAGGACATAAGATCGACCTTCAACACGTTCATGGCCTTAGTCTGAAAAATATAGAACGTCTTCGCAACCTATCAAATAAACTCAGAATATCCACGGCTTCGGATGCGGTAATCCTTCTGCTGTTAATCCTTCTAGCATACATTATATGGCGAAAAATTACCGGCAGTTTGAAACTCCCTTCTATTAGCTTACCTCAGGATACACCGGCTGGTACAACCTGTACAGCCACTTAGTATAACTAATTTCTGACGTCATTGATCTACGGGCCGTAGATTTTCGAAGAGGGAGGAGTTAACACGATCCAGCAGACTGCAACCTGGAAACCCGACCCACTGCGAAGATCACAGTGGGAATACTTTGCATGGGAACCTATGCTGACGAAGCACACGCGCATCCGATGGATTTCATGTACATGCATGCGCCGAATGCACTATTCGTGGGAAGCGCTAAGTCAGCGTATCGCATCAGGTGGAATCAAGGTAACGAGGAGCTGTTGTGTGGATTGGTGTGGCAGTCTTACTTCGGACATAGGCGTTGATAGTACTTTAATTGTAAATAAGAAATTAGTATTTTAATTGGAATAAAGAAATTTAATTTAATTTGAATACGTGTTTTACTCCCGAACAGTTGGAGTTCGGTTTTTTTTGTGTTACCCCGGAAAGGTAACGTTAACTGATATATCTGAGAATAATGATCGGTATACTGCATTGTTTTGTGTTATTTTATCTGTGTTGGGCCAGAGTCATTATGAAGGAGTCAGATTTGATGTGCCATGGGGAATTAGGACAATACGGCTCTCTGTATCCTTTTGATTGGGATTTTCATTAGATGGGCTTTGTCAAGGATGATCTCTATTGCGGATGGGATCCTATTTACTCGTTTACGGTGAATAGACTGTCCTTATCAATAATAGAGTTTTTAGAAAAGACCAATTTCGCTGCTAGTTTTGAAGTCATTTCGTCGATTCGATGCTTAAGGGTAGGAAGTCCTGCTTCTGCGAGGATATTCTGTATAGATGTTGTTGGGAATGCATCTACGCTTCTTCGGGCTGCTTGATGGTAAGTTGGTTTTATAATCGATTTTACTAACGACTAACATTTTGGTAACATATGATATGGTGTTAATATGTACATGATTTTTCTTACTGACTAAGTACTTAATAATATTCAGTCTCGTAGCTAGGGATTTCTTAAGATCCAAGCAGTGTTGTTTCCAGTTATAACAATTATTAAAGACTAATCCTAGTACATTTAAGTTTTTGACATTTGCAATCTGTACATTATTAATACCTGGAATTACTTGTGGGCAGTTTCGTTTACGGCAAGCATGGAGTAGCTTACGTTTGCTTAATGATAGTTTAGCTCCAGAGGAGGTCGACCATTCTGCATAAAAACAACTATCTAAGAGTGTATATATATTTAAGATAGTGCAAATATCATCGAAAGCGATTATAAATAGAACTACTGACAGTGGAGATCCGTGGGGGATCGCGTCGTGTAAAGGATGTCTGTTAGAAAATACATTGTTGGTTTTCGTGAAGAATTTTCTATTTCTAAGAAATGATTTAACATAAC
The DNA here is from genome assembly GCA_949129095.1 of Volucella bombylans. NCBI lineage: Eukaryota > Metazoa > Arthropoda > Insecta > Diptera > Syrphidae > Volucella > Volucella bombylans. The sequence continues at coordinate 99,216,816 of OX422143.1, read as the reverse complement.
CGAATATTTTTTTTTCCAATACCGTATATTTTTAGTTTGTTTAGTATTATATGTAAGCCGATTCTATCAAACGCTCTTTCAAAGTCCAATAAGAGTACAGAAACATGGTTTCTCGAGGAAATAGCTTTGGAGATGTTATAATCTAAATGAAGATGAGCGTCAACACATCCTCTGTTTGGCTTAAAAGCTACTTGCTTAGATGAAATAAGTTTTTTTTGTTTCAACAAACCATAGCAAGGGCTTTGCAACAATCTTTTCCAGGGTTTTTGATAAACAAACAATGAGAGATATAGGGCGATATCTTTCAACATCCTTGTTTGGCTTAGGGATGGGGATGGGAATTAGGATTGCAGTTTTCCAACTTTGTGGGATGACTCCGGTATTGAGTATGTTATTGTACAACTGAATAACTCTTTCTTTAACATCCATTGGCAAATTTTTAAGCATTGGATATGATATTCTATCTCTACCAGGAGTTTTGCCTTTGGCTTTACGAGTATTTATACAAGATTCAAATTCAATCAATGAGATGGGAAGATCGATTCGCCGAGCGGAAGGATTGTTTCTGGCGTCACGGTCACCAGGGGAAAATTTGAGGAATTCATTTTTTTTTGATAATAAAGGACGAGTGAAAATTTTGATCGTTGGAGAACTCAAACCAAGTTTGGGCAAAAAAATTGGAAATTCGTGCTGGATCTAATAAAACTTCTTTCGGCGATTTGATGCTTGATATAGTAAGAGATGTGGAGTTACCTGTAAGTTGTCGAATGTTTTGCTAAATTTTTTCTGGGGCGGTATCGGGATTTATGCTCGATGTAAATTCCGCAAAATTCTTAGTTTTACTAGCTTTAAGAGTTCATCTGAATTTTGCATTTGATTTTTTATAAAAAAATAGGTTAGCTTGTGAACGTGTTTTTTGGAATTCTTTTAATGCTTTCATTTTTTCCTTACGGAAGGCAGAAAGTTCTGGATTCCACCAGGGAACAACTCGTTTTGATAATGGTGTGTTTGTTGGAACTAATTGAGGGATTGAAGTATTAGCAGCAGTTCTGATTGCTTTTTGAATTAATGCTGCTTCTTTTTTGGGATTAATTGCTGGTTGTTTATCTGAGGCTATTTTCCTAAATGCCGGCCATATTGCAAAGTCCGTTTTAAATGTGAGGGTTCGGGGAGTATAAGTGTAAGTGTGATCGAGATATATCTGGGCAGATGGTCGCTGTTGTGAAAGTCATTCGAGATTTTCCAGATGGTTTTTGGGAATAGCTCAGGTGAACAGCATTTAATGTCAATATGGGTGTGTCGAAAGGTGTGTTGGTGCACCATCATTTAATAGAAGGAGATTTGCGTTGAGCAGAAAGTCTTCAAACATTTTGCCTCTTTTGTTTCATGCCAAAGTGTACTCCACGCGTTAACATCACCCCCGAGGATCAAGGGAGATTTAGTGTGACGGATGATATTGTCAAGATCGTTTTTACATATGCTTTGGAGTGGGTGGATGTATAAGTTAATATAAGTTATTTTGGTTTGAAGTTGTAATTCAAGAGCAGGAGATTGAATATTTGGGTTGAGTGATAGGGGTATGTGTGGAATATTTTCCTTAATCAATATACCTATGCCTTGTTTAGCTGCCGTGTTAGTGGGAAGATTTTTAAAATACCCAATGTAACCTTTAGGGGTAATAGGAGCAACGTTAAATGGACAATGTGTCTCTTGTAATGATATAATACTGAGCTTATAGTCTTTGTTTAAAATACTTAGTTCATCAAAGTTATTTAAAAAACCTTTCATATTCCATTGTAGAATACTAAGCGCCATATATTTTGGGTGAGTATGAGATAAACACAACTTTTTCGTGCGCTAAGCACGAGAAATGTGTTTACTAGTGGTTGGATTTATTGTTTGAGAAGGTATGTGAATTTTTTTTTTTTTTTTTTTTTTTTTTATAATTTACGCGCGCCTAAGGGGTTGATACCCTTTTACTGTTGCCAAGGCGCGGGCGGAAAGATAGAAGGAGGAGAAAGGAAAATTGTTTTTGTAGTGGTTTGAAACTCAGGTGTGTTTGGTTTCTATGTTTGCTCTCCAGGGGTGGGAGTCCGAATAGGACGGAGAGTTTTTCTTCACTCAGAGTGATTCGAGATATAATTCCCAGTATTTTTTTCATTGCTTGAAACTCTTATAACAGCCAAATCTACGTGTCAGTGTTATGCCTTCACACGCAGAATTTTTTTGTCTGAGTTCCAATTATACAATGAAAAACTGATTTTGCCATGGGCAGGATTCGAACCTGGACCCTCCGAGTGAGAAGCGTTTGCTACTACCACTGTATTGGTTGATTTACATTAAGGTTATTAGGATTTTGAATCCAGAGGCCGAGCCACGCAAATTCTCTATAGAGATCGGTGGACTCGGCCTCTGAGTCTCAAAGTCAGGATTTTGGTTATAAAGTGCGTTATTATATGTCGAAATCGTCGTTCAGTTTTTTTGTTTCTTTTGTATCGTTACTATTATTTTTAAAAGTTGATTTGTTCGATAAGATGGATTGGAAGAGGATTGATCATTCGTTGTTAGTATTGGCGTGTGTGGTCTGGTTTATGTTTGAGAAGATGTTGAAGGTGGATACGTATGATGTGATTTGATTGGGAGAGAGAGAGTGAGGTGAATTTTGGTTGGAGCATGTCTGGGTCTGGGATTTATTTGTGTTGTCATTGTCAGAGTCAGAGATTGTTAGATTTGCATTGAGAGACTTTGGGGGGAATTTTACGCTATATTCTGAGTAATTTGTTTGGTATTGAGTTTTAAAATTGAGTGAAGTCGATGGGTTATTTGTAATAGTTTTATTTAAAACTGCTGTTTTGGCTTGAGATGATTCTTGGAGTTTATTTTGTGTCTGGTTATTTTGTTTGAGCTTTTCAGCACATGTTTTAAATGACATAGAAGTTTGAGAGGGGTTACGTTCTTTATAAATACGCTTTGCTTCTCCCATGTTGCATTTATTTGTAGTCTTTATTGATAGGATTTCTTTTGCCTGCAGGTAGCTTGGGCAGGTTTTTGATGAAGAAGGATGGGGGAGGGAGCAGTTTGCGCACATGACGCAGGTGCATTTTTCTAGGGAGTGAGGTGAGTCGCATTTTGCGTTATAATTGCAGCGTTTCGTGGTGTGGCCAAGCAACTGGCACTTTTTGCATCGCATGGGGTTTAGAATGAATTCCGTTACTTTGGCATTGTAGAAACCAATTTCAATAGATTTAGGAGGGTTGAAGAGGTTAAATGTGAACAACATTAGTCCTGTTGGTTTTTGCTTACCTTTGTCATCAATTTTAGTATATTTATATACCTCTGTGACGGTTTGACTTTTCATTTCAGCTATTATTTCGCTTTCACTCACGTTAATAAGGCATGGTGCATATGCAATCCCTTTTGATGAGTTAAGGCGGTCATGGAATTTTACTTCCACTAGACACATATTAGCTAATTGTTCACTTTAATAAATTTATCAGCAACTTTTTGGGACTTAGCCATGATAAGCAGACTACCGTCGCGGAGTAACGATATTTTTTCGTATTCTGTGCTTATATTATCTATTGTCTTTTAAAGCAGAAATGCGCTAAGAGATGAAATTAGTTTCTCTTTATTTTTGGAAATAATTGTTACGAATTTTGTTTTTTTTTTATTTGATATCAGAGAAAGGTCGGGATAGCTGTGGAGGGGGATTTGACGAGTTATTTGCTTTTTTTGTTTTTAAGGGTAAACACATCAGGGTCTGGGTCCAGTTGCCTGAAACTACACCCATCAATCATATTCGGCCCGTAGGCCATTTTTACAACTTTAAGCACATACTTGTAAACGAAGAATATGAACAAGAAAAAACTGCAGTAAGAGAAAAAAAAATAGGGGGGGAGTATGTGGTAAAAGCGGAAAACCGGTTTACTCGCTTACAACAAGAGAAAACACACGACAGATGAGGAACGATGTGATCAGTTTGAGAGTTAGTCGGTGACTGGAGTTTACTGTAATCTCATTTTGTCCGGTGAAAGTGGGCATATGCTTCATTTCATATGCTTCGTCTACCTCTCCCTGGTCGGTGGTGCTTAGATTGCTGAAGCAAGTTGTTCTAACTGTTGATTGTTATGATGCAGCTCTAAGGCTAATTCTTCTATTGTTGGCTGTTTATCTGTTATTATCGTAATGGCTTCTGTTTTTTTTTCCTAGAACTAAAAAAATGTTCTTGTAAATATGTTGGTATGCACACGCAAATTGTGATTCGAGTGGTTAGCAGAAAAGCTTGGGAACATTTATATAATTCAATGCTTCTTTTCCATTGCTTCGATTTGATACTATTCAATACATCATCATTATTGCTTGCTGTATATACCGACGTATACATAACTCCGCCGATATTTTCATAAGCGTTATACTCAAGGTAAAAGAACAAAAAAGAAGCACATGAGAAGAGGGTCGCTATCCTTTTACGTCCCCGAGGTAAAATTAGCGTTATACATAATTTATATATTAATTTATATATATAATTTATATATATATATGTATAATTTTCTTTTCTCGAAACAAAAGGCCCCCGGGTTTACCAGTCGCACTAACCTCTCACACCGTGTTATTGTAAGAATTTCTATTCCAGCAAAATAAAGGAATTCTACTGTTCTTCATTTATTTTACTCCTAGCCCTCTTCCTCTTATTTTTTTTTTCAACTTTTGTTTATGTTAAACTCTCGCTATCACACTGCTGTTAACCAAGAAGTAGTAGCCCTAATTTCTACCATGCTCACTCAGGGACGTGTTCACTCATTCCAATCAATAGGTTCTGCGGGGCCAATGTGTATATGTACCATACAACGCTGAAACGTGTAATCACGGCTTAAGCCTCAGCTAGACCACTCTTACAACCACACGGGTCTAAGAACTCCCTGTGGCCTGAATGACTATTTCTCCTTAAACAAATATTGGGTTCCAACAACCCCGACAAAAAAGAAAAAATCCCAGCAATCAATCAAAGTGACAGATGACTTATGAAGGAGGCAACTCAAGGCAACGAACCTTTTTTTTCGATGGATAAAAAAAGGCCTGGACCCCAAAGGAAATCAAATTATAATTATAACCGAAATTAACATATTTAAAGAAGTAAATCGGAAGCGGATAAAGACCCATTGCATTTTTGTGCAGATTTTTTGGAAGGGACTGCGCGATAGCCTCCCTTTCTTTGTTTAATTTATTTCAATATTTATTTCCTTATTTGGTTTTATTTTGGGTGTCTTGTTGGTGTGCTTCTCGATTCCACCTAGTTCTATGAAAAAAATGTCAATGGTTTTCAGATGGTGCTATTTGCTTGCAGAGGGTTACAGACGGTTCATCTAACACTAGGCATGTAATCGGGGCCCCAGTGTCATTGTCTGTCACGTACGACTATTGCAGACCACCCTTTTGATTTGTATCTCGTCTGTGAAAAGCGTAAGGGCAGAAGTACGGGATTGGAAAAATCCGCCAATACGTTTCTTCAAGGTGACAAAGGACGAAAAACATAGGGGTGGAACAAAAGTGGCATGGTCAGGATGGGTCAGGGAGGGAGCGGAATGCCTTAGTTCCACTCTAAGCTGGAGACTACAAACTATGTGAGACAAGACCACTCGCCATCAACTGGTTGTCGTGTCTAGCGCCCGTCTCGCGCTTCTATTGCAGACGATTGGCCGTCCGTCCTACCTATCAATCACCGTAGTATATATACATATATGTATATATTACAGTTTTTCATCCTACAGATCCGAAGGTCGTTGTCCATTAAATGTTTTATAAGGGTCGTCAATAGTGAATCCGTTTTAATCCGAGGCAATTAGTTGTTTGGTCGCATCTTTTTAATCTCTTCCGTATAGGGTTTTGAGCCCTATGACTGCGCAGGCCTGTATTATGCTACTCGCCGAGCATATGCTTGCCATTTTAATCTACACTAGTAAACGCTTATGAGCAATACGGATATGCTGTCAAAAATAAGGAATATACAACATCGGCGAATTGGAATGAATATCGAAGTAGATGGCTTTAACTTTGAGGTAGTTAAGAATTTTGCCTACCCCGGCTACGCTGTTAAATCTGTTTATGAAACTTCTACAGAAATTTACCGAAAATTTACACTTTCCAATCGCTGTTTCTGTGGCCTAATAAGTCATTTTTATTAACTGAGGAAACTTCATGTAAGATCTTCATCACTCCATCCCTGCTTAGTAGCTCAGAAGAATAGTCGTCAGCAAGGCAAGATTCTTCGTACGTCTACCTATGTGGCACGTAATAAGGCCTCTTAACAGAATAGTGTATATCAAAATGGGCCTCACAACCGCTATTTCAAGCCATTCAACTTGAAGAGCCTGCGCTTTGGAAGAGTGAAAAGCTACAGCTTTTTTGATACGCCCTCCAATGTTCTTTCCAGCAAAATTGTGTTGATCTAGAAAGTTTCTGCGAGCATAAACATAGAAATGAATCCTTTACTAGCGAAGAGAAAAACCTCCGTTTCCAGCGACAGAAACCTTACCCTTCGCAATAAGCCCAATGTTGTAGTACGTTGCGCAAATTTTCACTTTCAGCTGCGGGGAATTCGCCTGGAACCAGCATCGCCACATCGTTCGTGTAGATTATTGAGCTAAAGAAATTGTTCCTCGATATTATCTAGATATCCTCCATTACAAGTACTTGATTATTTGGTAGGCAGAAGTTTTTCTATTTTCCGGTGTATCACCTGAAAATTAAACCCAAACCTCTGGGATAAGGATAGTAGCCGATCATCTCAATTAAATCAGAAAGGTTTCTCCTTTAGTCCTGGTTCTCATTAGCGTAACACTAATTCCGAGAAACTATTTACTATAACCAGAAACCCGACAGAAATAATCATTGTGCTCATTCTCTGGTTTTCAAACCCACGAAAACAATTCCGATTATGGCGAAGAATATGCATGTGTGTGCCTTCAAGAGAATTAAAAACAGAGATGTTTGTTTTTTAAGTCCAAAATAAAAGGACTCAGCAATAGTCATAATTAAGGCTCACAGGTCTGTTTGCGTGAAAAAAAGGTTCTTATTCATCACATTCGAAAATAAATTCAACAATTTGCTTTTAAATAAAACGTGCTTCATAAAGACTTATGCAACCAACTCTCTTAATAAAATTTTTATCCCAACGTGAGGGTAGTAATAATAACGCACACACACCCAGGCCAGCCTAACAAAGTCAATTGGACTGCTACCATCAACTTTAATGGGCCACTTAAGCATTCCGCAAGAAAAAGATAAAACATTGCCGACTTAAATTCAAAAATCCACACAAACACACACGAATAAACCTTGGCCCATTCAAAAGTATATCAAAAGTATCATATATTCCTTTCATTACTCGCACCTGAAAGTGAATAAAGAGGAAATTTTGGAAAACGATGCTCACACATTCATCCATCTACGAGTAAAACCGGCTCCATTTCATGGCTCATTAAATGTCATGTCACCATCATTACCTTTTTCACATTTCCCATCCGAAGCTCAATGATGCATTCATTGCCTGAACAGAGCATCCATGCGTACGCAAACGGATGTCTGTATAGTAAGGATATTCGTATCTCACCCATGCTTCCTTTTGCTCTGATTTTTAACTTCTCTCCGAATATTAAAGAAGGTAATTGCCAAAGGCACACATCACATAATACACCCCTCAATACAACACAAACAGCTCTGCCGCTCAAAAAAGAAAAGGGATACTTTTTGTTAGGTTAGACGTGCGTGAGACGTATTTAGAACGAATGAATACTCTTCCACTCTCTATTGCTATTCCCCTATATCTCTTACCCGGAGGCCTTTAAAAATTCAATTATCCTTCCGTAGCATAACCTTGGAAACAGTCCTCTTCTTCCCATTTAGTGTGACAGCACAGGAGTATACGAGTATGGGTATGTTACGAATTTAATTACTAGGGAATGTGAAAAAAAAGCTTAGAGGAATCTGAGTATGGGTAAGGATAATGAATATCTGCTCCAAAGTGACATCAGGATTTTGTCGAATGGAGAAATATCAAATCAGGGAACTGAATTAATGATATGGGCTTTGTGATCAAATTTATTGACTCTAAGTGAAACGCTTATTGGAAATCAGATCGATTTGGAAGAGGCTGTACGGATAGAGGAAATTTGAATCCGAGTAAAGATTCAACGTAGACGAAAGCGCTTTCGAGTACAAACCTGAGCAAATCTATTAAAATTATAAAGGGTTCAAGTGTAAACCCTTTTATATTTTGCTTTTCCTGGCTAGCAAATTTTAACAGCTTCTCGATGTTGTTTGGTAATAAATTAAAGAATAAGCCGCATCAACACGTAATTTATTATTTCATCTTTAAGTTTCACAACCTTCAAATACATTACAGCCACGATGGTTGGACTAAGGCTAACTGGCATGCCAGACATGAGAGTTGGCGTTTTTCGTCGAAATAATCGTAAGCTCCTTAGGTAAAAATTTTTGTAATCGAACTCGTTTTTTTATCGAATACCATAGCATGTTCATCCACAAACTCAGATTTGGCATATAAGACCCTACCTACGTCCTCAGACGTCTATGATTCTGACAGTGTGGGTAACATGACAGCTTTCTCAAGTAAACACGAGTATCGTATCGTAGACGATGAAATATATTTCCTAGATACGGTGGTTGATGATGTCAATCTCATTTGAAGCATTTTTCTGAAAAGATTCAAGCGACGTTAAAAAGTAAAGCCAAAGTTTAAGCACGAAGGTTTTTCTGTTTGCACCTAAAAGAAATTTAGCTGGCCAATGTGAAAGGCTTTTTCCTGAACAGAGCATGAGCCTAATCGATTATCTACTTTACATACAGATTTCACTACATGGTAAACAGAAAATTATTTCAGATAAAGGTGGACAATCGATTCAGTGTTAGTTGAGCTAGAGCCTAAGTATTAACTACATCAGCTGCTCTAGCGGAATATTTGGAGTCCAAACTATGCATTAATACGGCAAATTATCGTCATCACTCTGACAGTGGATAACAGCAACGAGCAGGCCTACACAGAATACGAACCGGCAAAAGAAGAAGTCACCAATATGAGTCTTTCTTTTGGTGAAGAGATATGGGCAGCTTTCCTGTTTTTTTTTTTTTTTTGTCGGAACAAAACACTCAGTTCTTGTTCATTGTACTCCCTATATGTATGTCCTTTTTTCTGGAATTTCTCTCGTAGTTCGTATAAAGATGAACAAATGCTTTAGTGGGGAGATGGCCACAGTACCAGAGACCACTATATCAACGGTAAGCGCCTTTACACGTATGCGACCATAGGCCAGAGACCCACAGTGATAGTGAGCCGCGATGTGATAATCACTCTCACAACAAGTGTCGCAGGATGTTTCGTCATTTATGCTCAGCACACTTAGTTGCTTAAGATAATTGTAGCACCCCGTCAATGTGACTAGTAAGCAGCCTACAGTCATTCCTACTGAGGGATAGCAGAAAAGCCGCTGAACTATATTGCCCTGCCGACCTGTTGGATTATGCCGTCTGTAGTTATGCTCACATAAAACTGATAGGTTCGGGTCCTGACAAACTCTTCTCTGAGCATTGCTTTCAAGTTCATCGGCGATCTCATTTCATTGTGACCAGGGACCCAAAAAACACTCAGTGAATTCAACTTATCGACTGCTTCCAAGGAAGCATTGCATTCTTGATCTAACTTGGAAACCTGGAAAGAGTTCATCTCCCCAAGATGGTTTCCATGTTCCTCAAATGATCTTCCTGGCTACTGCCAAAAACGATTATGTGGTCAATATATGTAGGTATAACAGAACATCATCTATCACCCGCAGGGATATCGGGATATTGCAGTTGCATTTTTTAGCCCATATGGTAATCGAAGGAACTCAAACTTACCATTAATCGTCGAGAACGCTGTTTTTGGAATATCCGAAGGATTCCTTGGTATTTGGTGAAGCCCAGAAGTTAGGTCGAGAGTCGAAAAATACTTGACTTTGCCAAGGATTGCAAGTGGGTTCGTTACGTTATTTAATCTCTTATAGTCGATTACCATTCGGTATTGTTTCTCGCAATTGGGTTTCGGTTTTTTAGGAACTATCCAAATTGGCGAGTTGTAAGAGCTCTTCGATGGTCGAATGATATTTTCATCGAGCAGCTTAGCTAATTCTTATTCAACCACCGCCCTTTTGGCACACTGGATAAAGATAGCTCTTTGTATAGATTGGTTCGACACCAAGAATGGATGTATCGACTATTTCTTTCGTATCAATGAGACCAGAAAGGGAGTTATATTATTTGACTAATTTACGCAATTCGGATTTCACATTATTAGCGCGTTTAGGGTCTATAATAAGGTTAACTTCTTTTGACAAATTTTCTTTAAGTGGAATTTCGATGTTTGATTTCAGCCTAAATACATTCCTTTGATGTATTATCTCCAATAATACCGTCTAAAGAACTCATGCCTGACAGGACAAAGGATTTATTTAATGTTTCGTTACCAATGGATTCGAAAAACTTCCACTCAACAGATTAAAAGATTATAAAGTTACCACCGCCTGATTGCACTCTGAAAGGCTTGTTGAAACTGACCGTGAGCTGTTTGATCTTTGCTTAAGCACAGATCCGTCTCTCATAATGTACTCTATGTATGGTATGCTGGATGGCTTTCCGTCATAAAATTCACTTCGTCGCACACAGCTTCCCTCGCTGCGTGACTGCATTCCTCTGGCAAAGCTTTCGTTGTATTGCCATTGTATTCCTAGGCTGCTACACGTTTGCTTTCTATATGTTACAATTTCTGTTGCTTCCTACCGAGAAATGCGGGGTTGGCCCTTCTTTTGAATCGGTGAGAAGAACCTCAATTCTTAGGATGATCATATAATTCACTTGCCTTGAATTAACTTCATACTCCACATCCATCTTTTCATGAGGCTTGGGTCCTGGCCTAAGTGGTGAACCGTTTCACTGGGAGAAGTATTTCACAATGTTTACCATTTGGGGACCTGGTTCGGATTTTCTCTTTGCACTTGGGAAATTATAAGGGAATCTCTGAGGTGGCTAAATATCTGATTAATGAGGACAGTGATTGTATTGTTCCTAACCGCTGCAGCTGTGTGGAGGAAGTTGCTTCTGAAATGCAATTTATGGATTTCAAGACAACCTGAGTATGCCTCGGGAAGAGTCCTAGGTCTCTGGATGATTAGCATCCTCGAGAGATCGCCGTTAACGCCGCAAACAAAAATATCTAGAGCTCTATTTCGATAGGACTCCATTAAGGCTTTAACAGTTTCTTCGATGTATGTCTCTGTCTTAAGCTTGTTAACCATCAACGATAGCTGATAGTTAACGGCTGTATAAAATTCATCATGTCTGCTATTCCTCTGAGGGATGGAATTAGGCTGACGCTCTAGGGTATGCATATCAGGCTTATCAATGTAATGTAAGGACAGGCAATATCTACTCTCCTGCCAACTACAACCGAAAATGTTGCAGGAAACGAGTGCAGCGTCCGAAGGGCTCCTCACATTGCCTCGAATATATTGAAGAATAGCTCGGTAGATCGGTTTGAATTTGACTATGTCAAAATCCTTCAGAATACCCTCTAAAGCATTCATCCACGATACATACTGTCGGATTTCCATCAAACACCTGCAACTGCTTCAGATAATCAGGCTGGCATCTGATGTCTTTAAGTTCAGCTTCATTCCGTCAGGAGGTTAGCTCAACAAACTGACCAATGCCAGATCCTACTGAAGTTACTTGGACCGTTTAGACTCTCCTACATTCAACAAGCACAAGGCGCAGCTCAATTCCCATTAATTTGTCAATGATGGAGTTCGCGGGACCAGTCAACTCGGTTATATCATTTTGAAGTTCATCGATTTCAATGAATATGAAAAAATATCCTCACCTTAAAAAGGGAATGTGATTTAAGATGAGATAATATACACATAGATCAAGCCTAAAACTACTGTTAACAAGACTAATTACAAATCTTACAATCTCTCATACATTCCTTTAATCAAAGGAAGACAGAAAAATAGGTACGGAGCACAAACGAAGGGCTAATGTTCCAAAACAGACTGAATTCCGAGCACCGATTACGTATTGATGAAAATATATTTAACTTAGATCATTAATTGAAGCTTTTCACTAGACTCCTATGATTTTTTTCCATTTCACTTCTGGATGAAATATAAAAGCACTAATCAAAGAAAAAGAATAATACCACAATCAAAGATAGTAAAAGCTTTAGGTCGTTCTTCAGAAACATCACAAATTCTGCCCAATCCTCTATTCCAACGCTCATTTATAATAACATTCCATCTCTCATTTCTTTACACAAGGCTAGTCTGCTTGCTGCACACTTTGAGGTCAGCTCAAGTCTTCCAGATCATGCTTTGTGTCCGCCTATACTTTAGTGCTTAGAGTATTCAACGGGAGTAGCAAGAGTACTTAAAGACCTTAACGTACACAAATCCGGTGGTCCAGATGGTATATCTCCCCTTTTTCTGAAGAAGTTTTCTTTCACGCTAGCTGAACCACTGCGCAAGCATTTCCATCGACTCTATTCGTTAGAACTCTTTCTGAGAAGAAGGAAAACAGCACTTGTCCAGCCCGTTGCTAAAAAAGGCGAATCTTCTTCTCTCTCCTCCTACAGACCCATTGCACTTACGCCCCTTCATTCCAAGGTCATAAAAACGCTACCTTTCGGTAGTTTCAAGACAACTTGCTTGGATGGTTTCAAGTCTGATATTCACAAAATAAATGCTGGGGTGCCCCAGGGATCCATTCTGTCTCCAACACTCTTTTGAATTTTCATCAATGATCTCTTGTCTGCTACTCCTAGTCCAATATAGTCCTTTGTTAATGACAGTACACTTTGCTTTTCATATTCGTTCCCGAACTCACGTCTCTGCTCCTCGGCTGTAGAACGGGAACTACAGCCTACGATAAGCTCATTAAATTCCGATATAAACAGCATAACCAATTTTGGAACAATCAACAGAGTGAAATTTAATGCTTCAAAAAAACAATGCTGTCTGCGTTCATTAAAGCGAAACTAAACACCCAGCCACTATCCATGAATGGCACTTTCATCGTTAAAACCGAAAAACTTTCCAATCTCGGTTTGTGTGTCAATGACATCCTACGTTGGAATGACTACATACTTTTTTATGTCGCCAAAAATGCTGCAAAATGTCTAGGTTTCCTCAAACGATGTAAGAAATACTGCACCCCCTCTGATCAGGCCGCAATATATAAGGCATTTATCCACTGGAAATTGGAGTACAATGCCCACATCCGGTCAGGTGCGCCTAAACATCTCTGCACCTGCTAGAGAGTATTCAAAACCGTGCAATAAAACTCGAAGATGATACTAATATCACCCAATCAATTGACAACCTGGTATATCGACGAAATGTCCCCTGTCTCACCTTGCTCTATCGCTATTTTCACCACCAGTGCTCCATTGAAATTACTAGTAGCATTCCGCCCCTTCAAACCTTTAACCGTAAGACCAGTCTCAATGTGAATGGTTATCAGTTTACCCTCTAGCCCACTTTCGGACGTACATTGAAATATCGTGGTTCTTTCCTAAGCCGTACATTTCGCATATGGAATGCCCTGCCGAGCTCTTTATTTCCTGATCATTACAACCTTCAAATATTCAAAACGAACCTATATCGGTACTATTTTAAGGGTACCTTAACCCCTTGACGGCGCACTTATTTAAATAAATGGCACTGGGTAGCGTCAAGGCAAAATGCAGCGGGTGAAGAAAACGCATGGATAAATGGGCCTGTATTTTTAAAGTTGCTGGAATCAGAAAGGCCTCGACAACCAGATGACGTCGCTACTTCAATAAGTACATTTTGAACTTGAATGATTCATTCGTTTTATCAAAAGCTGAAAGTATGTGCCGACGGAAAAGAGATAGCTATCTACAGTTGAACTCCGAGATGCTTAAAACGTAATATACCGCCGCGACCTACCTGTAAACAAGAGTCATGATGATGCCATGCATAGACGATTGCGGACTATACTTCGTACATTTGGACGAATTGACTTTGCCACGACCGTGCCTTTTGGAAGAGGCCTATCTATCATAATGCCTAAGAACCATGCTGTCACAAAGCTGCTAGTCAGAGAAAATCATGTACGCCTTCGACGTCAAAACGATGACATCATTGTAAATGAAATACGTCGACGGTTTTGGATGCCAAGCCTTCGCTCTGGTGTGAGAAAATACAAAAATGAATGCCAAATATGTCGGATTACATATTTAACCACGAGCTATACATTTGAAGATTGTTTGTTAACAGACGAGGAATTGAATGACGCATAAGAAGTGACAACGGGAGCAACTTCTTTGGAGCCAGCAAGGAACTATTGCCGGCGGCAATTTCGACACCGATTCTATCAAGAAGGAGCTTGCTTCAGCTAGAATTTAGTACATTTGGACGAATGTCCAATGACGAACGTGCGCTATGCTTTAGGATGCAGTGGATGTTGAAGAATCGCTTTTGAAAGCAATGGATTCGTGAATATCTTCCCGTACTTACCAAACGATGCAAGTGGTTTGAAAGAGTATAGCCGTTAAAGGTAGGAGCACTGGTTTTGATATATGCGGATGTTACAAGAAGTCAATGGACTCTAGGTAGAATAACCAATGTATTTCCTGGACCGGATGGACAAATTCGTATGATGGAGGTGAAAACGGCTCTGAAATATTATGCAGGCCTGCGGTGAAATTGGCGGTTCTGGATGTGAGCGGGGCGTACGGTAATAATCTGGTCGTCACACGGGGGATCATTGTAATATTTGTGACTCTTGACGCACAAACCAAATTCGAAATTGATCTGACATTACCGACCTTCTAGAACTATGCCAGTTACTTGTCATTTCATTTTTAATTTGCCACCGACCAAACAACAAGTCTGCCAGGACTCACCAATAAGTAAGTTAAACTAATAATGTATAAATAATACATTAATTAGCTTTGATTCGTTCAGAGAATAAACATCATTCAACTTATAAGGATTTTGGTGCGGTGGTGTCGACGATACCAACGCTATAGGTAATGTTATTTTGTGTACTTAAAACATTATTTGAGTAAATATGTTTTTATTATCCGAGGCTAGTTGATAAGAAACTCATTTTCTATCTGATTAACTTCTTTTGCATCTACAATATAACCAACCATAGGCTCTACCCTATGCTGTGCTGATCTGTATTACCCAGAATTTCGCTTGTACTTCGTTACTTTGAACTCTAAGTTGATTTGACTGAGTATTTGGTTTTGATTGTCCTGCTTCATTTTGTCTAAATTGTCCTCATTATCGGGGGCAATTGCCATTGTATGTGTTATTTTGTGTACCTTTTCTATGTTTAAGTTATATCTGTACTGACCTATGTATTTGTGTAATATCTCCCTGATACTGGAGAGTGAGTATTTATCGTTAATTTTCGCGGCTAAAGCGCCTGCTAACGCTGTGATCAGCAATGGTCATAAATGGAGTATTAGTCTCTTGCCCATTAATGGCAGATTGTTGAGTCAGATATATTGATTTTCTTGTCGTTTACTGATGTGGGACAAAATGCTTGTGACTCCATTCTCAGAGGTTTGGGTGGATTGACCGTGAATTGCAGAGTTGTATATGTTACTCGCGTTCATAATGATGCCATGTTACGTACCAAAGTTCCTACCCATAATGAATGCATTTCCAGATACATATTTAGTTCTCATTCTATTCTATGAACCGACTTCTTACCCATTCCTTAATTGAAGCGTTAACATGCCTGCAACATCAACTTGTACTCGTACTCCACATGGTTATATCATACTCTTGCAGAACGGCACGTGCTAGGACTATTTATTTCCACCCATAAATGATTTCATTAAAAACGTAATTATTCCATCAACAAAGCCACTTTCCTGTCACCACAAGCTCGGAATAAGTTCTTCATAAAAAAGAAAAATAAAAGCAAACGATGAACAAACTCCGTATGCTTGTGTTGATTAAGTAGATAAATGAAGGAATTGATTGTCGACATAAGCATATCTCAAGCACTTCGCGGAGACATTAATTTCACATATTTATCTTCACGGGGAAGACAAACGGCTTTGCGCTCCTCTTTTATGCCGTTTTTAATGTGGCATCAAAGAGCAATTCCAGATATGTTCATAAATTTTCCGCCGATGGTCTTGTTAACCAGCTCTTCGTATCTGAAAGAAGATAAAGTATGTAATTCTTCATCTACTTCTCCCACAGGTGCTCCCCGTAACTATTCCCCATTATTCAAGGAAGACAATAAATAATTTCAACTGGAATTATCTTACACTTAATGGTGACATTTTTCATGGCACTTTTTGAGTTGTGAGTCGAGATATTTGCGAAAAAGATGCGAAACACTTCTTTATTTCAGAGTTATTCACACGCCTTTCGCAATGAAAGACAATGATTTATTCGAACAAAGTTTTTTACCAAGACCATATGTGTTATTAGTGTTTGGCAACTAAAGACTATACTCACTAGAAGTATAAATTCTTACTTTCATCGATATACAATATCATATATCATATATCAATATCACTGTATGCTGCTTCCGCACTTTGTATATCTGAGATTCCTAGAACATCCCTTACAACGAGGTTCTGAAGCTTGCTTAACTAAGCACAGGGTGCTTGACGCTCTACAAAAGAAACACGCTTATACGGGAGCACCATATTGATACCATGACTGCATTGCAAAGCTGTAGCCTATCGTCTATCGTCTAATACCTGTAGGTATACATCCGCGCCATAGACTTTTATTGAAGTGTCATCGAACCCATGCAATTCATGGCTTTTATAGTTTTTATATGTATTATCCACGGCGGAGTCACGGAGGGACTCATAAGTCAATCTTTAGCCCTAAATGATCTTAATTCGGATCACTTGCCTGATAAAAAATCTGTGTTAGCTCGCCCAATTCTAAGCGATATATGAATTAGAGATATAAAAATATCGATTGGTTGAGATACAGATCATTACTTAAACGGAAGTTAGGAAGAGATGCCAAAACTCAGCTTCTTTTAATAAATAAATAAAAAACATGTTGACAAGGATAGAATATCATTAGTGTTTCTAAACGGTAGTCAGTTATATTCTGTATAGTTATATAGTTCACTCTCTGCTGTTGATCACACGAACTACATCTTCTGCCGTGTCTATGCTGGACAACGTAAAGTTCGGCTCTCATCCAGTTTCACTCCAATAGGTACAAAACCTAGACTTCTTAAGGCCTTTTTTTCATCTATAATCGATTATGCCGCCATTTTTTACTGCTAGCCTGACTGCAACTCGCAAAATAGGTTGCTTGTTGCTTTAAGCGGTATGATCCGGTACATAAACGGGCTGCGTCGATACAAGCACGTTTCACCACATCACACATCGGTTCTTGGTTTCCCTTTCAAACAATTTTTTGATTTAAGATGATGTGAGCTTATGCATAAAATTATACAAAACAGATGTCCCATCTATTTGCTTAATAAGACCCAATTCACCCGTCCTAGAAGAACTCAAAATATTATAATTCCTTCCTTCAATTACTTGAACTCCTTGCGATTTTTCTTCTTCCACGTTACCAGGTTTTGAAACTCCCATCCCACTCCCAGTTAAAGACTTCTTTTTCCCTTCCAAGGAAATAATAGGCACATAATTGCAACAACTACAATATTTTCTTCTTCCGCTCGTCACTATTTTTCTATATTTAATATTCTGTTTTCCTTTTCTTTCTTTTTTCTTGCTTACTTATTTAAGGTGGCAATACAGTCAGGGTGGACCTGGGCCTTAACCAACAAGCGTCTCCATTCAGCTCCATCTTTAGCTAGCTGCCTCTAGTTTCGTACGCTAAGTTGGCTGAGAACCCCTTCCACTAAACTGCGCCACCGCGGTCTTCCTCTACTGCGCGAATTCGAAGACATTTTCGTACCTGAGCATTGATGTTAATCCGCTGGGATTAATAATAATCTTACAGATGGGCTATGTACCCAGCCATCTCAGTCGTTGGATCTTCATTCTTTTGGCTAAGTCGATATCGATGTACAGCCCGTACAGTTCATCGTTGTGTCTTCTCCTCCACTTACCATCTACGCAGACGGGATCGTAAATCACCCAAAGAATTGTCCGCTCAAAGAAGCGAGGAGTACCTTCATCCATTTTTGATAAAGTCCATGCCTCTGCGCCATAGAGCAGGACTGAAAAAATTAAGGTCTTTTATAGGGTCACTTTTTTTGTGCGAGAGAGGGCTTTGCTAGTCAATTGCTTTTTGCCTTTTTCGCCTACAGAAGCAGCGATTACAATTATTTTTCGTTTGATTTCAGCGCTGGTATCATTGTTGAATTAATAGCTGAGCCTAGGCACTAGGCAGACACAGTCCTTAACTATCTGTCGAGGGTGACGTTCTATCTGAGACGTCAGTGTTGGGTGTCCTTTCTGGTTGACAGCATATACTTGATCTTGCCCTCTTTAACCGTTAAACCCGTCTTTGCAGCTTCCGCCTTAATACTCGCGAAAACGCCACTGATATCACGCTGCTTTCTTCCTATTATCATTGGCGCATGCGAGTAATTGGACGGACTTTTGAAAGAGTGTGTCTCTTGTGTTAGCGCATTTTTTATGGACCAATCAGGTTGTTGACGAATGGCTTCAGGAGATCACACAATATCGCACATAGGATCTTGTAGGCGATACTAAGAAGACAGATGCCTCTGTAGTTGGCGCAATTCAAAGGGTTTACTTTCTTGAGGATCAGACAAATAATACTAAGGTTCCATTCATCGGGCACACTTTCGTCCGAACATATTTTACAGATGAGTTGGTGTATGCTCCTTACCAAATCATCGCCCGCGCTTTGAAGAGCTTGGCAGTGAGGCCGTCCGCTCCAGCAGCTTTGTTGAATTTAAGTTTAAATATGGCTATCTTCACTTCACCCATGCCGGGTGGACGGAATTATTGGTCTATGTTGACCAAGTTGAAAGGTTCACTCTGCCTGACAGCGATATTTGGTTCGTTATCGACGTTATACAGTCTACAGAAGTGCTCTTTCCAAATCCTCAGCATGGACTCCGACTCTACCACTATGTTCTCTTGTTAGTTTCTACACGGGGGTTAGTGTCCGTGGAGTGTTTTCTTTTACCTTTTGGTAAAATTTTCGAATTTCATATCTGGAGTAGCATCTCTTACATTCCTCGACTGCGAGTTATGTACATCAAATTACGTACACCTATAAGTTACACATACATACTCATAATACTCTTTTGTCAAATAATTAAAGTGCTTACTTTTCAAAATTCATTTATTGTAACACTAAACCTTTTTCTTGATAATTATGTACAAACTTGCTTTTCACAACTTTGTAAAACTAAACCATAAGCAAAACCGTGTGAGAACCAAATCCAAGCTTCCTTTCCCACAGTTTTCACACTTTGTTGACAAATTATAAATTGTGAGTTAGATTCTTTGTCATCTGTATTTTATAAAGTATGAAATAAAGTTGATTTTTTTGAAACTCCGAAGGAATGTTTTGTTAATTCGCGCGCTTCTCATGCTATTTCTTTTTCCTCCTGAGATGCCGGCGTTCGTCTCTGCTCTTCTGCTCGTAGGCGTCCGTCTATGCGGCGCCGTTTTGAATGCATCTTGCTTTGAATGCATCTCAAATCAGGGTTTTCGTTTTAATAGCGGAGCACATTAGAAGCAGCATCTTTGATGGCGTTGTGGGCATTCCACTGGTCTTCGATATTGATACTGCTGGCATAGAATCTCTGAAGAGATTAAGGGAGACTCGATCGGAACAGAATTTGGTGAATTTTTGCGATTGTAGCCGTCCGACGTCGAATTTCTTCACAGTATTAGCTTTCCTTTGCTATGCTGAGGATATCCACAATCGTACTTGGCTACAAAAAGGTATTGGTTCGTGTCAATGTCAGCCCCTCGGGCGTTCGAATATCCATAATTCTGGAGGAGTGCCCTGCGTCGATCGCAAAGTGATCAATCCGTTTGACGGTTGACTGATCAGAAGTTCTCCAACTCCCCTCGTGAATATCGAGATGTGGGAGCCATGTGCTTTGCATAGGGATTGTTACGAAGCGCTCATTCAGTTGCCGAAAACTCATGACATTTTGCCTAAGTCTGCCTCTAACAACGAATCTGGATCTAAATAAGCGGTACTTTTACCGTCGATAACAATCGCCGTAGTAGATGTCGGAGTTTTTCATCCTCTTTTTGTCTGGCCCATCCCATCGCATTTCTTGGATGGAGGAAATATCTGCTTTGGCACACCGCTAGTTGTTCAGCTGCAATTGGTCTATTAAGGGACCTAGCATTCCACGTGCAGATCCGACGTTCGTTGTCCTTGTTTCGTTTGAAGGAGTTGTCAACAGTAGGTCCGTCCGTATCCGAGGCTTATTGTTGCATCGTAACTACATATTTTTTCCATGGCAGTGCAGTTACCCCAGCGGCACAAGCCCAAACTTGGAGGGTCTGTTCCGTTATAATACAGCTAGGATGAGGGGTCGGTTACACCAAAGTCAAAGTGGGTCTATTAAGGGTTCATCCGCCACCATATTTATTCCAAGACCCTGACTTAGTCTCGGAAACCCTTACCGGTTGAGCTCCAAATATGTCGGAGTAGCCCAGATTGTTTTGTTCCGGAATTTTACTTCGCCGTTGATTCCATCTGGGGACTTCATCCGCCGTCCCGGTTATATTGCTGCTTTTTTTATCTGCTGGTCAGCAGTCACCCTAATAAGTTTGGCAATTCGAGTCCAGATGGACATCAACCAGTACCCGTTTACCACTTAGAGGTCAGTGCCTGCCATATTTCAACAGCATCCAACCAACTTTCTTCTTTTACCTTTTCTTTTATTTTTGTCACTAGTTTTCATTGTCTAACTTATAATTTTTCGTCTACTCATGTCGTTACTCTTGAACTAATGTACAAGGTGGCGCAAAATGAATCCCCCTATCGGAAGATGGTATAATTTTTGCAAATGGCGTCGTACGTCAATCATAGTTGACATTTGTGAACTAGACAGCTGCAGTATAAAAACAGACAAGCAAGACAAACTCCGCAAGAGCGTGGAATAATTGTGTCGATGTTTTTGACCAATAACCGGTCGGTAGTGTTAGCGCAGCGTGAATTAACTGGGCAAACATTCCGGCGCTTAGCTACTCGACTCGAACAGAGTGGAACCACACGAGACCATACAGAGCGTAGCCGCCACCGGACTGGTCATTCGACCGAGAATACCGCAGCTGTGGCTGCCGATGTCGCCGAGAACGAAGAAACATCAACCAGACGACGGGCCACGCAATTTGGCATTACCAGGCAGCGAATTTCAACAACGAAGAGGACGATTTTGTGTCGAAAATCATTATGAGCGACGAGGCGCATTCTTACTTAAGCGGTTACGTAAATAAGCAAAATCTTCATTTCTGAGGCACTGAAAATCCGCGTGTAATGCACGAAGAGCCATTACATCCACTCAAAGTCACTGTGCGGTCCGACGTTTTTTTTTTTTTTTTTTTTTTTTTGAGAAAGAACACTCAAGAGGGTATGACTTCTCTTAAAATGCCGGATCACGTGTTAGGTTTTTTCGGAAAATTGGATAGCGAGAGAGAGAGAAAGAAATTTGTGCTGAGTAGTTATTTCGCTCTATATGGGTGGCATCCAACATTTAATAGGGAGACTAAATTACATTGACTTGATGTTGTATTTAGGCAACATTTTTTTTTTTTTTTTATAATTTACGCGCGCCTAAGGGGCGGGCGGAAAGGTAGAAGAAAGAGAAAGGAAAATTGTTTTGTAGTGGTTTGAAACTCAGGTGCGTTTGGTTTCGATATTCGCTCTTCAGGGGGTGGGAGTCCGAATAGGACGGAGAGTTTTTGCTTCACTCAGAGTGATTCGAGTTATAATTCACAGTATTTTTTTCTTTGCTTGAAACAGCCAAATCTACGTGTCAGTGTTATGCCTTCACATGCAGAGTTTTTCTGTCTAAGTTCCAATTACAGATGAAAAACTGACTTGCCATGGGCAGGACTCGAACCTAGACCCCTCCGAGTGAGAAGCGATTGCTAGTACCACTACACCACGTCCACCACCACATGAGATTTCAGTTGCCCGAAAAAATGCCCTTCGGTCGCGGCTGGTATTGAACCCCGAACCATCCAAATGGGAAGCCAATACACTACCACTTGCGCCACGGCCACCAACGCGGGAGAAGTGATTGCGCCGTATTTTTTTGAGAATGCCATCGGCAACACGGTCACAGTTACTGGCGAACGCTATAGGACCATTACAAAGAACTTGTTATTACCGGAATTGGATGAGCGGGGCTTGGTGAACATGTGGTTGCAACAAGACAGTGCAACCGCACACACAGCACGAGCCACAATCGATATTGTGAAGGAAGCGTTTTCTGGTCGCGTAATCTCCCGTTTTGGTGATTTGGCATGGCCAGCAAGATCGCCCGATTTAACCATATCAGACTTCTTTCTTTGGGGCTACTTGAAGTCGCGGGCTTATGCCAACAAGCCTCAGACAATCGCGGCCCTTAAGAAGAATATTCGGCAGGAATGCGAACAGTTATCACAGGAAATCTTGTGGAAAGTCATGGAAAATGCGATAAAACGGGCACAAATGTGTATCAACACTGGCGGCAGCCACTTGGCGGATATCAATTTTTCCACTTAACAGAAACAATTGTAAAGGTCCACATAAAGATTTCCATCACTCAAAATAATTTTTTTTTTAGTAAAAAAATAATTCAAAATTAATTTTGCGCCACCTTGTATACAAGACAAATTGTAAGTCTTACTTGTACAATTTTTGAAATAAATGAAAATTGGATTGAGGTACGACACATAATATATTTTTAGTTTCGTACTAATCACAGCACTTTCCATCAAGTTTTCAGAATCAAAAACACACATGGTATGGTTCTCTTAGATGTTGAAGAGGTTTTGACAAAATATACGAGTAATGGTTTGATCTATAAGATTATTATTCAATCGTTTTTAGCGGCAAGAAGTGTTAAAGTCCTTGTGAATCAAATCCTCTTTGACGTTCAAGTCCCCAAGGGTCAGTCTTAGGTTCAGTTCTCTACAACGTATTTTACTAATTGGACAATTAAAATCGATTCTCAGTAAACTCAAGCCATCCTTTTTACTCGAAAGAAACAAAACTTGTTTTTATGCGGAATAATAGTTTAATAATTAGACATAGCTGTATAAAATGGCAGTCGTATCTTACGTATCTAGGAATCATACTGGACAAAAGATCTATCTTTGCCCTACACAGTAGTTATGTTGTGAACAAAGTCAACAAAGCCATTCATATTTTATACCCATTTATTTGTCGAAAATCACACTAAGCTTATTATATTTAAGGTTATTTTCCGAGCAATAATATTCTATGCAGCCCTTGTATGGGGAAGTTCGAACTGTCATTGAAGGAAGTTGCAAATATCTCAGAACAAGAATTTAAAAACGATTTTAAGGCTACTATGGCATTTCTCTATTTTACTATATTATTTTCTCATTTTTACTTTTCTTTTTTCACTTTCTTTTTTCTATTAATCTATTATTCCTTGTTATGAATTGTTTAGTAAATCACTTTTCAACAATTATTATTTTCCTTTAATTATCCTTTTTTTTACTTTACAGCTGATTACTTTACAGCTGATGCACACAGGATTGACCTGATGTCATCTATAAATTTGGGAAATTTACCATGGAACGCTATACAGTGTAAGAAAAAATCCAAATCGTTGAATTTTATTAAGAAAGCTAACGTTTATTCGCTGTAACGATGCAAAGAATTTGTGCAAATTTTACATGTAATCATGTGCCTTCGGAGATCTTCATGCGCAACATAATTCAAAAATTCTAAGAGACGGGCTCAGTTCAAGGTGTGAAGATACCGAAACGTGTTCGCCAAGGACATTCGTCACCGTTCTCAGAAATTAACCTCCCCACACTCCACAGCCACACTGCACTGAATTTGGACGAAAGTTTTTTCTCTCCGTGCATATAAGGTCCAATGTTATCGGATTGGCTCTTGGAAAACATCCATGCTGACATTGATTTTTGTAAGAAAATCGTGTTTTCGGATGAGGCCCACTTTCATATCCTCGAGTGATTTAGGAAATGCCAATGCACCCAGAACGAGTAACTGATTAACGCGGTTTATGGACCGGATGTGTCGTAGGGATGTACTTTTTCGAAAATGAGAAGGCATTACAGTCAATGGAGTAGCCCTCTCCAGATACGAGACATAATAAAAAAAATTTTGTGACCGGAGCTCGAAGATTTGAATACGCGGACGACCTCTACCTTCAACAGGATGTGCTACATACCACACAAGTTGCGTAACAATCGAGTTATTGCGCACAAAGTTTCCTGGTCGCGTAATTTTGCTTTTCGGTGGCACGCATTGGCCGCCAAGATCGTGTGGCTTAACACCGTTAGAGTTTTTTCTTTGATGCTATGTTAAAATCAAGGTCAACGCTCACCATCTGCAAAAAATTCCAACTTTGAAAGCGAATACTGAAGACATATTCCCGAAATAGAGACTCAATTATGTGAAAGAGTGATTGAAAATTTCGAGAAAAGGATGAGGTTCGGCAAGCAGAGCATACATTATCTTCATGTGTCTACTTTATAAAACAATAAGGGTTCCATAGATATTTCAACAATTATTCGTTTTATTCAGAAAAATAAAAATCCTATTACTCTTTTTGAAACACAATTTACTGTAGCTTTTGCATTCTATTTGCCATGAGTACAGCTGATGAATGCCGTATCTATGTACCATACTAAACATTTTTCAATGGGGTCATTCCACGAAATATCGACCGACGTTCTGAACGACCCACCTCCGATTTGTCTCAAAATTGGTAGCATTACTCATTGGAGTGGTACGAATCATAAAGGAAAAAAGTTTTGCAGAATTTAAATTAGTTCAAAAAATTATAACTTTGGCTCTGCTCATCAGAATTTAGTAAAATATACCTTGTATAATTCAGAAAAGCGTTAACTTTAAATGCTGCAGAATGTCCCTTTTATTTTTTGAATAACTCAAAAAATTTATTTTTTTTTATATTCATATTATGGAGATGACGAGTATCTCTATCTTCATTTAAAATTTCAAATTGGGAGCTCTATGGGTTCGGCCAAAAGAATTTTTTAAAAGAAGGTTAAATATTCTAAAATAAATATTTCCATATGAATAGAAAGTAGCACTGGGTCCTTGGTATCCCAAGGCCTTAAAAACTTTACCAAACTCATTATTTTTTTTAAGACCATATACGTATTCTTCTGTTCTGATGAAAAGGAAAAATATGTTGTTTTAATTGCTCCTTGAGAAGCCGATGAAATAAAATATGATAAAGTTGTCTCATTTCCGGTACAATTCTTAAAGTAGAAAATCTCGATTCCATCAATAATTTTTCTTCATTATATTCCTATATGAACACATAGGTGAAATCCATATTTCTTATATTGTATTTACAGTTGCCTAGTTATTTAACCGTAAACTGTTCTCTATACAGTCTTTGAAGGCTAGCTCTGAAGCTCTGAGGTAGCAAAGAAGTTCCAATCAGCATTCGCTCCAAACTCCTGTGCATGCAATGTCAAATTAAAAAAAAAAATATTTTTGTTCTTGTACTGCGCAGAAGATGCATCGGAAAAATAAATGATTTTTTTTTTACATGTTGGCATTTCTTACGCAGGAACTCTAGGTGACGGCGCTGAAATAAGTATACTGCTATGGTGTCATGCTTTAAGCAGTCCCTCCTTACAACAAAACTTTCATTTTTAATTTCATCGATCTGGTCCTGGTCCTCGTATTTTTCAGAAAAGTCCGTTTTCCTTAAAAGAGTTTTGACTTTACTTCAATAAAACACCAAGCCGTTTCAAAAAGTTAATGTGATTGTTCACAGCGCGGGCAAAGGAAATTTAGGGAGGAAGAAAAGAGAGGTACCGATGTACATTGCTTTTAAATGTTTGCAAGTTATAACGACCAGGAAATACAGAGATGAGCAGGGCATTCCATAAGCGAGTTGTACGGCTTAGGAAATGAACTCAACAGTGTTTTCAATTCTCACTTCCAATTTTGATGATTTTCATGCCGGCAGCTTCATTGGACAGTATTTTTTCATTGCTGATGACGTTACAGTTAATGGAAATCACTATTGGCGAGATGTGGTTTCAACAGGACGGTGCCATTTGTATAGACATTAATGGACAACCCAATATTTTATAAAAATTCTGTCAATTAAAAATTGACACGAAATCAAAACTTTTCACAACGCAGTTGTTGGTTGAACTGCAGACTTTGAAGCCACATCTACGAAAGTTAATGAAGGATTTGCCCGAATCATATTGCGTAGCACTTAACATCTGATGGTTTTCCTGACTGCAGTTAACATTTCAGTTCAAAAGTTACCCAAACTTGAATTTGAACACCTTTGGCATATTTGAGCTGCAAATGAGGTCTCTATAAAGTTTTGTTTTTTCTTCGCTCATGTTGACAGTAAGTAAGTTAAACAACATGACTTTCTCTCGCACTTTATACTTACTTATTTACAATACATGGCAGTAGGTAGTGGTCTCATTTTGCTGTCTAATCCATAGTACTTTTTTCAATAACAAGCTCTATATCTGCAAATATAGTTTTGCATTTACAAAATGCCACCAGTTCTTTGGACGATTTTTAAGTGACGAGATTTCCTTTTTTCTTATATTATTTTGTGGTATTTATACACAGTCACCGACTAACCTTCAAGCCAGCAATATCGTGTGTATCCTATTGTATTCCACCGCTCTTCTCATATCTCACTCTTTCTCGCCTTCTTTATCCCTTAGTATGTACTCGTAAAAGAGTACAAATAGTGAAAGTAAGTGAAAATAAATAAATTATGGCCCCTGGGCCACGTGTCCCTTTGGGCAATCGATTCAGCGGACTTGATACTGACCTGCTAATCGAACCCAAACGCAAAATAAGGAAAAAACCCTCCTCTATAGAACTAAGCGACGTATTCATCTCGACCCCAAATAACCCCAAATTTTTGGTAATTTCTTCAACTAGTGAAGAAAAACCACTTTCCTCATTCAGTGTATAAGACAGCATAAGTACAGCCTACGATTCCATAACACAAATTCGAGATGGAAAAATCTTAATTTTAATTTAATAATTACCATCAAAAGATGCAATGGCAATACATCTTGTGAAAAGTGTAACCTTCCACCCCACGCCCCCAAAAAATGCTCACGTGTTTGTTGTGCAAACTGTTTTGAAGAACACCCTTCATCCTCCAAATCATGTCCCCGTTACCAGCAAGCGAAAGAAACGTTGAAAATGAAAACCATAAATAAATGCAACATGGCAGAAGCAAAAAATATCTACAAAGAACAAAACCCAATGGACTCAACTGCTCTCTCATATTCCGCTATCACAAAAAAGGCAACGCAAACACAATCAATAAATAAAACAGGTGCTGAAAATAATACTATCACCACTCCCACCGCTGCAGAAATAATAAAAAAAACTGTACCAGATCTCCCTAAACCTACCAAAAAAAAAACATAAGCGCAGACAATACTTCATTCAGACCCCAATTCAAATCACAGCACAAATTCAATCAATACACCAACTCATAAAACGCCAACCATTCAAAATAAAATTTCCACCCACGTAACAAACGGCAACACCAAAAACTCGCCATCAGCTAATCCCCGTACCATCACCTCAAAAAAACCGGTAAACCATAAGTCGTTGAACACTCAACCCATTAAAACCGACTCAAACTCATCTGTCACTCAACTCATTAAAACCGACTCAAACTCATCTATCACTCATCCCATTCCAATATTCTCACCACTTCCCCACAGTAACAATATAGCAGACTCGTTGGTAAACTCACCAATGAGAAGCATTACCACGCTCTCAACTTCAAATGTCTCATCCTTATCAACCGTAACCCAATCTCTTATTAACCCAAAACAATATTACCTGCAACCGCCCGAAACGGACGCCGAAAGCATCTAACAATAATAATCGGTTGGCTTGGCCTTGGGCCTCCATCGGTCGCGGACGAACTCCCGCTGGGTTCCGTTTCTGCGGAGCTTTGGAGACTCGGGAGATCATTCCCATCTCACAATGCTTTGCTGGTCTAACTGGCGATGGGGGTACAAAGTTGTTTGTCATCTCCTGCAGTTCAGCTCTTTGCAGAATATAATAAAATATATTACTACTAAGACCCCCGCCTATATAATGATGATTAGGGTTTTGCAATGGAACCTGAATGGTTATTGTAACAACTACGAGTACCATGAGCTGCAGTTATTAATAAACGACCTTAAACCGTAATTTCCTTACAAGAAACACACATACCCTACAAAGATTCTAATCCACACTCACCCAAGCAATACTTCCCTTTTTTCCACAATCTCCCAGCCAACACATCAGCCAAACACGGAACTGGACTCGCCGTTGAAATCACATTGCAACATACATTTACAGTGATATCATTATACATCTCACCAGACCAAACATTTTGTGCTGCTGATATTGAGAACATACTGTACGGCATAAACACCCCCGTATTAGTCACGGGAGACTTCAATTCTTGGAGCCCTCTATGGGGCTCTCAATCTACTTATACAAGATGCAAAATTCTAGAAGACTTCTTAGCTAGATTTAACCTTATTATATTAAACGATGGTAGCCCCACGCATTTCTCCACCCATAAAACATTTACACAAGTCGACTTATCCCTTATCTCTGCACAGATACTCCCATACGTTAAATGGTCAGTCCTCCCTGACCTTCACGGAAGCGATCATTTCCCGTTAATTAAAACGCTGGAGTTTGGAAGGCAACCCAAAATTACGAAATGTTTGCCAAAGTTTCAAACAGACAGGGCAAATTGGCCTCTATTCGAAACTACGGTCCTAGACGTCTTAACATCATATATTCCATCAGACTAGACGTCTTAACATCGTATATTCCATCAGAAAATATAAACAGAGAAGCAGCTGTAATAACAAAATCAATCCGACATGCAGCTAACGTATCGATCCCTTAAACAAGTAGCGCTTCAAAAAAAATGTATGTACCATTGTGGAACAAGGAAATTAAAAATCTAATACAAATTAAGCAGAAAGCCTTGGACGACTTCAAAAAACACCCAAATGATAGTAATCTGGGCGCCTACCGCAAATCCAATGCAATGTTTCGTCAGGCGGCAAAGCTTTCTAAGAAAGACTGTTTCGAAAGATTTATAGCTAGTATTAACCCAAAAACATCATCCAAAAAAGGCTAACATAAAGTCACTTACGGGAAACTACACGCAAAACTCAATAAAGGCCATTAAAACTGTAACAAAAACGCTTACCTGCCCTTCCGAAATTGCTGACCACTTTGCGCAAGCCTGGTCAAATTATGCCAAGGACTCCAACTTTTCCTCCAACTTCTTGAACCAAAAACATTCCCTACTTAACAATAACTTTCCTTGTTATGAGACGTTATCCTCAGCTGGCTTAATAGAATTACCAATCAAAGTAATGGAACTGGAGAATTGCATTTCTTCAATGAGAGGTAAAACGCCAGGTTTCGATCGTATTTCATATGCCATGCTGAAAAACTCCCCAACAGCGCTAAAAACAGGCAAAGTTTCACTATATAACCATATCTTTGATACAGGTGTTATTCCACAAATGTAGAAAGTCGCAAGTGTAGTTCCAATTGCAAAACCAAATAAATCACCTTGTGAAATTAGTGGTTGCCGCCCAATATCCCTGCTGCCATGCATAGGTAAAATAATGGAAAAAAATCATAGCTAGAAGACTACTTTGGTACATAGAACAAAACAATCTTATCGACATTACTCAGGTCGCTTTCAAGCATGGTCGGAGCACCATAGACGCACTCCTTCACATAGACGAATTCATAGCTTCCGCTTTATCCACAACAAATCATATTTCAATCCTATCGATTGACTTTGAAAGAGCTTTCGATAGAATTGGAATACATACTATAATCAAGAAACTCATTCAATGGAAAGTCGGTCTTAAGATGTTGAATTATATCAGATTTTTTTCTCAAAAACAGAAAGTTTCGAATAAGAGTAAACAATATATATTCTAGCACATATAATTCCGAAAATGGCATCCCTCAAGGATCCCCACTCTCGGTTATTATTTTCATGATCGCTTTCAATGAGCTGAGTGAAATCATAAAACTATTCGACATATTCTCTATGTGGACGACCTGATTATATTCTGAAAACGCAAGAAACTTAATAAGGTAAACGCCACATTTGGTAAAATAATATCAGACATTAACGTTTGGTGCGAGTCCTCTGGCTCTAAAATTTCTTTTGACAAAACAAAAGTAATGCACATTTGCAGAAAAACCAGCTGCACGAAATTATTGTCAATTAATGTTAATAATAATAATATCTGTAATGTCAATAAATTAAATATTCTAGGAGTTATTTTTGATAGTAAATTTAATTTTATTGAACATTGTTTATATATGAAAAAAAAGCCTAGCTATTAGAGTTAACATAATTAATCATCTTTCCTGCAAAAACGGTGCTTCCCACACAAACACCCTCAACAGAGTCATCAAAGCAATAATACTATCGAAAATAGACTAAGGGCTAGTTATTTACGGTAAATGCAGCAAATCAACAATCCAGAAACTGAAACCACAATATCATGCAACTGCAAGGTGCAGCCTTAGAGTATTCAAAACGACACCGGTGAAAAACATGCTAACAGAAGCAGGTCTGCCATCAGTTGAGCAACGTTTTGACTATCTCACGTCACTTCTCATACCTAAACTTACATCATCATCAAAATCACCAATCATAAAAGATGCCAGAAGAAAACACCAAAAATACCATCGACTATCCAGCCTAGGCATCCCGTTTATAATGCAATTTCACAACGTAATAACATACCCATCATGACTGTTGTCGGATTCATCCATCTTGCTAGACCTTAAGGATTACCCAAAAAGCTCAACCACCAGCGAAATATACAAGGCCATTTTCAAAGATCTTTCCGATAAACTCAACTCGAAAAACTGGACCATCGTCTTTACCGACGGTTCCAAAAAAGAGGAGATTGCACGGCTTTCGTAGTCGTAGACGAAAATGGCACCGTTCTTACTAAGGGTATTCTACCACAATTCGCAACCGTCAAGTAACCAAAATCTCAAAATACAAGAGAACATTAATATGCACTTATAGTCTGTCTACAATTAATGCTATCAAAAACATCAACCATAACTCTCCCATCATTCAAAACATCAGAGATAAACTCATCAAATACACAAACAGACTTAAAATCGCATGGGTACCTGGTCACATGGGCATCAAAGGTAATGAAGAAGCTGACAAAGCTGCACGGATGGCAATAACTGAACCGCTCGTAATGTATAACGTAAACAACAAAAAAGACCTCCAAAACCATATTAAAACATTATGGAAAAATAACATACAAATCGAATGGAGTCAGTACAACCATCATTACTCGACTATCGACCAGACGGCAGAAATGGCAATATACCCAACAAGCTGCCCAAAACACATGTTAAAATGTTTTCTGCGGCTCAGAATGGGTCATATACGCATGACTCACGAGCACCTGCTAGCAAAAACCGAACCCCCTAGCTGCCATCTATGCTACAAAAATGTAATACTATCCACACAACACCTAATGGACTGCGAAAAGATCAGGAACACATTAAAAAAACATTGCTTGCAAAGACTCACAGACAGAACTACTGAAAACACCTACAGAAAACAATATTAAACTAATATTCACACTATTAACAACTTTAAACATTCAAAATGACATGTAATATTAGTTAAGTTTATAACTCTCTAGTAATATTATTTACGTTAATTTTAAATATTTAGCCGAAAGCCCTGGTAGCTAGCGCTATAATTTCTGTTATTATTGATTGTAATTTATTTTACTTAATAATAAAGTGATTATTATTATTATTGTGCTATTTACAAATTGCTATGGGGGCTTCAAAATTACTCGCATCACTGGATTTATTCGTAATCATAAAACTAAATAAATTCGTGCTACCACCTTCTCCTAGTTGTTTAGTATTTTAGGGGATTTATTTTGTTTTTGGTCCCTGTGATCCATGACAATCAAAGGATAGTTAGGTATATGAAGACACAAGAGGAGTAGATTAGCTTCCATCTGATAAGTAGATAGAGTTGGTAACTCCTACTAATACGTAATACTTCAGCTGGAGATGTGGTCAAAATCCCTGGGGAATTAAATGTTCCTAAATTGTGGCAGCAGAGAGAGAGAAAAAGGCGTCATTTCATTATAGCCAGATTAAGGTATTCCCAATCAATGGTGATACTACTTGTTTGAAACACTGTTCTTCCCTTTAAAAAAGTATCTGGTATTTTTGTTCTTATTCACTCTCTTTTATACAAAACAAATATATACATTATACTCGTACGAGTATAACTTACAAACTAACTGTGGGAACAAATTGTTATCACTTTGTCCCTACATTTTTGACCCGTGTGCCCATGTGCGTTATCTCAAATTACTTATATATCTTCTGTTTGAAGTGGACTGTATTTTTTGGTATTTCGTAATTTAAGATAACGCGGAGTTGTACAGATATAATTCAACATGTTTATTTATGAACATCCTGCGGGCGCGGCCAGAAAGATTTATTCTAATTACATTTTTGGATTTGCATTTGTAGCGAACATAGCAGATTAACAAAAGCAAAATTACAAACGATACTAATATTAATGATAGATGACCGCTATGTTGATGAAAAGATATACCTTTTAGTTGAATAGGATTGTTGCTGATATTGACTATTTGCTGTTGCCTTTATCTCCTTATCGTTGTTTATCAGTTGAACTCCTAATGGCATTATATTTTCTTCTTGTATCTCATGAATTGTTGTGATTATAGGTCCTTATCTTTATTCCTGATTTTAAACGTTGGTGTCCTTGTAGCGTTAGGCCTTCATACCTGGCTGTACAATCTGCGCCTAATGAAAGAATACCTTGCGATGGTATTTCAAAGATCTCCTTTTTCAAGTTTCTGCATTGTAAGTGTATGACGCCTCCCTTAAAGATTTCAAAGACACATCGGTTCTCTTGATTCAGTTCCATCCAGAAAGGAGTCGGTCTAATTTCTTCGTACTCGCAGTTTTTATAGCTGCTCTTCATAAGGGCTGAGAGTTCACAAGTTTGATCCAGAGCTGGTTGCCAAGGTGAGTTTCCCTTGCAGATGAAGTGGTTATCCAGCCCTTTTGTGCATCGGTTTAGTTGTGCTTGCGACATTAAAAAAATAAGAATGAAGACCGTAGTTGTACACAAGGAATTCCTTCCCTAGCTTGGCTTTAATTGTAGTTCCGTTGTATTGCAATGGAATAGAGATTATCCTGTATACTTCTGTCGAACCGCTTTGTAAAAGAGGAATCAGGTAACTGAAGCTTGACTGAGAGTGAATCTTTGATTGATTTTATTTCATTGTTAAGTTCTCCCAGAGTTAAAAGCGTGGGATTTATTCGACCGTAGTTGAGGTCAATTAGCAAGTCTATAATGAATTTTTGGATAGATTCACATTCATCCATTAACAATGAAATTTGTGTTTCTAGCATCTTGAATTTAATCGCCATTTTGTTTCTTTTAACGTCATTGATTATCTCTGATTCGTATTGATTTATCTGTAGAGACATATTAACGAATTGAGCATTTACTTCATCTGTGGTCTATTTTATTATATTTTTTGTTGAGTTGACTAGAGAAATATAGCATGCTCTTTCATTCTGTTTTTAAGGGTTTCCTGATTGCTTAGCAGAATCTTAAAATTACTCTCTATTAGATGTTTTGTGCCGTTGCAAGGATCACAGACATTTTGTTTTTATTGGTAGTCATACTTTTTCTTTCTGTGGTAAATTCTTCGAGATGAAGTAGTTCGTGGTGACCCTTGTTGCATATTTTGCATTTCATACCAAAGTTGTGGCAAACTTCTCCCCACTTGTGGTTTGTAATTTGCAATAGTTACATATTTTTCTGATCTTTACTACATCATTTGTAACTGTATGGTGTACCTTGTTTATTGGCTGTTTTCGAGCTTTGAGAGCGGGTTCTCTTTCAGCAAAGGATTTTAAGGTCTGGTAATGTTGCTCCAAAAAATCAAGTGTGTCCGTTAATGTCTGAATTTCTTTGGATTTTTTCACTGTTTGCTCATACAATTTAAGACCTTCTTTGTCTAATTTTCGCACAATAATGCGTGCAATGAATGGGTCTGTTTCGCTAATTTGTATGTTTAAACATCTAATAGCATTAAGGCACTCATTTGTGGTATCAAGAAGCTCCCTTATACTCTCTGCATTGTCACTGTTGGTTACAGGTTGGTCTAGGAATCTGTCCCACTGTGTTGTAAACAGAATTCGCTTGTTGTCATACCTTTGCTTAAGTAAGAACCACGCTGCTTCATATTTTTCACTTGAAATTTCCAAGTCCTGGATCAGTCTTGCTGCTCCGCCTTTTAAACTAAGGCGTAATCGCAGTATTTTTTCCGCATTCGATATTTGCGTGTTATAATGTACCATGTCTTGGAATAGATTGTGTAACGTTGTCCATTCTTTTACATCCCCATAGAACGATGGAATTTTCAGTTTTTCCCATTCCAGGTTATTTCGATAGGAAAATGTTTCCTCCTTCTATGCACCATTTTTCAACTTGGGCAATTCCTCAAAATACTCCTCTAGTATATTATGGTACGAGTATAGTTCTTCAACTTCCTCGTCATCGTATTAGGATAAATGATTGGTGTAAATACCTCTTATTTCTTCAAACAAGATATCTAAGTATTTTATTTGATCTCAATCTGCCTTTATCAACCGAAATTCTTCAATTTTCCTATTGAGAATTTCTATTTTAACCATTTGATTTTTTTTTTTCGTTGAAACTTCTTCGGAATTTTTTATCTGACGATGAACAGATGGCTTCGCATGATCTTTTCTTTGAGTATTGAATTCCCCGCCTAACTCTTTTTAGCTTTGGATTATATCTTGAGCTTGAGGATTATTTCTTTAACTTTGTCTATTACGTCATCGTAGACATTATTGACAAAGTATTCTTCTTCACCGATGATGTCCGCCATTAATTTTTTATGGTTAGATTCAGCCTCTTCCTGGAGTTTTTCAAATTTCTTTAATAACTTCTCGCACTTCGCTTTTCTTATAGGTTAAATTTATATTGGTTTGAATCACTCTTTCAGAAATGTCCATCTGACATTCTATAGTTTTTTCTCTGTTGAATCCCATGACATTTTTTCCTAATCTAAGAAACTTTCTTAAAGATTTCGATGGAGGTGTTTTTGATTTAGTCGCCAGGTTGACCTAGTTGTGCCTAGACTCACAAATTGTTATTAACACTTTTCACAAACGTTGTTTAGCCAAGTTTTACGCTATCCAGTATTAACTTTCAATATTCTTTTTTTAAAATTCAAATTCTTAAGTCTCTTACCTTTGGTAGGGCAAAACTCAAAAATTTATATTTCATTTTTATAGCTTAGATTATTTCTAAGTCTTTTATTTTATTGGCTGAGCTCAGTCTATCGAAGGACCAATGTTCGAAACACTCTTCTTCCCTTCAAAAAAGTATCTGGTCTTTTTATTCTTATTCCGACTCTTTTATACAAAAAAATATACACATATATAACTTACAAGGTAACTGTGGGAACAAAGTGTTATCGCTTTGTCCCTACATTTTTGACTTGTGTGCCCATGTGCGTTATCTCGAATTACTTATCTTCGGTTTGAAGTGGACTATATTTTTTGGTATTTCGTAATTTAAAATAACGCGCAGCTGCACAGATATAATTCAACATGTTTATTTATTAACACTACTAGATGTTATAAGAGTTTCAAGCAATGAAAAAATACTGGGAATTATATCTCGAATCACTCTGAGTGAAGAAAAACTCTCCGTCCTATTCGGACTCCCACCCCTGGAGAGCAAACATAGAAACCAAACACACCTGAGTTTCAAGCCACCACAAAAACAATTTTCCTTTCTCCTCCTTCTATCTTTCCGCCCGCGCCATGGCAACAGTAAAAGGGTATCAACCCCTTAGGCGCGCGTAAATTATAAAAAAAAAAAAAAAAAAAAAAAAAAAGGAAATAAGAGCAAGATGTTTCCAAAATCTTCAACCTGGTTATTCCAGACAATCGATTTAACAACCACGTCCTGATAGATGTAAGACACTAATCCAGCATTATAAATTTTGCATCCTTCGTTCCTGCAAAAAGGTCAAGCAACTGAAGATTATTGGCACTTCCAGCAAGTGCTGAATAGTTACAGATGTCGTGGAAGTAATAACTTCCTAAAGTTATTTACCTCAAATTTCTGAGGCTGGGATAGTGGTACAAAAAATAGAGGGTATCTTCCCGTGCTCCTATGTCCTGCAGAGGCCGTTTCGGTCCTAGTCACAGCTTTATTGGATGCGCCCCAGAAAATTATGGCCTGTGAGTAATCCAACAAGCATGGATAGTTCAGCTATGATTTTCAAGAGAATTTTATTTGTTCTAGATTTAATTCCGGACATAATTGTCTTGAGGTCTCGCAGGTTGGAAGGTGATCCCAGCTTTCATTGGCTTTTGTTTGTATCGTTCGCTCCAGTTGTATTCTCAGATACAAGGATGTTTGATACCTTGATCTGCCAGTTCCCTTTCCAGGGAGGCTCTTTTTCGAGCTAGCTAGTTTGCATACTCATTGCCTACCACTTCTTTGTTGCAAGGGACCCAGAATATCGTAACCTTCGCGATAGACAGCGCTTCACAAGCCTCGATTTGATTTCGATTTCGGTGATGGCTTTGATGGCAACTTGGCTGTCAATAAATATAATACTCGTGGGATATTGCTTTTATTGTCGCAAGTTTGGAAGACACTGCTGTAGTATGGCAGGCGTTATTAGCATCATGAGTTAAATTGATCGTCTTCACCTTTGATCCATCCGTGGAAGTGGATATCGAGTCTTGTACCATTTGGTTCCCGTCCCATTCCCCTCTGCTACGGAAATTGCAGGCGAATGGTGTCTCGAAAGCGAGATGCGGTGTTAAGCAATTCGTATTGGTGCATAAACCTAGTTCACTCGTAAGGATCGAGGCATAGCTTTCGAGTTTGGTTTCCACCCATTAAGATGACTCAATCTTAAAGCGCTTTTCGCTGCAGATTCTTGCATGGGGCAAGCGGCCAATTATATTTTTTATCCTCGCCATTGGTGATAACCTTATGGGCATGAGTCGGGGCTATAAATGCAATCGTCTGCACTTTTGTTATTAACCTAAGGTTGCCAGTGAAGATTGCACGTTCTTCGACGTTACGCTGCCAACTCAGTTTCCTATCTAGTACGACACCTACGTATTTATAACTTTTTGATAGTCGGAGGGTTGTCCCATCTGTGGAAGGAAGTTTAAGTTGTGGAATTATGTGTGAACGAACAAGTTCTGTTTTTGCAGATTGCGAATTCCTAGCCCACAGAGCTTGGCTCATTCTCCTAGGACTGTAAGGGCATAGTTTGGTATTTTACTGATCATGGGGAGGCGCTTCCCGGTGGCCATAAGAAACACATCATCCGCGTATGCAGTGACTTGTATTCTTTCCCTTTTTAGGTTTAGAGGTATTTTGATAAAAACTAGGGTTCACAGAAGAGGTGATATCACTCCTTCGTGGGTGGTGCCCACTGTGCCGCAGTGTTGCGTTGATATTCCAGTTGCGGCGCATACAGGCTACCAGGTTCGTTAATGCTGTATGAACTCCAGTATTTCTTAAGTTTCTTCTTACAAATATATCAGGAATAATGACATTATTGTAGGTTCCTTCGGTGTCAACGAAGACCGCTATTATGCTCATTGTCCTGAAGATTTGTTTTCAGTTGTGCTGACAACTTCATATAGAGCCGTTTCCGTGCATCCAGGAAAGTGGTCACACAGTAAAAGTCCCAAATCTTCCATTTTAAGTCCGTTGATGACATAAAGTTTTTTATCTACTCGTATCTCACCAAATCCAATAATCACATCTGACCTTTCCAACTCTACTTTCTTGATAAGTGAATAAACTATTGGTGGAGGGGAGTCACTCGATTCATAAGGCATGTACATATGTTGAGCAAGTTTGAGCAGCGGTTTATTTGGCCGCTCATAACTGACTACTGACTGGTCGTCATTGCTTAGAAGTCTGGAGATACATAATTTGATATTAGACTTTGCAACTATACAGGCCCTATTTCTACTTTCACTACCTGATTGAGCCTTGTAGGTGACCAATTAGGATGATTTCAGCCCTATTATTTTGCCTCGGGTTATCCAAGGTTCCTGGATGAGGGCGATATCGATGTCTTCCTTAGTCATAAGGTAGACAAGATTGGCACTGGCGAAGATTTATTTGTACTACGAGTATCTTCAGCATGGCGGTTTGCGTTCCTCTTCGGTTTCCTACGCAAGGCGACTGTGAAAGATCTTATCTTGCAACGGGTTGGCAAAGGTTTTTTTTTTTAACAATTTAACCCGCGCCTAAGGGGTTAGATACCCTTTTACTGTTGCCTGGGTGCGGGCGGAAAGGTAGAAGGAGGAGAAAGGAAAATTGTTTTGTAGTGATTTGAAACTCAGGTGGTTTCGATATTAGCTCTCCAGCGGTGGGAGTCCGAATAGGACGGATAGTTTTTTCTTCACTCAGAGTGACTCGAAGGTTATAATTCACACTTGTTTTTTTGTGCTTGAAAACTCTATAACAGCCAAATCTACGTCAGTGTTATGTTTGGAGTACCGAGTCGACCACCGACGAGTACACAAGTGAACTAGTGCACTCGCTAATTATCGTGTGCTGTGCAAAAAAAAAAATACATAAATAAATAAAAAAAAAATATAACAAAAAAAAGTGCAGTGCAGTGGAAAAAAAAATATCACACAGTGCGGGTATCCCACCTCTCCCGCTCTTGGTCGAAGTACTGTTGCTTGCACTCAATCACTGCCATTACTGTATTTACCATACGGTACGAGCATTGGTTGAGTGTATATAACAACTGATGGATAGCGGGTTGTGAGTGAAAATTTTGTTGGTGCACTGTTTCATATTGTTGTAAGGGCATAACACCTATTTGATCCGGTAAATCAATGTCAGAATTTTCACTGCTCAGCCTTGCTTAGCATCGTCGGTATTTGTGTTTTTTGTGTTTGTTGTAGATTATGACTAGGGAATTCAGAGTGGACGTAGCCAATATACGCGGGCTAAGAAGTAATCACTTTTCTGCGTACGTCCACATCTGTAAGTACAGACCAGCTGTTTTGGCACTTAGTGAAACACAGGTAGATCCCCGCCCACACCTCTCAGATCATTCTGATCTGAAGCTACCTGGCTACGAACTAGTGCCATTATTCTTCTCTCACCGCGGTCTCGCCATTTACGTGCGTAGTGATGTAGCTTACCAAACTCCACCAAAATGTGATCCATGTTCCAATCCGGAATTCAACTTCATGTGGTTAAAATTCCATCTCCGTAAGCAAATTATCCACTACTGCTTTATTTACAGAAGCCCCAAACTGGACAGCAATTCGACTTTTAACGAGTTTGATGCGCTATCTAACTCCATTCAAAGAATTATATCCCTGTATCCTCATACTGAAATCGTTATTACGTGCGACTTCAATATACACAATTCTGGGTGGCTTCGACATTCTGGACAGACAACACCCGAAGGACGGTGTGTTGAGATCTTCGCCGAGGAAAACAACTTAACTCAGCTTGTAAATGAGCCCACGCGAATACCAGACGTTGATAGTCATACCGCCAACACCCTGGACTTGTTTTTAACTTCTCACCCTGATAAGTGCACCATTGATGTGCTCTCCCCTCTAGGCTCGTCGGACCATTGTGTCATATCAGCTAATTTCTCGTACACCGACCACACAGTTAGAGAAAAAATTCCTAAAAGAACCGTATGGCAATACGAGAAAGCCAACTGGAGCGGTCTTAACAGCTTCTTTACGAATTTTAACTGGTCGTTATGCTTCCTCGATAACGACGTTAATGCCGCTGCTGATATGATTACAGACACCATTCTCTTTGGAATGAGATCCTTTATTCCTCATCGGATGAAGAGTATCAAACCAAAAGAAAAGGCATGGTACGACTCGAGCTGTAAAGAGGCCGTCAGGGTTAGAGAAATGTTTTTTCGGTCCTACAAGACCAACCCGACAGAGGAAAACCGAAAAAAGTTCAAATGAGCCAGAAACGACTGCAACGCCTTTCTTAAGCGTGTGAAATTCCTATACGACCAAAAACTGAGGCAAAAAATACTACAATGTCCCAAAGGCAGTAAAAATTGTTGGTCGTTCGTCAAAAACATTAGAAATTCCGCCTCATCCTCCATCCCAATGCTCATTTACAATGACATTCCAACTGTCAGCTCTTGAGTGCGTCGAATTTTCAATGGGACGAATCTACTTTCGCATTCGTGTAGTAGCAAGAGTACTTAAAGATCTCAACATACATAAATCCGCTGGTCCAGATGGTATATCTCCCCTTCTTCTGAAGAGGTGTTCTTCCTCGCTGGCAAAACCACTGCGTAAGCTTTTTCATCAATCCTATACTTTAGGACTCTTCCCGAGCAGATGGAAAACAGCATTTGCCCAGCCCGTCCCTAAAAAAGGCGAATCATCTTCTCTCTCCTCTGATCTGGCCTCAATATATAAGGCTTTCATCCGCCCAAGATTGGAGTACAACTCCCACATCTGGTCAGGTGCTCCTAAAACATCTCTGCACCTGCTAGATAGGATTCAAAACCGTCCGATAAAACTTATTGATGATACTAATATCAGTCAGTCAATGGACACCCTCGAACACCGACGAAATGTCGCGTGTCTCACTTTGTTTTATCGCTATTTCCACCACCAGTGATCCACTGAAATCGCCAGTAGCATTCCGCTCATTCAAACTTTCAACCGTAACACCCGTCTCGCTATGAATGCTTATCAGTATACCCCCAAGCCCATTTTCGGACGTACTCTAAAATATCGTGATTCGTTCCTAAGCCGTACAACTCGCTTATGGAATGCCCTGCCGATCTCTGTATTTCCTGGTCGTTATAACTTGCAAACATTTAAAAACAATGTACATCGGTACCTCTCTTTTCTTC
Source organism: Volucella bombylans (assembly GCA_949129095.1). Classification (NCBI taxonomy): domain Eukaryota; kingdom Metazoa; phylum Arthropoda; class Insecta; order Diptera; family Syrphidae; genus Volucella; species Volucella bombylans. The sequence goes on along the minus strand of OX422143.1, from coordinate 99,175,541 downwards.
CTCCCTAAATTTCCTTTGAACGCGTTGTGTACAATCAAACCCCTTGAGCACGCCCTCATTATAAAAAACAAACAAAAAAATGCCTTCACGCGTAGAATTTTTTCTGACTGAGTTCCAAATACAAATGAAAAACTTTTCATGGGTTGGATTTAAACCTTGATCCTCCGAGTGAGAAGCGATTGCTAGTACCACTAAACCACGGCCACCCCGTTTGGCAAAGATTTGTGGCTTAGTTTAACCATAAATTCCATGCCACCTTTGGTGTGGTTTCACATTTTAATTACCTCCCATTCTTTCCTCCTAAACTTTGGATTGCGGTGTTGGAGGTTGCGTTCTATCCTGTCCTTAGGTATGTAGGAACCTGCAGTGTTTAACCGTCCTTTAAATCTGGTGAGATCCACGATTTCTTTCTTCTCGTCAGTACACACTTCGGCTTTCGGTCATGGAGCTTTCGTGTTGCCGACGAACTCTCTCAACCATTGCAGGGTGGTTATATTGTCGCACTATACATATAACCTTAAATCCTTTTAGGGTTCTCAGCTGTTCGAAGAGCGGGATATTCCCAGCCCCTTTCATTGATACCGAATTCTTAGTTCTAGCAGCCGCCATTGGTCGTCAGAGAGTTTCTGTTCTGGATTACCAAAGTCTACTATTGCAACCCGAAAACTTCTGTTAGCATCGGCTGAGTTATTTTTTTGGCTTTTTGAATTGCTGCCTATCATGTCGGAGGTTATAACGTTTAACTGTCCTCTTTTCGAGCTCTCACATACAGGTTTCTAGGAATAGGAAGATTTTGGCCCTTCCTCCGCTCAGCTGTTGTAGCCCTGCTGGCTCCATTATTCCTATATCTTTGCTCTCACAATACCGCGGCAATTTCTTTGACTATTACACAATAACTACCTAGCAAAGTCGCTTCCTTTTCCATTAAAGATCTTTGGTCGCGATTCCTAAAACGCTTGAGTAATCTCGCCTCATTGGAACGTTGTTTAATAGAATTGGAATTGGGTTCATTGTCTACCATGTTCCTGTCGACAGGATCCCTTTTACAAGAATCAGGGTTGGCAACAACCATCTAAAGTCGATTATGCTTTACTCAGACCTATTGTCGAGTTGTTGTCCTCAACACCTACCTTAGTTCAGCGTTCGGAGAGATCTTGGAGGGACCCGGCGATTTCTCTTCATCCTTATCCTTTTATGTTGGTTCTAAAAATGTGCATGCAATAGGCTCGTTTACCCTTGGGGCTGGCGCTTTAAAGGGGTCGGATTTATCCAATTCACTATGTTTTGTGTCCTGGATGCTTTCGGCTGATTTCGTCGTTTTCTTAGAGCTACGAGCAATAGGCTCATTTACCCTAGAATTCAAAGTGATGCAGCTCAAAATTGCAGTCGTTGCCAATACTCAAACTTCTACGGTTTTGTGAGTCACGGAAGGGTGAATTTCGAAATGCACCTTTGATGTAAAACCAAGCAATAGCAACAGGTTAAACGTAAATTTCAAATTCCTAAAATTCTTGACCCGTCCATCTTCAAAAATATCGCGGGTCGATTAGTTTAGAGTATTTCCTTGATTCTCTTGCTCGTTTTGTGAGAACTGAATAACACTTTTCGGTATACAACGAGCAGAATAAAAGAGAGAAAAACCAAAAATCCACTAACTAAGGAGAAAGAGTTCCGCCTGTTCTCACAAAACCGAACAGATAAACTGAAGTCGACCCACAATCACCGCTGAGGCTGACATAAACATATATTAACAACCAACGAATAATGATTAGATTTAATTTATAAGTGCGCATTACTAACACTTTTTCATGATTCAGTGGAGCGTAAATCTAAGAACGACTTAGTATTACGTACTTTCTCAAGTGTACAAATACCAAATGTTCACTCGCATAGCTTTGTAATGTTTATTTACTGACCACATCGTTGCCCAAATAAAAATTCAAATTTGCATAACGTGTAGCATAAATTAAGTGCCGATTTTTTTTTTTGCTTACTCATAAAAATATACTTAATTTTGAGATCATGGAAAATGATTTATCCGAATAGACTAACTCAAAACGGATAGCAAATAAAAATCAAATAAAATGCTACTCCCATGGAAATCGAAATCAACGACTCTGTTCCCATGGTACTCGTCCTCAATTTAACATGGGGCCGTATGCGGACTACTTTCAATTTTTCCCACACCCTTAACCCGAAAAAATCAAATTGCTTTGCATATACGACCGAAAATAAAATGAACAAAAATGGAAAAGATAGAAAAAATACGGACAAATTGTATCAAATCAATTTCAATTATCCAATCCCATCGGAGGAACTTCAAAACGAGGGAAGGGAGAACAAGTGCTACGAAAAAAAGGTCAAACAGTCAATTTGCTGTCAAGAATATGGATACACAAAAATGATGCCGGCAAGTTTTCAAACATCTTTCCGACGCTTTCTACGCAAATCAATTTGGAACTATTGACCGAAATTGAATTGGTCAAGTTCTGCTTTTAGTCGATACGGATACCAAATCGAATTGGTGCCTGCAATCAGATGAAATAGTATTTTCAATATCCGCTGCCGCTGCCGTCGCATCTACCCCACTCTCTTAGTATGAATGCTTTTTCATTCGTGAAGGCAACCCTCGGAAGGCAACTAGCTGAATTGAAACAATAAAACCGTGTTAGGTAACCAATTGCTTGGAATCCAAATTGCTTTCTATTCGGGTTCTGGATAATAGTGAAACATTTGGAGAACTGAATAATTTTTTTTTCCTTTTTTTTGTTTTGAATTGCCAAATAGCGGTCGATTTGTATTGTTGTCAAGAGCACACATGTCCTAGCGGCGGATAGGAGAGAGGCTAAGGCTTAGTGGTTCTTCATTTTAACGTCCTGTTGTGGTGAATGGTAATAGCGTTTATTAAGTGTATGCACTTCATTTAGACAGTGGGTATTTTAAATGCTGAAACAAACTCTGTAGTTACATGTGTAAGCTCCAGATGGGGGTTTGTTGGTGAACGTTGTAAGGGAGGTGGGGAAGTTACCACAACCAGCTTAGATTTGGTTATGTTGCCAAAGGATACTTAAGGGGTTTTCGATTTTTGGAGTACCCCAACTGAAATAGCCACACACACAATTCCACAAAGATTTTGTCTACCATTTCCTACCAGAGAGGAAGAATGGTAATAATACAGTGATTTTGATGATGCCGGTATTTCCTGTCAATTAAGTCAATAATTCGAGAGATGTGAAGCAAACACACAACTCTAATCTAGTACTATTTGGAAGATACTTTGTCTTTCAATAAACTGGATCCGGATGAAAGACTAAAAGTTGAACCGCGAGCAGTAGCGATACAAAAGAAGAACCCCTCTGTGCAAGTAGAAGAGATTATAGCGATCGCCTTCGAAAATGCACTAATAGGCTCTAATATAACAAAAAAAAACCTTAACTTAGTACTTTAAGTACTCAGTACTTAGTACTTGAACGCAAATCAGACGTAAACCAAATCTTCAAGTATTCATAGCTCCAAGGTAGAAGTTTCAGATCGAAACTCGAGCAACGTGCTCAATAATTGGTCTGAGTGGTTACGAGCATCCAGAAAACCAATTTCTAATTCAGGTGCAGGTTATTATGGAAGATAGGGTCTCAAATTTTTCACTTTCGCCCATAGTTTGTCTAAAGAAAATATTCTGGGCCTTGATTGGTTTGACACTCAAAATTGGCAAATAAAGAAAACCCACGAGTTATAATCATAAAAAAACACTCGGGAAAAAGTGACGACAGGAAAACTGTTTTAGGAGGCGGACATCGGGCGCGCTTACATATGCTCAAACTCGAATAGCAAACTAAAATAAATAAATTTATACAGGGTGTCCCAGTTTAGATTTTCATCCTGATAGCTGAAGACTCCTGAAGTTATGGCGAACAAAAAATTGCATGGCAGTGGGGGGTCTATTTTCACCCCTCCAAGTTATAGGCCGTTAAAGTGAGGAACCTCTGATTTTGAGATAAAACTTATTAAAAGGCTGTAGCTTTCAAACAGCTTAAGAAACCGTTAAGCATATTTTTGAAAGAAAATTTCAGTGTGCATGAAATACTAAAATTTCGTCGAGTTCGATGAACGACAGCCAAAATTATGGCATTTTAAAGCTAACATTTTGAAAATGGTCCCATTTTCATCAGAAAAATGCCGTTTATCTCGAAATTTTCAACTTTCAGGTTAAATTTTTTTATCAAAACTTTTGTCTTCTCTTCATTATCTCTTTTGTCACGCATTTTCAAACTTTCTGTTTACATTATTAAATTGAATTTTCATTTTGAATTAATTATTTTGTGTGACGTTGCTTTGGAATTGAGCTGTGTCGTTTACCATAGCGTTCATTTCGTAAGTATAGTTTATTTTTTCCTTTTTTCATTTCGTTTTTTAAGTGTTTTTCTTATTTTTCAGTGGAACTGAGCTGTGTCAATTAATTTTCATTTGAATTCAAATTGTATTGTGAATTTGATCACTTCGAAGTGATTTATTCAAGCGGAGTGAAATATTTCATTGGTTTGAACTGCGCTTGTATTGAAATATCTCGTTAATATTATTTTTTTTTTGTTTTTTTCTTAGTACGTGTTTTTTTTTCATTTTTTCATGTTTTGTAATTTTATATGTTTGTTATAACTTTCTTTCTTCTTTTACAGCGCAATCGATCTGATTTAGTTCATCTGTTTTAGTTCAATAATGCCTCGCGGAATAATTGTACAATAAAAGAAACTGAGGAAGAACTGTTCTCAGCCAACGAGCGAAACATACAAGCAGCGGAGCAACGTGCAGCTAGACTTGAGGATGCACGGTTGTGAATACGGCAATCACGTTTTGTAGATTTAGATTTACTTCGTTCTCAACACAATGGACGCAACAGGCTAAGAGTGGCTGAAAGACGTCAACGAGAAACAGCGAGAGGCAGATCAAGGTCAAACACGACTCCGTTCTCAGCAATCACGCGATTAAAATCGCCTTGCATTCCGGTACAACCCAGCTGATGATTATATGATAGTTTTAGCCAGCATGTTCTCATCGGCACTATGACTACGGTGACCATCCGCCCTTTATTTATTCTTTTTAATAAAGGACGGTTTTTTTTCCTTTATTTTTAAAACTATCCTTTAAAACATTGACAAAAACGTGCATGAACCGAGTATTAATTTTTGATCAACAAAACAATTTATGAGATATATCATATGTAAAAATAAAGACAAAAAAAATACCAATGCAAAATGCGTACTTTAAAATGTGTTTACACCCTCAGTCCATGCTCAAGCTTATAGAAACATAGTCAACTACTAAACGGAAGCCAATAGAAGAGGTGACAGCAGCTTTCCAATTCTTTTGGAAATAATTGTCTTGTGCATGTCACTATCATGGGAATAAAAGTCATGTCGCGCGAGGGGGGGAAAGTCAATTTCAAAATATAATTCGCGGTGGAATAATGAATGTTCTTTTTTCAAAGCGTTTCGTTTCTGACACATTTTTTTAATTTTTTTTCTGACCATCGCGATCAGAGGGATTATACCATACGGAAGACTCAAAAATATAATCTTCTGTGGACGTATGAGTGTTTTGTTATCGAAACGTTTCTCTCAATAGGATTTCTTCATTTTTGCTGATCGTTTGTGGAAGTCAAAAAGTAGAATGCGAGGGGGATTGAAGGAAAAACCGAATTAAATCTACAGTAGGAAATCGATTCTTGATTAAAACCAGGCGTGTTGCATATGCTGATTATGTTGCTGTTTTTGTGAGGTAGATATTGTGATTAAATCGTCTTTAAAGCGTCTTTACTATCATTGTTCTTTTTTTTTAACTCCAACAAATTTTATCCGTGTCAGGCTACTACAATATGTGCTTCAAAAATATCTTATGTTTTAGATTTCAGCATTCCCCATCTGTCAACATTGCCTTCATTCCAATGAAGCGTTTTTTTGTGTGTAGCCACTGTACTAATGGGAATGACATTCATGGATAGGGAAGTGTAGACAGGCGCTTACACACAAATTTTCATTGCTTAGTTAACTTTGACATTTGGGTATTTGACGTTCGTGTTAGGTCATGCGTTTGCAATTTAATTTTTTTAAGAATTCTTTTAGAAAGTAAAATGGCACAAAAAAAACTATTACTATAATAATGAACTGGAAAGTGAATTTCCTTACATCAAACGCACAATAATAAATAAAGAACTGCGGTGCCATAAATGCTGTTCAACAATTTCCATTTCAAATCTATTACACAGCATTATCAGACAGCAAAACATAAATGCATTGATTTATCTGCAGCATCAAGTAAGGCCCTGATCACGTTCGTGAAAGGTACAAACTTTAATTCTAGAGAGAGAGGAAATTCTGTAAATGAAGGTACCTGGGCATATCATTCTATTCAGCACAACCTTTTCGATCAAATGATTGTACATCCAAATTGATTAGGTATTGCTTTGATTAAAATTATGCATGTGCTAGAACTAAATGCGAAGCGATTGTTACGAATATTTTCGCTCCAATGTCACAAAGAGAAACTAAAAGTGAGTTATTAAGTGTCTACAGTTGTACAGTAAAGTAATATTTAAGAACGTGTTTTTGTGAAAAAAATGATACCAAAGTCAAGAAAGGAACTTAAAAATGCCAAAAAATGGGTTTGATAATAAATTTCAGGAACACCGTAATCCGCGTAGAAAAAATTTGTAGGGCGAGTAAAAACTGCTAAAAAACTATTAAGAATCAGTTGCAGTTTGGAAAGTTAAAGCGAGTTAAAAGAAAGGAGACCAAAAATCATGAAACCCGTTATAAGTCGAAAGAGAAGCGAAAACGAGAAAATTACCTCTGACTTTCGACTTAAAATGACCTCAGGAACCCATAGTTTTCGTCTGCGGCGATGACTGTGGGACACCCTCTATATTTGCCAATGGAATTCTGCATTTTTGGAAGTAAAAGTGCTTGAGTGCATCAACTGCAGGGGAAAACATCCAGCTAACTATCGAGGCTGAAGTCGCGAATGAGTTGTAAAAACGACGGGATCAATCCAAAACGATGCCTTCTAAAATCGCAAGGCCGGCGGGTACGAGAAATCATAACAGCAGTCCAACCCCGAAGGTTTTAAAGAAGGCAAAGATAGCGAATGCCGTGATGGCTACTAAAATCACCAATAACAATGCGCAAGTGAAAAGTGGAAAAACTTTTACGACCAACTGTGAATCACTTGATCCTGCCTCAAATGTTTTCTCAGTAATTCTCGATAGACTAGAAGAACTGACTAAAACAAATAAGATAATAGTCGAACGGCTTCTCAACCTCGAAGCAGATGTGTGTAACTAATCGCGACAAAGAAGCTCAATATTCTTGCGTGGAATGGCAACGGCCTACAGAAAAGGCTTGATGAACTAAATATTTTCATTCAGGAAAAAGTAGTTGGTATATGTTTAATTTCTGAACCTGACCTGACACAATCACGCGTGAAACTAAAAGGTTACCCTATTTATAAAAGACTGCATTGAACACTCTCTAGAAGCACAAATTGAACTTGACAAATTTCAAATGACCACAGTGCGCGCTAAAAATAAAAATTACTCTTTTAATATATCCTCATCATGGCCAATCGCTCTGCAAAATAGAAAAACACGAATTCATTGACCCATTTTACTCTCTTGGACCAATCTTTATTATTAGTGGAGACCTTAATGCGAACCACACCTTTTGGGGCTCAAGATGCATCTCACAAAAAGGCAAAAATCTCTACAGGGCTAGTATGGAATGTGGTTGGCAATTTTACTCAACAGGCAGAGCGTACTGATCTGATAGACTTCCTTATCGGAAAAGGAGTAAACGTTAGTTACGTCAAAGTTGAAGACAACTTCGATCTTTCCTCCGATCATTCTCCAATTATCCTTTCATTTTGCGAATCCTCTGTTCAGAAACAAAGAACATCCAGCTTATCCAACAAGAAAACTCACAAGAAAGATTTCCGAATAGAGGTTGTCGAAAATACTGAGTTAAAAGTATCACTTAGAACACCGTATCAACTTGAAAAAGAAGTTGAACGGTTTGTTGAAGTCATACAGCAAGCGGCATGGAATATCACTCCACGTGAATCGAATAAAGTTGCCAGTATCGACATAAGATACCTGCTGGAAATCAGGGAAATGATATAAGGAAGAAACGAAGAGCGCGAAAAAAGTATCACGAAACTCGAGCTCAACAAGATAAAACGTCCTTTAATAAGCTCTGCAACTTCAATAACCAAGGTATTAGTAACTACCCAGAAAGCCTCACATCGACAAAAGATACCAATTACTCCATATGGAGAGCCGTTAAAAGTCTCCGAATGTCCCAAATACACTTGACGCCAATAAGAATAAACCAGGATGACGGGCGAAAGAAGATAAAGAAAAAGCTAACATTTTCGCCGTCCATCTTGCAGAAACATTCAAACCATTCGACGGGGAAGTGCTTCCAGAGAATGTCAATACGCTAGACGTGACGAGGAACTTTCCAATTGAAAAGGCTACACTTAGGGCACTTAGAAAAGTTATAGACGCTCTTAAGCCCAATAAAACCCCCAGATATGACTTAATTACGGGAGAGATACTTAAAGCGCTACCGAAAAAGGTTTGCTAAAGCTTCCCTATCTTATAAATGCCACCATAAGACTAGAGCATGCACCGCATCAGTGGAAAGTTGCCGAAGTTATTATCGTTCCGAAACCCGGTAAACCACTGAAGTCAAGTCATACGGACCAATATCGCTCCTCCCGATTATATCGAAGGTCTTCGAGCGAATCATACTTAATCATCATAAACCGATTATTGACACAAATCGCCTCTTGCCCGATCATCAATCTGGCTTTAGGAGCCAACACTCTACTGTTGACCAAGTGCATCGAATAACCAATGTAATTGATCGAACAATCGAGTGTAAGTTAGTCTGTTCAAGCGCATTCCTTGACATTTCGCAAGCTTTTGATAAGGTATGGCACGAGGGCCTGAAATATAAACTTCAACAAGTCCTACCCGAGCAATTGTCTCATATTTTAAGTTCAGACCTAGATGGCCGACTCTTCCGAGTCAGACACGTAACATACGGTGCCGCAAGACAGTGTAGTTGGCCCTCTGCTATATTTGCTTTTTACCCGCGACATACCGCAAACGGACGATACTGTGGTAGTCATATTTGCTGATGACACTGCCATTTTGGCAACAGCTAAAACCGTCGAAGAAGCAACTGCTAAGTTACAATGCGCCCTTACACGAATTAACAATTGGACAAAGACTTGGCGAATCGCTGTTAATGAAAACAAGTTTGTACATGTGGACTTCACTTTCAAGAAAACTGACAATATGCCTATGCTTTTCAACGCAGTACAAATTCGTGAGGTGTTTTTTTTAGTGAGTAAGAATCTCACACTACTATAATCACTGGGCTTATAGTGTCTATGAAAAAGTTGGTGGCACAAAAAAAATTATTTAGTGCGTTTGTTCAAAACAGCAATTGACATGATGCCACTTAATGCACACAAGATTGTTATTCTATTGGCAAAACGCCTGCTTGGAGATTCAATGATCCAACCATAGACAGACAAGTTGCAGTTGTTATAGCCGGAGATCAATTCCAACCTAGAGATACTCGTATTGTTCATCATCGGAAAAATGATCAATTGACAAAAGTTGCAGAAACTCATCAATGCTACGATGCCGTGCAATATTCAATCACTTTTTGGAATGGTGCCGATGGATATCACTTCAATATTAATATATCCAGTCTCTGTCGTAGAAGCAAGTAAGAAATGCAGCGCAATCAACTATTATTCATACCTATTAATGCTTCGAGAGAATGAAGACAATCACAATTTTGAAATACCGTCAATTATTTTACCACTACATCGTAGATATGCATGCAGAAACCGAATCAGAACGTTTGACATTCATCCATTTAAATCAGACTAAGCTTCGCTCTGAGGAATAGGTTAATTTGCGTTGGAAGATTAACGATTTTGCCATCTTCATATACAGGCAGTCAACGCTATAAATTATTTTGTATGTACGTATATTTGTCACTACGGGCGTCCAGCCCTATTCCTATTGGGACGATATACAACAGCTCTTACTTCCTGTCCAACCACCGGTAGATAAGTATGGCATCATAGCAAGTGTTTTCAGACAGAAGCTGAAATGGATTTCATGGTAAATTTGTTTGGGTCTGTTCGCTGCTGGATGTGCTCAGTAGAATGGCAAAAGGGAGGATTGCCACACATACATACATAAATCTGGCTCTATAACAAAATCACTTTAAACGAAATCGACGATGTACATATGTAATCTGCACTGAAATGGCCGATGCCGACGTTGATAACGATAAGGATTTGCATGAAGTTGTGACGAAAAATATGGACCTTGTGGTCCATTCAAATTTTTTTACTCAGATAATGACTAATTTATGTTAAAGCTATTTTCTCAAAGGCCTAAAGCAGGTCCTCATTTCTTTCTTAGGTATTGGGTATATTTTTTGTCGCTAAGAAGGGAGGGTTGAAGTTGTAAGTACATAATTAAAAGTGCGAGTTAACCATCTGTAAGGTGCTATTAATTGTTTTCTTTTCAGACCACGGATACGAATATGACAAGAGGTAGAGGAAACTCTTCAGTTCAATGGTAATCTCACCAAGAATTTTGAGCTGGCTTGTCCTTCTGCAAAAAAAACAACATCTGCAGATCAAATGAGCCGTTGCGTCCTCTGATGTCTTTAGGTCGTACATGGCGTAAGCCTATGGTACCGATGTCATATATCCAAAAAGGCAATACCCAAGCTTTTGTCAATTCTAAGGAAATCTTCATTGCTAGCCTGACAATAAGCATCATACCAATCCCGTGGCATAGCTTTTATGCCGAAAGCTGACAAAAGTCTCCGCCTAAAGCTTCATACCCATTCGTCTGAGTCCCAACTTGTTTAAGGACATGCAATAAGCGAAAGATCTTGTGAGACTCACCTTTTAAATCTAGTAGATAGAATTGAATATCCACTTGGCAAGAAGAAGAACGTAAAATATCTGTGTCTGTAGAGTCAGGGCAGTTGCGCTTAAGGCCTTGTTATACCCTCTTTCAACTTCTCTGATCGCATTTCGACGGCTGAATTTTCCCAGATATGAGACTGCCAATGGACTGGTTGGGCAAAGGCCAGAGTGGTACTTCTAAGAATCTGAACCTGCCCTAAAGTTACGGCTTACATTACATTATACAGTTATGTTTCTTGTGAGCATATTTTTAAGCGACGTGACTATTTAGATTATAGGTAGATTAAGGTATCCGTATGAATGCTGAATGTGGTTAACACAGTGCAATAGCAAATTTACATTCGCTCCTCAGGCATTGAATAAATAAAACATTAAATCCAGTACAGTGCAGTGTAGTGGAGTGTCAAAAGGAAAAATAAACACAGTGCGGGTATCCCACCTCTGCCCCTCATTGCAATTGCTGTGTTTGTGATACTGCATGGGAAATGATTGAATGCATGTAACAACCGATGGAAAGCGGGTTATAAGTGCGAATTTTGTTGGTACACTGATTCATAACGTTGTAAGGGCATAACACTTACAATAATTTCATTCGCAAAACCAATTTTCAGAATTTTCACTTCGCAGCCTTGCTTAGCATCGTCGGTGTATGTGTTTTATGTGTATGTTTGTGGTTATTACTCGTAATTCAAAGTTGATGTAGCCATATTCGCGGGTTAAAAGGTGATCACTTCTCTGTGTACGTCCATGACTGTGAGTCGTTCATAGACCTCAGCGGAGATCAGACGCATTACGCATTTCGTGTTCGGCTTTAAAAGTGTGGAAAAAAATAAATAGAATAGAGTGTTAAACAATAAATCTTCAAGTGTTCGGTAGCCGATTTTTTTTTTTTTTTTAATTCATTAAAGACAATTTTTATTAAAAAGGTGTTTACTTAATCAAACGTGATGGATCGTGGAGAGCGGTCCGCTATGCCAATAGCGGGATCGGCTGAGATATCAGGTGAGGCTTCGACTGGTAGCCAAACGCCAAAGCCAAAGAGAAAGAGGAAGCTAAGGCCAACCTCTAACTTGGCACAACGTCCCACCCTACAAACGCGCACTGGAAAGCTTGGTGGAGTGAGGGCAGGAGACAACTTCGCTTCATTGGCAGCAAGCGAATCGGACGACGAAGAGGAGGAAATAGATAAGTAGCAGTATTAAAATGCTACAGCACAGGGTACAGGCCATTAAAGAACAGCAAATGGTCAGAAGGAAGAGGGAAGAGCATGAGCAATCCGAAAAACAACAGCAGTCGCAGCTTGCTCAAAAGCAGGCCAAACAAAAACAACAGACAAATACAATAGCACAAGTGCTACAACAACACCAACAAAAGCAAAAGAAACACCAGCAACAACAACAAAAGCAGCCACAACAACGGCAACGTCTAAAACAGCAGCAGCAGCAGACGAAGAAGAAGGAGAATAATACAGGAGAGTAGTACGTGGAGTGCTACGCGAAAGTGAAAGAGCTCCTAAAGGAAACGACGACGGCGCACTACTCATTCACAACAAAGTGTGAAAAGCGGCAATCGATACTGCTGAAGGGGTTGGAACCGTCTTCTGATCCTGAGGAGATCCTAGCATTGCTCAAAGAGAAGGAGTGCGAAGGACTCAAGTTTGTGGGGGTAAAGCCATTTACCACAGCTAGAGCCAGGCGGGAGAAACGGGGTCTTCCGTTCTTCCTGGTGCAACTCAGTCCCGAAAGCCGTCTGGATAATCTAAGGACTATCAATGTCCTAGACTACCAGGTGGTTCACTGGGAAAAACTAAAAAGGAGCGAAGGCGTTATAGACGCGGGCACGCCGCGTCGAACTGCCAAATGCAGCCTCGATGCGTGAAGTGCGCTAAGAACCACAGTTCCGAGAAGTGTGCTCTGGGTGTTGACGTAGTATCCGACAGGTCGCAGCTCTCGTGCGTGTTATGTGGAAACGTGAGACACACCGCAAACTATCGGGGTTGTCCTAAGTTCGCTGCCATTAAGAAAGCAAAACTGGCTCGGCAGCAGAAGGTGGAGGTCAAACGTTCACCTATTAGGTTTCAAACACCAGCCGTCACGTCCCAAATTTCCTACGCCCAAATGGCGTCTGGTAGGGGGGCTACGGTAAAGCAAGCGACTGTTGCTTCTCCGGCGCCAATGCCGAGAATAACGGAAGCTGCACCTAACATGCTGGCCATCTTGCTCGCAATTCAAGGGCAGATGGCTCAGCTGCAACAGCAAGTACAAGAACAGGCCAAGCGGGTGAACCAAATCTGCGCGCTGCTGCCGGGCCTAACGCAACACATGTCGTAATGGGTGCACACGTGGTGGAGCAAACTTTGAAGGTCCTTGTGGTGAATGTTAATTTACTGATTAGGATCTAACGAAGAGCCGCCATGTTTAAATTGCTACAAGACCAAACTCCGGATGTGCTTTCCGCCAGCGAAACCAAGCTAACCGATATGCACAAACTGGAGTACAATAATTATATTGTTAGAAGAAGAAACCGGCCCAGATCCAAACGTGGAGGCGGTGTCGCGATCTTCATTAAAGATGGTATACAATTTCACAGAGTGTTGAAGGGAGTGTTGCGCAGGTTCCGGGTGTAGGAGGCAGTCGTTATTTACATCCCGCTTTGCAGTGGAAAGCGGCTGTACTTGGCCTCTGTTTATGCACCTGAGGCTTCACAATCCACTCTATTCATTACAGAGCTCGACACGCTTTTTCGACTTCTGAGGCTGGAATCGGGGGAGAATTATTTTATAATCGGCGGGGATTTCAACGCTAGACACAGAGACTGGGGAAATAATTTGCCAAATACTAGAGCGAACTTACTACTCAATTGGTGGGGTCAGCACAATGTCATGTACAGACTCGGTCTTAAAGCGACGGATAACCCGTCATTTCCGAGAGGCGGGTCTTAATTGGATCTACTGCTGTACGACAGTTCCCAACGAAATTGCGGAATTGGAGGAGTTTGTCCAAGGATATTCTTACAACTACAGTAAAACTCGATGGACACGCTTCACCGCAACCTTGAAAAGAGCACTCTCCTCGAACACGCTCCACCCACCGTCCAATAGGAATTTGTCAAACGAGGAGATCGACAATTACCTAAAACTAATGGACGAGACAATTAAACAAACTATGGACACTACAATACCGCGGTATCGACGTACGACTAACGAAGACCTGTTCCGCAATCCTACTGTTGACGCACTGCACCGACAGAAAACTAGACTTCTGACAAGACTTAAAAACTTGTACAGACAGTTAACTGACAGACAAGACCCGGAGATTAGGACACTGAAGTCGTCAATTAAAAATGTGCAAACGTTAATAAAAAAGAATTACAGAATTGCTGTAAGTTTGTAGTGGAACAACAAGGTTCGGGCTGTAAATACCAGCAACCCGAATATGTTTCCGCAAATCAATAAACTATTTCGGAGAAGTAATCAAAACGACCTTCAGTGTCTTAAAATAGCCCGGACAACAGACAACGAACGGTTACTGACAATAGCAGGTATTGATCCAAATGAGGCCACTGACGATGACGACTTCTTTGAGATCGAGGATCCGCAGGAGAAGGTTGAGGCCATGGGGGCGACTTTCCAGGAAGTATACAAGGCCACTGATATCATTGGCCCTAATTACGACCTCGACTGTCGCGTCTTGGTGCACGATTTCTGCATTCGAAATGAAATAGGGAACTGGCGATCCGAGGGCTGTGGTTTCACTCGGTTCAGCGACGAAAATATGGCAAATAATGTCATTTCCAGAGAGGGTGACCTACCCCCGTTCATTTCGAAGGAAGAACTCCATGAGATCTTCGACACAATCAGGGCTAAGAAATCAGTGGAGACCGATGGTATTCCGAACATTGTGCTCCGACATCTTCCTCTAGAAGCGGTGGACATTTACACCACCCTGTTTAAAAATGCAATGAATAATGCACATTATATAGCGCATTGGAAAACGGCGGTGGTTCAACCTATCCCCAAAAGGGAAAGGATATATCCAATCCGGCGAATCTCCGGTCGATAAGTCTCCTTCCGAATATCAGTAAGGTGTTTGAAAAAGTAATCAATAGAGCTCTGTCTAGATGGGTTGAGGACAAACATATAGTTCCGGATAATCAATTCGGTTTTAAGGCGGGACATGATATCTCACATGCCGCGTCTAAACTGGTGTCCGATATCCAATGGAATAAAGGCAAAAAACAATGCACTGGTGCCTGCCTTGTTGACTTGGAGAAGGCCTTCGACGCCGTATGGTTAAAGCGTCTTTTCTATAAGCTGGCTAGGCTGGGGATCAGTAAACCACTCTTGTACATTCTTTATAATATGCTAACTAACAGACAGTTCATCGTGAAGAATGGTGATGTGACTTCTGTTGGAACATTTCAAATTAAAAATGGTCTTCAGCAAGGCGCAATCGATTCGCCGATCCTGTTCAACATTTATACAAGCGACTTAATAGGTTCACTTCCCCATACTATTGCGTACGCAGACGATTTGATAGCGTACAGAACAGGTCCAAAAATCGAGGTCATTAACACTCTCTTGCAGCGTGCCTTCGATAAGATAAGACGATTTTGCGATGACTGGAAGTTGAAAATCAACTTTCAGAAGTCGGAAACCATTCTCTTTAGGACGCCGTTGTCTGGAGCCTTTAGGGATACCAGAAAAAATTGGCGTAAGTTCTTGATCATTGGACAACGCGGACAGCCTCTTGCCTGTCGAAATGTAGTCAGATACCTTGGGATCTGGCTAGATCAGTTTCTGTATTTTGGCAAAAATGTAGATGCTGCTCTGGCCAGAGCTAAAGTTGCTTTTGCCCTTACAAAGAGACTGTTTTATAGCAGCCAATCCGATGCGAGGATAAAGGTAATCTGCTACATGGCCCTTATCAGGCCCATGCTGGTATTTGGGTGTCCCGTGTGGTTCAATGTACGAGCAAGCTTAATGGAATGTGTGAGAGGGCTTGCCTTAGGCTTATACAGAACACCAGAGTCGGAGTACAAAATTTTTTATCCTAACGAGGTCCTTTACAACAGGGTGAACCTAATTTGAGTGGACAACTGCGTAATTAAGCTGACTCGAAGGCACATTGCAAGAGCAATGACCTTGACGAATAACCTGATATCTGGGGCTTACTACCCCAATTACCTTTACCACGAGAGTGTACGTTCTGACGGCTTCGTTCCACCAGAAGCATTCCTCTACCTAGATCAGATAGGGTTGATCCAGGATAGATCAGCGGTCCCGTTAATCTTCCATGGCTCGGACAGCTGGGGACAGGCGACTCAACTACAGCAGAGACGTCGCACACGGCAGTGTGGATCGTCTCAGGTTCAGTAGGGCGGTGGGGAATCGCGATAAGAGAGATGTCCTTCAGCAGCACCAGCATTTCTAGTGGTTGAATGATGGAGAAGATGTCTCGTCGTCGTTTCCGTCAATTACGGACCAGCCTCACTAATGAGGCAGAGCTGACCAATCTGTTTTCTCTGTAAATAGCGATGGCCAGCTTACATAGGTTTAGGTTAGCATCTAAGAAATATATACATATATTAGTATATACAAAGGTATATACTAATATGCTCCATAGAAATCCCCAGTATCATTCCGCCTCTTCAAACCTTAAACCATAATACTCGTCCCGCTATGAATGCTCACCAGTATACCCTCAAGCCCGGTTTCGGACGTACTCGAACTCTGAAATATTGTGATTCGTTCCTAAGCTGTACAACACGCTTATGGATTGCTCTGCCGAGCTCTCTATTTGCTAGTCATTATAACTTGCAAACATTTAAACCAATGTACATCGGTGTCTCTCTTTTCTTCCTCCCTCAGTTTCCTTCGCTTGTCATGTGTGCAAATATTTTTAGGACACCAAAAACCCCATGAGCGCGCGGTAATTATAAAAAAAAATAGTCGAAATATCAAGACCGATGGCTCACGCCAAGAAGTTCCTGATAAAGAAAACTTGTAGTATTTTCCAATGATTTTTTGATATTTCATACGATATTAAAATTTCGGAAGCCTATTACCAGTAGAAGTTTGAACGGGCAGATGAGGGACGTAGAAATCGTAGTTTGTATTACACTGACGGTTCTAAAATGTCTGCTATTCCTTGAATTTCAAATGTTCGTCAAATGTGTACTGTGTTAATAGACTTCGATTATGCGGTGAATGCGAGAACTTCTGGCAGCGAGATCGGAATAGGTGGACTCTTCGGATTAGCTTGTCCTAAATTCTAATAGCATATGGAATACCAAAAACCTATGGAGAATACTACAAATTATTGGCGTGACTCATCTTTCGCAACCTATTTCGGCTAGTTCATTCCTCAATGACGTCTTAAAATTAAGCTTTTTCTAAACAAAGTGATATGCACAACCTCATTTGATACTTGATGTGAGAATATTGGAACTCTCTTTGATAATCGGCTTACGCTTGAATCAGATTGCGCGTTCTATGAGCTGATATAGCGTTTGCTGCTACTCAATGAAGCTCTCCGTTCTGAAAGAAAAAATCTAAATCCGTCGGAAAAATGTCTTTGGATGCATATGTCTTTAGTGTACCTCTTTCTCAGAAATATATTTAACTTAACGCACATTTTTGTAGAAGAAATCCAATAATTCATTCAAATAACATATCTATAGACTTAAAGGTAAGATAATTTCTGTAATCGTCCTTAGGCTATCAGGTATTTACCATAATTATCAGCTGCCAGCGAAAAGAAAGTCATACTTCTGGTAACAAATTATCCTTTTATCTGTACTTTAAGTATTAATATCGCTCCCATTGGTATCAGAACTCATTATTATGTCCATACAAATCCTCTCATAAATACTAAATATCTCAGTCCGAGGTTGAGTGTTTTAAGCAAAACCAAATTCATTACCCCAACGCAAGTCAAACACAAAACAAAGCGAAAAAATACGTTACAACGTCGCTATGGCTACAAGCTTTTGAAATAGAATAAACGACTTTGTGGAGGATTATCATTCTCACGGCAACACGAACCAAAGCCGATTATATGGTAACAAGAAAAACTGTTTCTGGTTCACCACCGACCAACATTCGAGTGCTTAACGCCTCACCTGAACCAGCTTGTTCATGGTGTGTAATTGATATCCTTTGAGACATGTAGTATTTTAGCAATTTCGCCAGTGAGTTTATTTAGTCGTATTTTTCTTCCATTTCTGGTTCAAAATCGCAACATTTTTATTCTGTAGACAATACGAATAGTATCTCAGTAGGAGCATTATGCAAGTACGAAGAGCAATTATGACAAATACCTCTGCTTTGGATTAAATATAATTTCTTTGGAACAATTTTAACAAATTGTTTTAATGTAATTTTTAAGAATGGTTCTTGAGCAAAATTCCATTTAGTACTCCACACTGAACACTGACACAGATTATTTTGGTTAAATTTTATTGCCAAGGCTTCAAATGGAAACTGAAAGTGGCACTCAACATGATGAATAATTAAATAATTTTATGCAAAAACTTGTAATATGTTAAGCGGACGTTGAAATCCAGTTCTGGTTTATTAAAAAGTTTAAAGTTCTGCAACGATGAGTAACAAGTACACACACACAAGAGAGATGCTTCTGTAGCATCTGAAACGATCGAGTTGTTTTCCCTCTTCTTACCGTAAAGTACACCTTTAGTTGGGGTGGTTAATATAGTCAGTGTACTGAAGTTGTTCAAAATATTCTTAATTACATGGATTACATTATGCTTTCAACGGTGTGCTAGAAACAAGGTCAAAGAACATAATTCTAATGCTGCTGTTTCTCTGTGAGTAATCGGTTCAGCAACAAAGTACTTTACCATGTCATGCATCCGTAGAACCAGGGCAAGGAATTTTGAGAAGACCCTACGTATTTCCTCCCACAGTCATATTATACCGACAGTTATTCGTAGCATTTGCACTCATAAGAATTGTCTAATTCAATAATACCACTGACCTAAGATCTCACTGAGCTACAGTCCGATTTAGAGAAAAGCCTATCCAGGTGTTAATATCCCTGTTAAACTGTCCAGTTTCACACGCCAAATTAATTGATGTAGCTTTCGTACCTGCCCACGCCACCATAAATGTGGTCTTCCTCTGCTGCATTGTCAATCTGGATACGGACAGAGAGAGTGTACATGTGCTCCACATACCGCAGATGAAGAAGATGTGTTTTCTTGGCATCGTTTATGTCCCTGTACAGTCTGAGGACGAATTTCCTCATTTTATTTGTCGTTTATGGAATATTGTCATCTGCATGTCGATTATAGCACAACTCAATGGCGATTCGAGTGGATGCCTGTGGCTCGAAAAATTTGGACATCAAAAATGTTGGAGGAATGCGTTAATGCAACATGGTCTATTTAATTAGTAGTTAAGCTGTAGATTGCTATCAGCCTTTGTAAATGTTGAGGTATTGACACCATGTCCTAGTTATGGTCAAGAGCCCAAGTCGTGAATGCTATCAAAGGAATGCTAAATGTTGAAAAATATACATAACGCATATAATTTCTTGTCAACTGGCTTGAGCCCAATTTCCCAATAAGAAACTCAAGTAATTTGTCTATACAAAAATACAATACTACTCGTATTACATTTGCTACCTAAGCGCGGCGGGCACTTCGAAGCCGGTGCGGTCGGCTGATGTTTCGCACGAAAACTAGCATAAAGAAATATATTTTTTAAGACTATAAGTGCCGATTCAGAATCCAGTTCAAAAAAACTTAAATAAAATGCAATTATTTTAATTCCGAACTTTATTGTATAAATTGCAAGTGCGGTCACTCTGTTGGTTTGACTGGGAATGCCCAACCATTCGCCGCATTTGTCATAACGACACCTTCCTGGTCCAGCTGTTTCTTGAAGGCATATTTTCTGGTCAATGACCCATTGCGGTCCTTTGCGGAAATTGTTAAAGTCTTAGCTGCTACCGCATAGCGTATTTGGTTTTTCGTTGACCAGCGAGTGCATACATCACCAACACACGCTTATGTGCTAATCGCCACTGCAGAATTCACTCATTGGGCGGGGCTAATTGTCGAAAGCATATCATTTTTTATATGAACCCCTCCCATGCTAGCGCCTCCACAGCTAATGTGTTGCGGCTGCTTGTGGTCTTCTCTGAATGCCCAATTTTGCTGTGCGTTACGTCAGCTGATGCGTGTTTGCCGTCGGCCTTTTGAAATTGGTAAATGCCAGAGGGAAAAATTCAGCTTGTAAGAAGCTGATTTCCTTGATTGCAGAACAATGTTTGCTGCATTGCAACATCCTGCCGGCCCACAGGAAGAGTCATCGATGGCTTTCGCTTATAGATGTACCTATGTTGATTGTTGAATGATATCTGCTGACATTGAACCTTCCGAGACGTTTGGTAGTTGATGAGTACATGTAAAGAAGAAAGGGGTGTGGTGAATGGTGTGTGGCATTAATAGTTTATAGGGATTGATTATTTTAGGTTATTTATTAGGTTTAGGTTATTTAAATTAATTATAATTAAGGTATTCATTCATTTGTGGATGTATGTTTGTGTGTGTGTGGGTGTGTAAAGTTAGTTAAGCATTGGAAGAAGGCAAAGTTTGACTACAGGGCGTTTTAATGATGTCGTTGCCGTCTTGATGGTGACGACACGAATTTTTCCGTCGGTTCCGGGATGCACTGCCTCAATTTTAGCAAGCCGCCAAAGAGTAGGAGGCGTTTGTTCATCGGGTAATAGCACGAGCTGTCCTACCTTGATTTGCAAATTCGAGCTAAGCCATTTTGGACGCTGTTGTAGCCGCGCGAGATACTCCGATTTCCATTTTTTCCAGAAGTCCTGTTGGATCCTCTGCATAAGTTGCCATCTATCTAAATAATTTGATTTTACGTTGGTTAAATCTTTTTCAGGTGCCGCGTTTAAGGGGGCTCCAATTAAAAAATGTCCTGGCGTCAAGATGGATAAATCCTCAGGGTCTTCCGTGACTGGGCAAAGCGGACGTGAATTCAGGCATGCCTCTACCTGCGCTAAGACGGTTGCATACTCTTCGAAGGTCAATGTGTAGTGGCCGATAATTCGCTTCAAATGATGCTTCATGGATTTCACGCCGGCTTCCCAGAGTCCACCAAAGTGTGGAGCAGCCGGTGGGTTGAAGTGCCAAGTAGTCCCGTTCCCTTGCAGTTGGGTCACGATGTCATCTGTCCATTGTTTTGACCATTGTGAGACTTGAAGATCTATGATCCTTGCAGCACCTTGAAAATTTGTTCCGCAATCGCTGTAGAGGTCGGAGCAAATCCCACGGCGTGCAGTGAAGCGTTTGAAGGCTGCGAGAAACGCGGATGTGCTATATTCACTCACAAGTTCGAGGTGAACTGCCTTCGTGCAAAAGCAAACGAAAATTGCGATGTAAGCTTTGGTTATCTTGTTACATCGACCCTTCCATGCCTTTAATTGTGCCGGACCAGCGTAATCCACTCCCGATCTTTGAAATGGGCGAGCCTGATTCACTCTTAATGCGGGTAGATTGCCCATTTTTTCGTGCATTTGGGTTGAATGCAACTCTTTACGGTTGATTTTAGGTGTAATATCCAATATTCCGCTCGAATGGTTGCCATCATGAGCTACTGACCGCCATGCAGTGATTTTATGTGCACTTCATGAACTAAGAGCGTGGTAAAATAGTTCTGCGCGGGTAATATTATTGGATGTCGCTGTGAATACGGGAGATCCGCGTTCTCTAATCGGCCGCCCACCCGTAATGTGCCGTTTTCGTCTATGATTGGTGATAGTCGTGCCAGTTTGCTTCCTTTGAAAATCATTTCCCCTTTTGATAATTTTAATATCTCTTCAGCGAAAAACTCTTGCTGGACAATTTTGATCAAGCGTAGTCGGGCTGACGATATTTCGCTGACCGACAGTGATCCAGACAATTTCTCCGATTTCTTCAGGCAGTTGTGAGCAAAGCGAAGGCAAAAGGCGGTAACTCGTAATAGACGCTGTAGTGAAGAAAACCTTGTGAGAAGTTCATTATAATGAAAGGCGGTAAAGTGGACGCAGAGCTGAAAAATATTTGTTAACGGGTACCCAGATGCGATCAAATTATTCTTAGTCCTTGAAATCTTTGAAGCTTTCAGTTCGAGGTCCGTGGACTGAATGTCAAGCGAAGGATGCAGTTGTTCCTTAAACGATTGCAGAAATTCCGGCCCTTGGTACCATTCTTTATGATTGCTCAGATCTTTAGGTGAAAGTCCTCTAGAAGCCATGTCCGCCGGATTGTCCTTAGATGGGATGTAATTCCAGCACTTGGGGTCTGTGAGCTCCTGGATTTCAGCCACCCTGTTGGCAACAAACGTGGTTCGGTTGTATGGAACTGATTTGATCCACGCGAGTGTGATTTGCGAGTCACACCAAGCAAATATTTTGGCATTGCTGAGTTTCATAATTTCCTTGGTATGGACTAGCAAGTGTGCTAGCAGCAGAGCTCCACATAGCTCCAAGCGTGCCAGCGATATTGTTTTTAGGGGTGCGACTCGCGTTTTGGATGCAAGAAGACTCGTTTGTGATCCCTTTCCAGTGATGACTCGAAGATAAACAGCTGCAGCATACGCCCTTTCGGAGGCATCGCAGAACCCATGGATTTCGAGGTCTGATTCCTTCGTCATATTAATCCAGCGAGGAATCTCTATATCATTAAGGGCGATTAGTTCCTCTTTAAATTTATGCAATGCTAAAATGATTGAAGTTGGAAGTTCGCTGTCCCATGTTTGATGTTCCTTCCAGATCTCTTGCATCAACATTTTACCTATGACCACGCAAGGAGAGATCCATCCCATTGGATCATACAGACGAGAGATGTCCGCTAAAATTGTTCGTTTCGATGTCGTCTTTGCGTCTGATGGATTTACTCTGAAAGAAAAGGTATCCTTCCCAGGATGCCACTGGATCCCTAAAGTCTTTATTGCGTTGTCTTCATCAAATGACAGCGGTAGCTGAACTTCTCTATCTTCAGCTGGAATTGCTGCCAATAACTTATCACTGTTGCTGGCCCATTTTCGCAATGGAAACCCTCCAAGCCTCAACATTGTTGTGAGCTGGCGTTGTATCTCTAAGGCTTCCTCTTCAGAGTCAGCTAAATGAATCACATCGTCCACGTAAAAGTGTTTTTTAGCAATGTCTGATGCAATTGGGTAGTCTGCTCGCTCATCTTCAGCAAGTTGTTGGAGTGTGCGAACTGCCAAATACGGTGCAGCGGCTGTGCCAAACGTCACTGTGTTGAGGCGATATGCTTTTACTTCCTCCCCTTCCGCATCTCTCCACAAAACTAGTTGGTATACAGAGTCTTCAAATGGAACCCAGATCTGCCTATACATTTTGTTGATGTCCGCAACAAACCCTATCTTATGTTTCCTAAAGCGGGCGATGTGATCAAAAATGTTGTCTTGTAGCCGTGGGCCAACAAAAAGATGATCATTCAGTGATGTGCCGTCGGACGTCTTACATGATGCATCGAATACAATACGTAGTTTTGTGGTGGAGCTAGATTTATTCCTCACTGCATGGTGTTGAACAAAATAATGCGCATGGGTTAACGAAGTGGGTTCTACGAGAGTCATGTGCCCTAGCACTTTATAGTCGTCTACAACGCTTTTGTACTCTTTGTAGAGCGATGAGTTTAGCCTAAATTTTCTTTCTAATTGAAGATACCTAACAAGAGCGGATTTGAATGACAAACCTAGTTTAGGACGTAACCCTTCCTTGAATGGTAGCTGAACAATATATTTACCATCTAGCTGACGCTGGTGTGTTCTACAAAAATGCATTTCACACTGTTTTTCTTACTCCGAGAAAATTTTCCTTGTAGGTACCTCCTCGAGTTCCCAAAACTTATGCATCCTGAATTCCAAGTCGGGCGTCTCCGTCATGATGTGCAAAGATGTCACCGTTTTTTGGTCGCCAGAAGATGTACAACCAGAGAGAATCCATCCGAGTTCTGTTCGTTGAGCCATGGGTGTACCTGGTTCTCCTTTAACAACACCGTCAAGTAGAATAAATGGATATATGTCGCTCCCCAGTATGACATCAATTTTGTTTGGTTTGTAAAGGTCGGGTCGGCAAGTTGAATGTTCTGGAGGTGCATCCAGTTAGACCAGAGAATGTTGTGCATAGGGAGGACTGCTGTTAGCTTGGGTAGAACCAACGCATTAAGCTGTAATGTGAAATTGTCGTTAACGTTGGAACGGATGGTGAGCGAAACCTGAGATCTGGAAACGCCGTTGTTGGTTTCCCCAACGCCTATTATGTTGGCATAGTTCGTTGTCCTTTTAAGTTTCATCAGCTGTACAGCCGATTCAGAGATGAATGACGCCTCCGATCCTGGATCAATTAAAGCCCGCAGCAACAGCGGTTGGCCTACAGCTGGAACAGCCTTGATAAGCGCAGTGGCCAAAAGGACAGCCTTTGACTGACTGTTCTTGGATGAGTACGTATTGTGTACTGCAGCTGTTTTGTTGAAGGAGGTAGGATCTTCTAAAAATGCTGGCTGTGAAGATTGAACCGTAGTGGAGACAGGTTGAAAATGTGGCAGAGTAACCAACGCTGAAGTTGAATCGTTGGCATGCATTGCGTTCGTGTTAGCTAGATCGCTTTCATGCAGCAACGAATGATGCCTTTGTTTGCATGCAGAACATGTAAAAGTGCTTGTACAGTTTTGCGTGGCATGCGAGTGTGACAAGCAGTTGATGCACAGTTTATGCCTTTTGACTATGTCCCTTTTTTTCTGTGGAGCTAATGCCTTAAATTTGTAACACTTCCTAATTGAATGCAAACCCTGACACATCTGACATTTCGAAATTATGGAATTGTGTGTACGAACTGTGACAGAGCTAAATTGCTTTGATTTTGATTGAGGGGGATTTGGTGAGGATTGTCCTAGGATTTCTAATGTTCTTGACCTCATGAGCAAGAAATCCTCTAGGATGTTGAAAGACGGATAATCTGCATACGCCGAAATATGCGATTCCCACTGACCTCGAGTGGTGATCGGAAGTTTTTGTACAGTGTGGAAAATTAAAACGTCTTCCCACGAATCTACAGTGACTCCGAGATTTTCCAGAGATTGTTTGGCCTCAATTGTGGTATCTAAAAGTGATTTGATATCGTCTGCTGATTCTTTAGATAGTTTTGGTTGATCAAACAGTAATTTAAATTGGTTATCCTTAAGTAAACGTAGGTTTTGATACCGCTTCACTAACGTTGCCCAATCTGACTCAAAGTTACCATCAGTGATGGAAGTGTTTCGAAGCATCCGTTCGGATTCACCGCTTAAATTAGCCTTCAAATAATGCAGCTTCTGAACATCGGATAAAGAAGGATTTTTGCCTACCAAGCTTTCAAATAAACCTTTAAATTCAGGCCACATTTGAAAGGAACCCGAGAATGTAGGGATCTTAATCGGGGGGAGCTTCACATCAACCAAAGGGGCTTTCGCTCCTGCTATTGAATTATTAAGAAAACTCTGAGTTTGATTGGGATTTTCGGAGGTACATAACTGCTCCTTTAAATCGGAGGAATATGTGTAATAGATCTCTTTTAATTTGTGAAATGTTAGCGACTCAATGTATTTGACTTTAGCCTCTTCACTAGGAGCAGCAACAATTTTTTGATGAAGTGCCCTAGCTTCATCAAACCCTTTCTCCAAATTCTTTAATCGCGCCTCAGCCATGAAGATAGATTTTGATGATTTACTAAGCTCTTTATGCGCTTTATTATCAGCTTCGAGTTCACTCCAGATATTTTGAATTGAATCGATTAAATTTGAGATCTTAGATTTACTCATTTTGCAAGAAAGACGAAAAGCAGAATAGAAATAGCAGAATTGCACCCAGAATAGCACCCAACACACACGATAATATTATATTATAATAATAATATATCACGAAGATCGATAAATTAATGATAATTATCTTATTAAAATGCCACACACCTGATTATAAGCGTTGCTCCCGCGCTGCCCCAGCTTCTCGAACTCCAGCAGATGTCCTCAGTAAGCGCCAACGATCAACCGAACCGAATTTATGTTGATATTTGAGTGCACAAGACGAATTATTCACAATTAAAATTAGTGCCACGCACTGAATAAAATAGTTTTAGATTGTCCAGATTCAGATCCGACTATGAAGGACCATATGTTTCGCACGAAAACTAGCATAAAGAAATATATTTTTTAAGACTATAAGTGCCGATTCAGAATCCAGTTCAAAAAAACTTAAATAAAATGCAATTATTTTAATTCCGAACTTTATTGTATAAATTGCAAGTGCGGTCACTCTGTTGGTTTGACTGGGAATGCCCAACCATTCGCCGCATTTGTCATAACGACACCTTCCTGGTCCAGCTGTTTCTTGAAGGCATATTTTCTGGTCAATGACCCATTGCGGTCCTTTGCGGAAATTGTTAAAGTCTTAGCTGCTACCGCATAGCGTATTTGGTTTTTCGTTGACCAGCGAGTGCATACATCACCAACACACGCTTATGTGCTAATCGCCACTGCAGAATTCACTCATTGGGCGGGGCTAATTGTCGAAAGCATATCATTTTTTATATGAACCCCTCCCATGCTAGCGCCTCCACAGCTAATGTGTTGCGGCTGCTTGTGGTCTTCTCTGAATGCCCAATTTTGCTGTGCGTTACGTCAGCTGATGCGTGTTTGCCGTCGGCCTTTTGAAATTGGTAAATGCCAGAGGGAAAAATTCAGCTTGTAAGAAGCTGATTTCCTTGATTGCAGAACAATGTTTGCTGCATTGCAACATCCTGCCGGCCCACAGGAAGAGTCATCGATGGCTTTCGCTTATAGATGTACCTATGTTGATTGTTGAATGATATCTGCTGACATTGAACCTTCCGAGACGTTTGGTAGTTGATGAGTACATGTAAAGAAGAAAGGGGTGTGGTGAATGGTGTGTGGCATTAATAGTTTATAGGGATTGATTATTTTAGGTTATTTATTAGGTTTAGGTTATTTAAATTAATTATAATTAAGGTATTCATTCATTTGTGGATGTATGTTTGTGTGTGTGTGGGTGTGTAAAGTTAGTTAAGCATTGGAAGAAGGCAAAGTTTGACTACAGGGCGTTTTAATGATGTCGTTGCCGTCTTGATGGTGACGACACGAATTTTTCCGTCGGTTCCGGGATGCACTGCCTCAATTTTAGCAAGCCGCCAAAGAGTAGGAGGCGTTTGTTCATCGGGTAATAGCACGAGCTGTCCTACCTTGATTTGCAAATTCGAGCTAAGCCATTTTGGACGCTGTTGTAGCCGCGCGAGATACTCCGATTTCCATTTTTTCCAGAAGTCCTGTTGGATCCTCTGCATAAGTTGCCATCTATCTAAATAATTTGATTTTACGTTGGTTAAATCTTTTTCAGGTGCCGCGTTTAAGGGGGCTCCAATTAAAAAATGTCCTGGCGTCAAGATGGATAAATCCTCAGGGTCTTCCGTGACTGGGCAAAGCGGACGTGAATTCAGGCATGCCTCTACCTGCGCTAAGACGGTTGCATACTCTTCGAAGGTCAATGTGTAGTGGCCGATAATTCGCTTCAAATGATGCTTCATGGATTTCACGCCGGCTTCCCAGAGTCCACCAAAGTGTGGAGCAGCCGGTGGGTTGAAGTGCCAAGTAGTCCCGTTCCCTTGCAGTTGGGTCACGATGTCATCTGTCCATTGTTTTGACCATTGTGAGACTTGAAGATCTATGATCCTTGCAGCACCTTGAAAATTTGTTCCGCAATCGCTGTAGAGGTCGGAGCAAATCCCACGGCGTGCAGTGAAGCGTTTGAAGGCTGCGAGAAACGCGGATGTGCTATATTCACTCACAAGTTCGAGGTGAACTGCCTTCGTGCAAAAGCAAACGAAAATTGCGATGTAAGCTTTGGTTATCTTGTTACATCGACCCTTCCATGCCTTTAATTGTGCCGGACCAGCGTAATCCACTCCCGATCTTTGAAATGGGCGAGCCTGATTCACTCTTAATGCGGGTAGATTGCCCATTTTTTCGTGCATTTGGGTTGAATGCAACTCTTTACGGTTGATTTTAGGTGTAATATCCAATATTCCGCTCGAATGGTTGCCATCATGAGCTACTGACCGCCATGCAGTGATTTTATGTGCACTTCATGAACTAAGAGCGTGGTAAAATAGTTCTGCGCGGGTAATATTATTGGATGTCGCTGTGAATACGGGAGATCCGCGTTCTCTAATCGGCCGCCCACCCGTAATGTGCCGTTTTCGTCTATGATTGGTGATAGTCGTGCCAGTTTGCTTCCTTTGAAAATCATTTCCCCTTTTGATAATTTTAATATCTCTTCAGCGAAAAACTCTTGCTGGACAATTTTGATCAAGCGTAGTCGGGCTGACGATATTTCGCTGACCGACAGTGATCCAGACAATTTCTCCGATTTCTTCAGGCAGTTGTGAGCAAAGCGAAGGCAAAAGGCGGTAACTCGTAATAGACGCTGTAGTGAAGAAAACCTTGTGAGAAGTTCATTATAATGAAAGGCGGTAAAGTGGACGCAGAGCTGAAAAATATTTGTTAACGGGTACCCAGATGCGATCAAATTATTCTTAGTCCTTGAAATCTTTGAAGCTTTCAGTTCGAGGTCCGTGGACTGAATGTCAAGCGAAGGATGCAGTTGTTCCTTAAACGATTGCAGAAATTCCGGCCCTTGGTACCATTCTTTATGATTGCTCAGATCTTTAGGTGAAAGTCCTCTAGAAGCCATGTCCGCCGGATTGTCCTTAGATGGGATGTAATTCCAGCACTTGGGGTCTGTGAGCTCCTGGATTTCAGCCACCCTGTTGGCAACAAACGTGGTTCGGTTGTATGGAACTGATTTGATCCACGCGAGTGTGATTTGCGAGTCACACCAAGCAAATATTTTGGCATTGCTGAGTTTCATAATTTCCTTGGTATGGACTAGCAAGTGTGCTAGCAGCAGAGCTCCACATAGCTCCAAGCGTGCCAGCGATATTGTTTTTAGGGGTGCGACTCGCGTTTTGGATGCAAGAAGACTCGTTTGTGATCCCTTTCCAGTGATGACTCGAAGATAAACAGCTGCAGCATACGCCCTTTCGGAGGCATCGCAGAACCCATGGATTTCGAGGTCTGATTCCTTCGTCATATTAATCCAGCGAGGAATCTCTATATCATTAAGGGCGATTAGTTCCTCTTTAAATTTATGCAATGCTAAAATGATTGAAGTTGGAAGTTCGCTGTCCCATGTTTGATGTTCCTTCCAGATCTCTTGCATCAACATTTTACCTATGACCACGCAAGGAGAGATCCATCCCATTGGATCATACAGACGAGAGATGTCCGCTAAAATTGTTCGTTTCGATGTCGTCTTTGCGTCTGATGGATTTACTCTGAAAGAAAAGGTATCCTTCCCAGGATGCCACTGGATCCCTAAAGTCTTTATTGCGTTGTCTTCATCAAATGACAGCGGTAGCTGAACTTCTCTATCTTCAGCTGGAATTGCTGCCAATAACTTATCACTGTTGCTGGCCCATTTTCGCAATGGAAACCCTCCAAGCCTCAACATTGTTGTGAGCTGGCGTTGTATCTCTAAGGCTTCCTCTTCAGAGTCAGCTAAATGAATCACATCGTCCACGTAAAAGTGTTTTTTAGCAATGTCTGATGCAATTGGGTAGTCTGCTCGCTCATCTTCAGCAAGTTGTTGGAGTGTGCGAACTGCCAAATACGGTGCAGCGGCTGTGCCAAACGTCACTGTGTTGAGGCGATATGCTTTTACTTCCTCCCCTTCCGCATCTCTCCACAAAACTAGTTGGTATACAGAGTCTTCAAATGGAACCCAGATCTGCCTATACATTTTGTTGATGTCCGCAACAAACCCTATCTTATGTTTCCTAAAGCGGGCGATGTGATCAAAAATGTTGTCTTGTAGCCGTGGGCCAACAAAAAGATGATCATTCAGTGATGTGCCGTCGGACGTCTTACATGATGCATCGAATACAATACGTAGTTTTGTGGTGGAGCTAGATTTATTCCTCACTGCATGGTGTTGAACAAAATAATGCGCATGGGTTAACGAAGTGGGTTCTACGAGAGTCATGTGCCCTAGCACTTTATAGTCGTCTACAACGCTTTTGTACTCTTTGTAGAGCGATGAGTTTAGCCTAAATTTTCTTTCTAATTGAAGATACCTAACAAGAGCGGATTTGAATGACAAACCTAGTTTAGGACGTAACCCTTCCTTGAATGGTAGCTGAACAATATATTTACCATCTAGCTGACGCTGGTGTGTTCTACAAAAATGCATTTCACACTGTTTTTCTTACTCCGAGAAAATTTTCCTTGTAGGTACCTCCTCGAGTTCCCAAAACTTATGCATCCTGAATTCCAAGTCGGGCGTCTCCGTCATGATGTGCAAAGATGTCACCGTTTTTTGGTCGCCAGAAGATGTACAACCAGAGAGAATCCATCCGAGTTCTGTTCGTTGAGCCATGGGTGTACCTGGTTCTCCTTTAACAACACCGTCAAGTAGAATAAATGGATATATGTCGCTCCCCAGTATGACATCAATTTTGTTTGGTTTGTAAAGGTCGGGTCGGCAAGTTGAATGTTCTGGAGGTGCATCCAGTTAGACCAGAGAATGTTGTGCATAGGGAGGACTGCTGTTAGCTTGGGTAGAACCAACGCATTAAGCTGTAATGTGAAATTGTCGTTAACGTTGGAACGGATGGTGAGCGAAACCTGAGATCTGGAAACGCCGTTGTTGGTTTCCCCAACGCCTATTATGTTGGCATAGTTCGTTGTCCTTTTAAGTTTCATCAGCTGTACAGCCGATTCAGAGATGAATGACGCCTCCGATCCTGGATCAATTAAAGCCCGCAGCAACAGCGGTTGGCCTACAGCTGGAACAGCCTTGATAAGCGCAGTGGCCAAAAGGACAGCCTTTGACTGACTGTTCTTGGATGAGTACGTATTGTGTACTGCAGCTGTTTTGTTGAAGGAGGTAGGATCTTCTAAAAATGCTGGCTGTGAAGATTGAACCGTAGTGGAGACAGGTTGAAAATGTGGCAGAGTAACCAACGCTGAAGTTGAATCGTTGGCATGCATTGCGTTCGTGTTAGCTAGATCGCTTTCATGCAGCAACGAATGATGCCTTTGTTTGCATGCAGAACATGTAAAAGTGCTTGTACAGTTTTGCGTGGCATGCGAGTGTGACAAGCAGTTGATGCACAGTTTATGCCTTTTGACTATGTCCCTTTTTTTCTGTGGAGCTAATGCCTTAAATTTGTAACACTTCCTAATTGAATGCAAACCCTGACACATCTGACATTTCGAAATTATGGAATTGTGTGTACGAACTGTGACAGAGCTAAATTGCTTTGATTTTGATTGAGGGGGATTTGGTGAGGATTGTCCTAGGATTTCTAATGTTCTTGACCTCATGAGCAAGAAATCCTCTAGGATGTTGAAAGACGGATAATCTGCATACGCCGAAATATGCGATTCCCACTGACCTCGAGTGGTGATCGGAAGTTTTTGTACAGTGTGGAAAATTAAAACGTCTTCCCACGAATCTACAGTGACTCCGAGATTTTCCAGAGATTGTTTGGCCTCAATTGTGGTATCTAAAAGTGATTTGATATCGTCTGCTGATTCTTTAGATAGTTTTGGTTGATCAAACAGTAATTTAAATTGGTTATCCTTAAGTAAACGTAGGTTTTGATACCGCTTCACTAACGTTGCCCAATCTGACTCAAAGTTACCATCAGTGATGGAAGTGTTTCGAAGCATCCGTTCGGATTCACCGCTTAAATTAGCCTTCAAATAATGCAGCTTCTGAACATCGGATAAAGAAGGATTTTTGCCTACCAAGCTTTCAAATAAACCTTTAAATTCAGGCCACATTTGAAAGGAACCCGAGAATGTAGGGATCTTAATCGGGGGGAGCTTCACATCAACCAAAGGGGCTTTCGCTCCTGCTATTGAATTATTAAGAAAACTCTGAGTTTGATTGGGATTTTCGGAGGTACATAACTGCTCCTTTAAATCGGAGGAATATGTGTAATAGATCTCTTTTAATTTGTGAAATGTTAGCGACTCAATGTATTTGACTTTAGCCTCTTCACTAGGAGCAGCAACAATTTTTTGATGAAGTGCCCTAGCTTCATCAAACCCTTTCTCCAAATTCTTTAATCGCGCCTCAGCCATGAAGATAGATTTTGATGATTTACTAAGCTCTTTATGCGCTTTATTATCAGCTTCGAGTTCACTCCAGATATTTTGAATTGAATCGATTAAATTTGAGATCTTAGATTTACTCATTTTGCAAGAAAGACGAAAAGCAGAATAGAAATAGCAGAATTGCACCCAGAATAGCACCCAACACACACGATAATATTATATTATAATAATAATATATCACGAAGATCGATAAATTAATGATAATTATCTTATTAAAATGCCACACACCTGATTATAAGCGTTGCTCCCGCGCTGCCCCAGCTTCTCGAACTCCAGCAGATGTCCTCAGTAAGCGCCAACGATCAACCGAACCGAATTTATGTTGATATTTGAGTGCACAAGACGAATTATTCACAATTAAAATTAGTGCCACGCACTGAATAAAATAGTTTTAGATTGTCCAGATTCAGATCCGACTATGAAGGACCATATGTTTCGCACGAAAACTAGCATAAAGAAATATATTTTTTAAGACTATAAGTGCCGATTCAGAATCCAGTTCAAAAAAACTTAAATAAAATGCAATTATTTTAATTCCGAACTTTATTGTATAAATTGCAAGTGCGGTCACTCTGTTGGTTTGACTGGGAATGCCCAACCATTCGCCGCATTTGTCATAACGACACCTTCCTGGTCCAGCTGTTTCTTGAAGGCATATTTTCTGGTCAATGACCCATTGCGGTCCTTTGCGGAAATTGTTAAAGTCTTAGCTGCTACCGCATAGCGTATTTGGTTTTTCGTTGACCAGCGAGTGCATACATCACCAACACACGCTTATGTGCTAATCGCCACTGCAGAATTCACTCATTGGGCGGGGCTAATTGTCGAAAGCATATCATTTTTTATATGAACCCCTCCCATGCTAGCGCCTCCACAGCTAATGTGTTGCGGCTGCTTGTGGTCTT
The DNA here is from genome assembly GCA_949129095.1 of Volucella bombylans. Lineage (NCBI taxonomy): Eukaryota > Metazoa > Arthropoda > Insecta > Diptera > Syrphidae > Volucella > Volucella bombylans. The sequence continues at coordinate 99,142,335 of OX422143.1, read as the reverse complement.
CTCTGAATGCCCAATTTTGCTGTGCGTTACGTCAGCTGATGCGTGTTTGCCGTCGGCCTTTTGAAATTGGTAAATGCCAGAGGGAAAAATTCAGCTTGTAAGAAGCTGATTTCCTTGATTGCAGAACAATGTTTGTTGCATTGCAACAGCTGAAGAGTTGCGAACTAAGAGAGAACGAGCTCTCTCAGGCGCTCTCGGCGCTGCCTGGACCTTACTAAGGCTAATTGGGTCAACTACACAGAAGTGATGAATACAATATACTCGTATGCACACCTGGATACCCAATCGATCACCTGCGATAATATTGTTAACTTACGAGTAGATAGGGCGGTAGAAAATATTAGTAAGGCACTAACAATGGCGTTCGAGAAAGCTTGTCCGGCTAATAGAACACCTAAAAGGGCTCAACCAAAATGATGTAATAGGGAGATAGGTTTAAAAATAAAAGAGGTCAGAAAACTCTATAAAATGACGAAGCTTTTCAGGAGTAACATTACATGGAAGAAGTAATACGAATGTAAAAAAACAATCGAAGTACCTAGTTAGAAAGTCAAAAAGGGCTTCATGGCAGAAGTAATGCGAATCTATTCCGGTCAAAGGCGAGGTTTCGAGGTTACGCAAAATGTTGGTGGAAACCCATTTTCCTGGATCCACATTATCATTTGACCTTGGCATGCTACGACACACACACTGAGAACATTAATTTCTCTCTCTCCGAAGAGAGAGAATTTTAATAAGAGGAAAATTTTATTTATAGGAATAAATACCGGTACGGATGGTATTCTACCGATTATGCCGATTATGCAAAAAATTATGGAAATTCTTAGACACAGTCTAAAAACAGGGTAGGAGGAATCAAGCAAGAAATCGACTAAACGCTATCCAAGAGATATGCTAACGAGATTACAAATGATTTCATGTCGGACTATAGGTACATCGAATTCAAAATTGATGCGATAATTCGACTTTATTGCAGACCACAAATGGAGTGCAAAAGCACGCTTTAAGGAGTGTCTATTCATGCTCAGAACAAAACAAGAGGTAGAGGAAACTATCTAGAGCCTCAACGGTGCTCTCACCAAGTGTTAAAAAGGTTGAGCAGAATAGTCGAGCTTCATGTGTAAAACTCTGCTTTTCGAATGCATTTTTTGCCTAAAATTTAACATACGTACAAACGCAGAAGATCGTGCAAGACTACGCTTCACATCTAGTGGGGAGAATCCAAAGCGCGGTCGACAAGAAGGAGTACGTGCTAGGCATTTTCATCGACATTTATGGTGCTTTCGAATGTGCAACTTTTTGACGGCATATCGTACTCTACCAGACAAGAAGGCGTTAACAAACTGCGGATATTAACCGCGACTACCTCTACTCTGAGCATCGAGCTTACCGGGTAGTAGTAGGCTGAGTAAGGTGAAGGACCCTCTGGAAGTTGACCACACAAGTCCTGAAACTAAAGGATACTCATCCCTTCCTCTTCTAACTTTCTTCCTTCCATCCCTCTCCTTTCTCCCCTGGGCCGGATCAAAGTGTAATAAACCCTGTGCCAAGAATCGGCCTGCCTGAGGGCGCAGTATTTTTAGCTCAGTATTTTCAAAGATTTCAAAGATCATGAAGGGAGTATCCGGCCAGCCTTATCTGTATACAGCGAATCTCTGTACGGATGGACCTAGATTTCTCCGCTACTCATGGGATCCCTTATGGAAACATTTAATACAAAATTCCAGACCGGTGCTCTTTCTATACAGGCGGTAATATGGTAACTACACCATCAACCGGCAAGCCTCCTGCAATGCCAAGAAAAGGCAAAACTGTGGTAGGCCAAGGGGCACCTTCTCCAAGCAAGCGCAACGAGCCAAACAATAAACACACAATAAGTGACAAGATTGGGACAAGCCATAGTAATACCACTTCGTCCACCCAAAGCAGCAGTAAGTTTGTAATAGGCCACAGTCTTAGTGCTGCTACTAAAATTCCTCGCTCAAAAGAAGCATCAGCTTCGGCAAGGCGAAATGACGCACACATTATCAAAACCCATTATTAAAACGCAGTATCTATTCTGGAGATCGATAGAACTGCCAATATGAGGAACAAGATAAAGTGGGCCAACAACATCCTAGAAGACGGATTACCTACTACTCCCAAAACGTTTAAAAACTCCTCCAAGCGCTAGACGTCATTGGACGAAATCGTGCTGATTTCCAAAAGACTCATAATTAAAAACGCCAAATCTGCGCTTCAGTTGTTATCAATAAGGAATCCTTTAACCCTCTGGCACAGACTAAAGGCATGATTCGGTTAATATTCGAGTCTGTAACTGCAACCTATAAGCAACATGCTACTGCTTTAATCGAAACAGGAAATACCTCCTCATATCTTGGAGCGCCAATATCCTTTCCCCAAATATGGTTGATTGCAGCAATGATGTTACAGTTTCCCTAGATTAAACTCCACCACTACAAAAAAAGGTGTCTGCCGCACTCGTTCTGCGTTTATCCAAAGACGCATAAAATATCAACCCAATCCAGGATTCTTAAATTGTGGAAGGCGTGGTTCGTAGACTTGGGGCACCTGAATATGTTTCGCTCTATAAAAAGGCAAAGGTAAGGTCTGAACTTGAATATTAGTCAAAGGTAACTTAAATGTATCCTCGTTTCCTAATCCCAGCGACCCCGACATAACTGTTGTAAGACTGGAGACTGCCAAAGACACCCACCGGCTGGCATCGGTATATTTTAGCCACGACTACGTGGTCCCTGTCTCTAGTGTTGTGCTGGAAGGCAAAAAGCCAATCTCGTCATTGGGTGCGATAGCAACGCACATCACAAGGTATAGAGTAGTACCGACACTAACAATATAGGTAGGTCACTTTTTGATTATATTGTAAATACCAGTACTAGCCTCATTGTTTGCAATATTGGCAATGAGCCGACCTTTATAACTAAAAACCTACAAGAAGTGCTAGATATCACCCTTCTCTCCTACAACATCACTCAAATGATAACGAACTGGATAGTATCGCCTAAACACTCCTTTTCAGATCACAGATATATCCATTCCGGGACTTTTAAAACTTCTCTCCTCTGAACTCTTAAGTTCCTCATCTAACACCAACGAGCCTGACATCAAAGTCAAGAATTTTATTCTGGCTCTCAATCAGGCAATGGCTGTTTCCTGCTCTCATATTCATCCTAGAGACAAGAAAAAGGACCGCTTAGGAACGATTCCAAGAAACTTTTCAACCTAGCAAAAAGCACAAGAAATGTGACAGACTGGGACTCATACACAAAATCCCGCAAAATATATCAAGAAGAACTAAGGCAAAGCGGCGATCCTGGATGTCAATCTGTAGCAAAATAACATAAACCTCCGGAGCATTGCGTCTAAGAAAAATTCTCTTTATCAATCCCTCGATACAAAGGACTTCCACCTACCCAGCATTCTCCCAAAGAAGAAAACTCCACTTAGGAGCATTCTTCTACGCTTCTTCAAAAGCTCAAATTGGTTCCGAGAGTAGGAGGATGACGGATCCACGTGATATAACAATGAGCGAATAGGCCTAAGTGTGTTGATTTTTCTTTCCAACAGCCACTCTAACCTAACCTAGCCTAACCTCCACCAATATGTGATGGCAGTAGTTAACAAGGTTGGCGCAAGCGGCGTCCTGTCTCCACAACAATGAAGAATGTTTATCGACTTTCTGCCTAGTTCTAACGCCTATCGTCAGGCATATCCAGGTAATATTGTTGCTTTACGTTGATTGACACGATCAACGATGGCTGCAATGGAATTGGACTTTCTGTCAATCCTATCAAAACTGAGGTTATTTTCTTTACAAGAAGGAAGAAGCTGATTGGTCTGACTCATCTAGTTATCCGTTTCTCCCATGAAGATAAGAATTCGGGTGTATTCCTGGATAACAAACGTCTTTGAATTAAACATGTTTTTTCGCAGTACAAAGGAGCTTTCGGCTAGGCATGGAGCTTGTCCCAGAGAAAGTTTTCTGACTCTACACGGATATGATAACACCAATTTGTCGATTGCCCAACGGAACAAGCTTTTATGAAAATACGTCAATGCTACTTTAAGCATATTAAGCTTGTTCGAGAATGTAGTCAGAAGGCTGGATTCACTGATTCTTGTTTGGGTTCTAACTCATAATAGGATCAAGGGATGTGAAATCGCTGATAAACATGCCAACCAAGTCTCAGAGGAGAATTTCTCAAGACCGAAAACTTAGTAAAGACTGCCAGCGCATTCGATTAAGGCTAGAATTGGCAATCGAGTTTCATGTGAACGTAACTGCAGATGGCATGACTCCTTTGTTTGCCAGATGACCAAATAACGACTGTAAGAGATCGGTAGCCACCGCCATAACAGGGCACTACGTGAAGTACCTAAGTTTGCTAGGCATAAGTGACAGAACATCCTGTGACTCTTGCTGTCAAAATAATATCGACACCGTGGGGCACATTCTCTGCGAATGACAGGCTTACGCTCTCGTCGAAGCGCTTATTCATCTTTTCAATAAGGACATAATAATTTTGTATTTAAATAAAACACAAAATAATTGACATATCCAGGTGCAGTACACACGTTAGATCTAAATATAGAATTCGAACGAGCACGTTTGCAGCGATCGATTCTTTGGAGCCAATTTTCCACCACTCTTCTGCACATATCGGCCGGAAAGATGGAAATTTTGCTTTGTATATTATTCCTGACCTCATACAACATTGTTGGCTTGTTGGCTTGTTGGTTTGTTGGCTTGTTGGCTTGTTGGCTTGTTGGCTTGTTGGCTTGTTGGCTTGTTGGCTATTTGGCTTGTTGGCTTGTTGGCTTGTTGGCTTGTTGGTTTGTTGGCTTGTTGGCTTGTTGACTTGTTGGCTTGTTGGCTTGTTGGCTTGTTGGCTTGTTGGCTTGTTGGCTTGTTGGCTTGTTGGCTATTTGGCTTGTTGGCTTGTTGGCTTGTTGGCTTGTTGGCTTGTTGCCTTGTTGGTTTGTTGGCTTGTTGGCTTGTTGGCTTGTTGACTTTTTGGCTTGTTGGCTTGTTGGCTTGTTGGCTTGTTGGCTTGTTGGCTTGTTGGCTTGTTGGCTTGTTGGCTTGTTGGCTTGTTGGCTCGTTGGCTTGTTGGCTTGTTGGCTTGTTGGCTTAACGTAACCTTATAAAAAGAAATGCAACGGCTTTAAAACGCATGAGCGAAGTGGCCATTCTGCCATACCATTTCTCCAGATTACACGATTACCGAACTTCCCATTCAATAGATCAATTGTTTGAAAAGCTGTGTGGCATGTGGCACCATCTTGTCGGAACCACATATGTAAAGTCCATCCAATTCTGACCAAAAATAGTCTTCCAATATGACACTATAGGGAACTCATTTTCATCGGCGAAAAAGTGTTCGTTAAGTTGCCAAATAAAATCAACGGCGTGTATCTGTAAATTTCTATCAATCATACGAGTATAAGATCTCACTTTTCCTTCTCTGCTATAAAAACGTAGCCGAATTAGGGGTTAACATATTTTCCAATGTAAAATTAGCCCACTTAAACAACAAAGACAAGGACTAAAAGACAATTTTTTGAACACATAGATGTATTATAATGCCTGAATAAACTCAAGTGCAATTATAGCCTTCAAAACAAGTAACCTTCTTTACCTTTAATTCCTTTCAGTAGGATATTTCCCATTTCACCACCCGAACTTCAGTATGAAGGACCTTTGAATTATTTGGGGCATTGTACATGCAATAATAGCCCATACTGGAAAATAATTCAACAAAAACTCCTTCACCATCTCTGTGTTCTGGTCACACATTCATAATTTTCCTAAAATATTATTTGTATGCTTGTGCCCGACAGCACAAGTACCACAACCCGAAACAACAGCCCTTCGAGAGAGAGGAAGAAAACAAAACAAAAAAAAAAAAAAAACAACTTCTGATGACCTCGTTTCCTGTCCGAAAACACAAAGGCAACAGCACCATCTGTCTGCTCCCATAAAGAAGCCTTTAGGACCAATTGAGGAAAACAGGACAAGGCAGTAATCTAATAAAGGAGAGAATGAGATCAAAAAAAGAAAAATGAAAATAAAAACAAAAGCTAAGGCTTGGTGTGGTCATCCATTTTAGGGCTGAGCTTTGATAAATCACTTACCAGGTGATTGCTGCACATTTCATTTTCGGTTATTGCCCATAAATTATTCAATAAAAATAAACTCAAAAATTAAGGTGATTTAACGCTGATGTACCTTCATTTTACCCACTCCAGCCCCATTCGTCCTCGTCACAATACTTTCCTGAGCCCGGAAGTGATATATATCCTCGGCTATATTCATGAAATTGCGTAAATTTTTTTTATACAACAAAGAGAAACTCTGTCGAAACCGGTGAACATAACTGAAATGAAAGTTTGCCCACACCCCCAAAAGTTGCTCCTTTTTAGAGCTTCGTTTTATACACATTAGTCTAGACTTAAATTAATTAAGGGCAACAATTTCCAGGCACGAGAATAAGCGCAAAGTAACTTAGCATACCTCGCAGCTTTTCTTGCTTTTCTTCTTTTCTGTCTTTAGCCCTTGGGAACGTGCAATTATTCCATAGCAACAGTCACGAATTGCTGAAAATAAATCACCTGGAGGCAGCAGCTGCATGCTGTGTGCACGGAGTAGCGGCTCCGCAATGAGAAGAAAGCGTGAAATATGGCTTAAGTGGAGCGTGGAAGCGTTCCTCCTCTAGTGGATGTGCTATAGATTTACGCGCAAGAAAGAAATAATTTCCGCTGTCAGTCAGATTTTGAGTGATTGTCAGGCTTATTCACGGATGCTAGTACTCTTGTGTATTCATACGATTTACGAATACATATGTAGTGGAGGCTTCTTGACATAAATAGGTTGTTAAAAACTGGAAGTAGAGTTATCCTTTATCGAGGCAGGTTGGATTTTGTTACGCATTAACTAGTTAACATCTACTCAACCTGAATCGAATTGATGAGATGATATAACCATGACAACGACTGTCAGCATGTTTTCGAATAGGAGGATGTAACATATTATACTTGGCCTGTGGTAGTTGCTGAAATTTAGTTTGAAATGACGCTGATGCTGAAATAAACTTATTTTATTATTGGATTAGAGAAAATACAAAAACAAATCAAAAATGTGTATTTGCTCTCATACGCTTACACATATAACATACAATATTCTTGGTATGTAATCGTAGCTTGGTTGTAGATAAAGGGTTTTCCAACAGGGACTTGACAACTTTGAATTTAATTTGTGAACGCACTCTTTCACTAATCATCAAACTGTCATTGTCAATTTAAACAATAAACTCAACATTTTCATCATGGTAAAGTACACGAACGAGCAACGTCTGCAAATTATAAAAATTTTCTACCGAAATTCGGAGTCGGTGAATACAACTTTAAGAGCGTTAACTCCAATTTTCGGTCGTAATTCTCGCCCTAGTAGACAGGCAATAACAAGTTTAGTACAAAATTATGAGTCTACATATTCGTTGTGTGATGTTTATGTGTCAGTGAGACAACGGGTTGGTCGAAGTGTCGAAAATATCGCTGCCGTTCAGGCGTCCGTAGCAAACGATCCCAATCGGTCAATTCCACGGCGTTCTCAAGAATTGGGCATCGCTGACACCACATTATGGCGTATTTTGCGTAAGGATCTTGGTTTACACCCATACAAGATCAAGCTGACTCAAGAATTGAAGCCGATGGACGATTTGAAGCGACGTACGTTCTCCGATTGGGATCTGGAGAAGATGCGCCAAGATGATGAATTTCATCGCAAAATCATCTTCAGTGACGAAGCTCATTTTTGGGTCAATGGGTTCATCAATAAGCAAAATAAGCAAATAAGCAAATTTCGCATTCATATATTTCGAAGAAAATATTATAAGGTTAAATGTTCACAGTGATTGGAGAAATTGCAACTTCTGAAATAGATTGATGATGATAATTGTGATGTGCATGAACACACTGCATCTTATTTCTCAAGGGCAGGCTCTTGGTAGTTGCATACATGACCACACCTCCTTATTCCAAAGGAATTCGTACCATTTAATAAAAGCAACTAGGAAGGGATCAAATATTGGCACCCTCAGTTTTGTATCGAAATATCATATATAAAACTAAAAAGCAATCAAAGCTTACGTATATAGTCCTGCTTAAGTAAATACACAGCAAAGTATAATTTGTATGTTCAGTAGCGGAAAGGCGACGATTTAACTTCAATTCAAGGTTACAATGTCTTAGAAATACTACTTTTATGAACTACAACTACAGACCTATCTCACTACTCTCTTTTATCTCGAAAACTTTTGGGAAAGCTGTCAAAAATAGAATTCTGCGGTTTCAGTCCCATGCAATATGGCTTTAGGGCGGGACTCTCTACTGAAGATGTTTTTATGGGTTTCTGTTCGATTATAAATAAAGGCCTAGATGCGAAAAAAAGTTGTGCCGGTCTGTTTGTTGACATAACCAAGGCTTTTGATATGGTAAACCATACAATTCTCTTGAAGAAATTACATCGGGCTATGTTTCGAGGAGTTATTTACAGTTGGCTGGAATCGTATCTCAAAGATAGAAAGCAAAAAGTTAAAATTGGAGACTGTTTTAGTGATAATAGGATTATTAAACTAGGTGTACCCCAAGGGTCTGTATTGGGCCCTACTCTTTTCCTAGTCTACATAAACTCCCTGCTTCTTCAAACTTTTGCAGGAAAAGTTGCCGACGTTCTTGGAATCGCCTACGACTCTGTTAGCCACCTCCAGCTAGTAGCTGTTCTAAACTATGATGTACACTTATTGTCAGCAATAAAACGAAACTAATGTTTTTCAGCCTTAGGTTGCAGGCTGTGTCGGACCTTGATTTTATCTTTCATGCCGCTAATTGTACTCGCCACAAAGTGTTGGTTTGCACGTGCAATGAAGCTTCTTCTAAAACTGTGTTTGATGTGGATATAGCGTATCATGCGAACTGTAACCTAGGGGTTACTATTGATCAAAATATGAATTGATCTGATCATATTACAAACCTAAAATAGTATCTTCGTTCCTGTATCCGTAATTTGTTTCATTTTCGTACATACTGCACAAACAATAGTTTAAGAACTGTCTACTTCGGCATATTTCACTCAAAACTACAATATAGATTAGGATGTTGGGGAGGTACTTTCCGCACGAAAATCCAGTCTCTACTTGTTTTGCAGAAATGCGCTATAAGAACGATTTGCGGTGTTCCTTGACTCAGCCGTTCCATGGCACTCTTTAGGAGCCTGAAAATCCTGTCGGTAAGACACCTGTATTACTACAAGGTGCTTAACATTTTCTTTATGAGAAGTGGTTATTTGCAGAGCCCGAACTCTGATGCCCGCAGTCTACGCAGCGACATTGGATCCCTAGTAAACACACTTTATTTCCGAACCACTCATTTTAGAGACTTCTACTCCGTCGTAAGCTTTAAATTATTCAATAGTCTTCGTGTTTCGACTCACGTACTTAAAACAAAATCAAAAATTGGTTTCTAAGTTTTAATCACAATCAAAATGAAGTTTTGCTGTCCTACGTAATTTAATTTTATTTAATGCTATTTCTAAGCTTTCTTTAATTGTTGTTCAAACGTCAAAATATCACTTCCATCTTAATTTTATTATCTACATGAAATTCTGCTGATGTGGCATTCAACACTATTTGAATTCTAAATACGAATGTCACTGCGTATTCCTAATTTAATACATTCCTTAATTGTTTGCACAATAGTTAGAATTAACCTGCACATTTATTACTCTAAGAATATTAAATAAAAATAAATAAAAACTGTTTAACGGCGATGGTGGTCAAAATACTTCTGTCAGGCAGTTACCTTAGATTGTAAAAACCATGCACCAGCTAATCTGTAAGATATGCCAGAAGCATAGAATCTCAGCATTGTTTGTCCGATTCACAAGGAATGAAACACTTTTGGCTGCACTAACAATGGAGTAATAAGTCTCCTACTCGTAAATATCATATATAATATATTTTCAGGCATATTATGTGAACATCTGAGACCATCCATGAACAATATGGTGCGGCTTCAAGTACAAAATCGATCAAATATTCACACTACTGCAGATCTTGGAAAAGACGCGGGAATTTCAGATTGACACTCACTATCTATATGCCGACTTAAAGCCTGCATTTGACAGCGTGCATAGATACGAGCTATACATCGCCATGTCAAGTTTTGACATCCATGCCAAACTTTTCAGTCTGTATAGGATTCGGTAAACCAACTTCAGGATTTTCACTTCACGGTTTTGATAAGCATTATCGGTGTTTGTGTTTTTTGTGTTTGTTTGTAATTATGACCAGATAATACAGAGTAGGTATAGCAAATATACGCGTGCTAAGAAGTAATCACTTCTCTGCGTACGGGCACATCTGTAAATACAAACCAACTGTTTTGGCACTTAGTGAAAAATAAGAAGATCCTCGCCTACACATCTCAGATCACTCAGATCTGAAGCTATCTCGCTACGAACTAGCGCCATACTTTATTTCTCACCGCGGTCTGGCTACTTACGTGCGTTGTGATGTTGCTTGCTAAACTCCACCATAAAGTAATCCCTGTTCCAATCCGGAATTAAACTTACAGCAACGAAAGCAAATTATACACTACTGTTTTATATACTGATGCCCCAAACTGGACACAGTTAATAAGTTTGATGCGGTGTATGACACCATACAAAGAATTGTATCCCTATATCCTCACACTGAATTCGTCATTATGGGCGATTTCAATTTATACAATTCTGCGTGGTTTCGACATTCTGGATAGACAACATACGAAGGACGATGTGTTGAGATCTTCACTTCGGAAAATAACTTGACACACCTTGTAAATGAGCTCACGCGAATACCAGACGTTGATAATCATACCGTCAACGCCCTATTTCGAACTTTTCACAAGGTCGATGTGCTATTCCCTCTAGGCTCGTTAAACCACTGTGTTATATAGGCTAATTTCTCGTAGACCTACCATACAGCTAGAGAAAAGATTTCTAAAAGAACCGTATGGAAATACGAGAAAGCCAATTGGAGCGGTCTTAACAGCTTCTTTAGGAATTTTAACTGGTCGTTAAGCTTCCTCGATAACGACGTGGGTGCCGCTGCTAATATAATCACTAACACCATTCTCCTTGGAATGAGATCCTTTATCCCTTATCGAATTAAGAGTATCAGACCAAAAGAAAAGGCATGGTACGACTCGAACAGTAAAGAGGCTGTCAGTGTTGGAGAAATGTTTTGTTGGTCCTACAAGGTCAACTCGACTGAGTAAAACCGAAAAAATTGTGTGGAATTTCAATAACATCAAAAACTGAGGCAAAAAATACTACCTATACAATGTCCCAAAGGTAGTAAAACTTGGTGGTCGTTCGTCAAAAACATTAGAAATTCTAAATCATTCTCCACCCCAACGCTAATTTCTAATGACATTCCAACTGTCAGTTGTTTTGACAAGGCCACTTTGCGGCTAGCTTAGCACTCCCAGATTGCGCCTTGTCCCCGTCGTTTCAGAACATGCAATTCAAGTTGTCCTGGATGGTTTCAAGTCTGATATTCACTTAATAAATGCTGTTGTACCCCAGGACTCCATTCTGTCTTCAACACTCTTTTAAACCTTCATTAATGATTATTATTATTATTATTTCGAGGGATCTTTACAAATGAATTTGTAAAGTCCGGAATTTTCACGCCGGGGTACTATGCCCATGTGGCGCTACTATGCCCACAGCACGCGGTGTACCGAGTTCCCATGTGGTCCCCCATCTAGGTACTTACCGCGCCCACATTGCTTGATTTCGGTGATCTAGTGGTGTTCTGTCACCGACACTCTTTTTAATTTTCATTAATGATCTCTTGTCTGCTATTTCTAATCCAATATATTCCTTTGCTGACGACGGTACTCTCTGCTGTCCATAATTGTTCCCGGACTCACGTCCCTGTTCTTCGGCTGTAAAACGGGAACGACAGTGTATGTTAATCACATTAAATTCCGATATTAGCATTATAACTAATTGGGGAACAATCAACAGAGTGGAATTTAATGCTAAATCCAAATCTAAATACCCAGTCGTTCTCCGTAAATGGAACTTGCGTTGTTGAAACCGAAAAACTTTCCATTCCCGGTAAGCGTGTTAATGACAACTTAGGTTGGAATGACCACATATTAGATGTCGCCAACAATTTTGAGAAATATCTAAGTTTCCTCAAGCGATGTAAGAAATACTTCAGCCCCTCTGATCAGGCCTGAATATAGTCTTGTTACTCTTGTAACAATTGAATTATAATAAAACTCACTTGAGATTGAAATTAAATTTGTATTTTATTTTTATTAAATTTGACACTAGTATTCAAAGCTGACTCCGGAAATAGAATGCGCCATTTACTTATAACTAAAGTAAAGACTAAGCTTACGGTAAATACTTACGACCTAATTCGTGCTCTCCAACTCTATCTTCTTGAAAAGATAATGTTGGGTAGAGAACGTAATTTGTATGAGCCCTTTTGCACGCTTGATGCTTGATGCTCAAACGACAAGCGTGACAAGGTTACATACTCAGGGGAATTGGGAAGGGCACTTAATTATGTGACACCTCCCCCGCTAAGAGTTTTTGGTACACCAATAATAAGTTAATAGATATCAAAGAGAATAATAATATCAAATAATCGTCAACGCAAACAAATTCAAATTGTAATAAAGGTCCAATTTATAAATAGATAGCAATCCAAAGAATTCGACATTTTTCTTAACAAAAATTCGGTACAAGTTTATAGAAAGATAATTATAAGTTTAATATTTGTTTAATTTTTTTGTATTTGTATTTATACATTAATAGCGGACCCGGCGAACTTCTTCTTGCCCCAATTTAACGCCTTCAGATAAACTCCAGAGTGATAATAAAATACAGATAGTTCAAATTTCAATGTGATCTATTTAAATGGGTGATTGTCATCGCAAAAGCCAAATGAAAGGGGAACTGAATCCGCTTGAATTGGAATGGAAGATCAGTTCGCGTACCGCTGAACAATTTCGGATGATTTAGATTCCACCTTCAGCTGTAAATTATGCGGCGGAGCTCCTGGCACATCAAGCAAGTTTAAAAATTCCATCGGATACGAATGCAGTTCTCCAGCGATTGGACTTTGAATAATGAAATTCAAGCTATCGACGTCCTTATTCTTCGCTGCTAGTATTGTCCGTTCACTAATCCAATAGAGATTTTTAATTTTGTGCAATGCCAGGGAACACTTTGGTGAAGAGTTCCTCCTTCGACGATGTGAACTCGCAAAGATTTGCCGGGAACGATATCAATCCAGTCGAAATATAAACGGGGAATGTGGCCATTGCCAAGCGCCAGCAGTTGTCTCGAGAATTCAGTAGCCGATGGTTCGTTTTCTCACGTTCGTGGTTAATTTTAACCTCTTGACATGTCGCCACAAGTTAGTCGATTTCAGGCTTGCATTAAGTTCAACGGCAGCAGTAGATTCCGGGATGACGGAAGCGTTTGACGAAAATCTCCGGAGAGCACTATCATAGCCCCACCAAATCGTCTCGAATCACCTCGTAAATCCTTCATCGTTCGGTAAACTGTCTACAAAGCTCGCTTATGTGCCATCGTGCATTCATCCCGAATGATGATTTTGCATTCTCGCATCAATTTCGCTGTAGCCGAATTCTTGGTCATTGTGCACGTTGGCTTGTCAACCGTGAGAAGATTCATAGGCAGCTTCAAAGCGGAATATGCAGTTCGATCGCCTTCCAACAATCTTGAAGCAATGCCAGAGGATGCAACAGCTAAAGCAATTTCAGATCTTGACCGAATTGTTAGCAGAATCAACGAAATGATGAATGTCTTGCCTGTCCCACCGGGAGCATCGAGAAAGTAAATGCCTCCCATTCCATCGTTAACAACCTTCACCAGCGAATCGTACACGTTCTTCTGCTTGGCATTCAGCAGCGGCACATTTGTTCGGACTCTTTCAGCCAGCTCATCTCGATCATAGTCTTGCTCCCGTTGCAATTCGCGATTGAATACATCCCCAATGTCGACAGCAGACTGACGCACATGAGCACTCACATGTCTTCGATCAAAACTAACGCTTCGTTGCGCATCTCGTCGTTAATTTCAAGATCGAAATTCGAAGTTATCGTGCGAACTCTGTGCAAAATGTCGTCAGCCATCTCGTCCTTGTATTTGTCCCACAATGCGGTCGGTTTCGACGAATGACATGTGGCTATGATGATCGCAAACAATGTACGAATTTAATTCGCTGGCACAGAAACAGTTGCATCGGCGAGCGTTGAGTCCCAATGTGTATCGTTTTCGAGCAAATTCAAACGTTGACAAGCCTCCAGAAAAGTGGCGGACAGCAAACCATCCACAGTACGCATGGAATCGAAGGATGTAGAGCCTCTAATGTTCACCAAACGTAAGGAAAGATAGAAGCATTCGTCTTGAAGTGGATGAACTGTGTATCTTCGTCCGAGGGCATCAGTCGAATAGACATCAGCGAAGCCAACAACAGCATCACCTTTCTTCCAGCGTTCAAACTTCTTCGATGCAGCGTTCCATGTATAATAGCATGGCATTTCCGAATAGAATAGAGTCCTTGCGAACGGATCGCTTTCGCATGTCGAAAAGAAATTTGTGAATGTTGTCACTGGTGGTCGAACTGCCAAATGCCGTTGTCATTTGGAGAACGACGTCGATGCAATGGATATCCGTCGAATCCACTGATTGTGTCAGCCACCAACGCAAGGGAAAACGCTTTGTGCAATTCCCGTTTTCCATACACGGTGAGTCTGGGCTGTGGAATGTAGCTCCGGATCAGTTTCTGGATCTGGTATTTCGGCAGAAATGATCAAATCAATGATCTGGTCGGATCTTCTCGAACATCCAAAGCTGAATGTGTGTATATGGTAAACCACACTTCTGCAATTCAACCGAGTACATCCAACAACGGAGTACGCCAAAAACCTTCAGCTTAACGAGGTAATCCATGAGTACTAGTGTCTGATTTTTTAACGTAAACCACCTGTCATGGAGACTTAAAATATGTTTAAGGGATGCCCATACATCCATGGGAACAAGGATACGCCTTACCATCGCTCTGCCGGCTTCCTGAGATACCAAATCGAAACTGTGTTGCCGGTACAAGTTCCACCCTTGGTATGAGTCGAGGAGGACCTAAAACCTCTTACTGCTCTTAGGGTCGCAGCACCCAGTACTTACTGCAACTCTACATTGGGTCAACCAAAGGAAAACCCTTCCCGCGACTTTAGGCTTAAACCACAGCCACCATGATCCTCCCACAAGGGGGCCTACCTTTTCAAGTCAAGCCCGGACCGAGATCCGGGGGGTCCTGACTAACTTGGTACCGTGATTTAAGTCCTGGTAGGGACTACCGGTGGTCCAGCCGCCAACAAGACCTATGACCGGCAACTTGTGACTGATCAAATCGTAGCAACCTTCGGTAGTTTTCCCAAAATTTTCTTTCGTAAAAACTTTCTCCTGGCAATTATGAACAACTGAAAACAAATGTGAGCCAAATCGGCTCAGCCGTTCTCAATTGATGAACTACTGTACATTTTTCACACCATTTTTATGTATATAGAAGATATATAAAAGTTATTATTTTTATTATTATAAATACGAAATTGATGTGTGTGTATGTGTGTGTATGTGTATGGGATAGAAAATAAATATAATAATAAAATCAAAGAGAAACCGTAAAAAAAGATTCAAATATTATAAAAATCCAATGTAATACAAAATCAATCCCAAACAATTCAGCATATTTCATTACATAAATTCAATATAAGTATAAAATTATTATAAGTTTACAATAGTTAATATTAATTAGATACTAATCTTTATTCTAATCTTTATGGAGATGTTTGTTGGTGCTTAAAAACTCCAACCGGGAAGAACTTTCACATCGAAAGCTCCAACGATCTCCGGGTCGTTGCTGCCGACACACAACATGAAGAAGAAATCGACATCGACAGAATTTAGTTTTCAATTATTTCTGCTTTTTGTTTAAATGCATAATTATTATTTTCATTTAATTTCATGAATTTTAAGGCTGAATGAATCTTTGTTATTATTACATACTTCATTATTCAATAATTTTATTAACTTTTTACATTTTTATATAGGTATCTATAAATGCTCTCTTCTATTTCTCTGCCCTTCCTTCTTTTTTCTTGCTATCTACTATATATTTTTTACTATATATTTGTTTGCTGGATGAGGATGTGGAAATATGTTCAATAAATTGTGGTGCTGTTGGCGGTAGGTTAATTGAGAATGTTTGACAACAACAGTATTTTTAATCATAACCACGGTGTAAATGCTAGATCAACTTTGTGTCTGTTAAATGTTCTGTCGAAATACAAGAATGGTTTCAATGTATGACATATAAACGCTCAAAGTCTTAACCAGTCAGTCGTTCGCAGATCTCCATAGAGAAAACACGTGTCTCGGCTTTTCACAGTGAAAAAGAAACCAAGTCAGTTTTTGTTTTCATATAGACAATTGATCAAAAACTTGCTAGTTGACTCGACAGCCAAGTGGGTAGCGGCGTCGGTGATTAAACCGTGGGACGCGGGTTCGATCCCAAGCCAAACTTGAAACTTTTTTTTTTTTGTTTTTATTTGTCACAAATTGTGTAAATAAATACTATTATCAAAAAAAACCGTTCAGGAAAGAACGCGATGGATGGTGGAGAGCGTTCCGCTCTTCCCATAACGGGAGATGCAAAACGCAACAATAGTGTTGCCGGTGCCGTGGCGAAAGCCATTAAAAGGAGGAGGAGTCTGAAATCCCCTCCTAATGTAACAAAAAAAAGAGTAAATGCCGTTCTGTCAGAGGATGATGAACATTATTCGGGGGGCAATAACAAGTTTGCTTCTCTAGCGGCATCCGAATCGGAAGATGAGGATGAAATGTTAAAAGAACTTAGCAGCAGCATAGCAAAGCTGCAAGAAAAAATGCTTGCTGTTAAGAAAAAACAAAATGCACGCAGGCAGAGGGAGAAATTAGAGGCAGAAAGCGCCCAACAACAAAAAAAACACGAGCAGGAACAACAACTGCAGCAACAACAAAACCAGCAGCAGCAGAAACAACAGCAGCCGCAGAAACAACTACAAATGAAAACACAGCAGCTGAAAAAACAGCAGCAGAAACAACAACAACAGCAGCAGCAACAAGAACAGCAGCAGCAACAACAGCAGCAGCAGCAGCAGAAAAAGGAGAAGGTGCCTCCTATCAGCACCTATAAACTAGAGGTAAATGAAACCAAGGACCTGTGTAAGTTGGTCATTGGTAATAATTTTAATATCAAGAGATTGGGGACTGATCGCCATGTCATCCACTGTAATACAGTGGAGGGCTACGCGAAAGTGAAAGAGCTCCTAAAGGAAACGACGACGGAGCACTACTCATTTACACCGAAGTGTGAAAAGCGGCAATCGGTGCTGCTGAAGGGATTGGAACCGTCTTCTGATCCTGATGAGGTCCTTGCACTGCTCAAAGAGAAGGAGTGCGAAGGACTCAAGTTTGTGGGGGTAAAGCCATTTACCACAGCTAGAGCCAGGCGGGAGAAACGGAGTCTGCCGTTCTTCCTGGTGCAACTCAGTCCCGAAAGCCGTCTGGATAGTCTAAGGAGAATCAATGTCCTAGACTACCAGGTGATTCACTGGGAAAAATTAAAAAGGGGCGAAGGCGTTATACAATGCGTTCGCTGCCAGAGGTTCGGGCACGCCGCGTCGAACTGCCAAATGCAGCCTCGATGCGTGAAGTGCGCAAAGAACCACAGTTCCGAGGAGTGTGCTCTGGGTAGGGACGGAGCATCCGATAGGACGCAGCTCTCGTGCGTGTTATGTGGGAACGTGGGACACACCGCAAACTATCGGGGTTGTCTTAAGTTCACCGACATTAAAAAAGCAAAATTGGCTCGGCAGCAGAAGGTGGAGGTCAAACGTTCACCTGTCAGGTTTCAAACACCAGCCGTCACGCCCCAAACTTCCTACGCCCAAATGGCGTCAGGTAGGGGGGCTACAGTACAGCAAGCGACTGTTGCTTCTCCGGCGCCGATGCCGAGAACAACGGAAGCTGCCTCCAACATGCTAGCCATCTTGCTCGCAATCCAAGGGCAGATGGCTCAGCTGCAAAATCAGGTTCAAGAACAGGCCAAGCGGGTGGACCAGATTTACGCGTTGCTGCCGGGCCTAACGCAACACATGCCGTAATGGGTACGCACATGGTGGAGCAAACTTTGAAGGTTCTTGCGGTGAATGTTAATTCACTGATTAGGATCGAACGAAGAGCCGCGATGTTTAAATTGCTACAAGACCAAACTCCTGATGTGCTTTTCGCCAGCGAAACCAAGCTAACCGATAATCACAAACTGGAGTACAATAATTATATTGTTAGAAGAAGAAACCGGCCAGATCCAAACGTGGAGGTGGTGTCGCGATCTTCATTAAAGAAGGTATAAAATTTCGCAGAGTGTACAAGGGAGTGTTGCGCAGGTTCCAGGTGTTGGAGGCAGTTGTCATGTACATTCCGCTTTGCAGTGGAAAGCGGCTGTACTTGGCCTCTGTTTATGCACCTGAGGCTTCACAATCCACTCTATTCATTACAGAGCTCGGCACGCTTTTTCGACTTCTGAGGCTGGAATCGGGGGAGAATTATTTTATAATCGGCGGGGATTTCGACGCTAGACACAGAGATTGGGGAAATAATTTGCCAAATACTAGAGGGAACCTACTACTCGATTGGTGGGGTCAGCACGATGTCATGTACAGACTCGGTCTTAAAGCGACGGATACGGATAACCCGTCGTTTCCCAGAGGCGGGTCTTATTTGGATCTACTGCTGCACGACGAACGTATACGACTGACAGGTACGAATTTACAAACATTAAACTGTCTGCGCACATTCGTGTATGACAGCGACCATTGCGGTTTTAGCACCGAAATTACGGTTCCCAACGAAATTGCGGAATTGGAGGAGTTTGTCTAAAGATATACTTATAACTACAGTAAGACTCGATGGACACGTTTCTCCGCAACCTTGACTAGAGCGCTCTCCTCGAACACGATCCACCCACCGTCCAATAGGAATTTGTCAAACGAGGAGATCGACAATTACCTAAAACAAATGGACGAGACAATTAAACAAACTATGGACACTACAATACCGCGGTATCGACGTACGACTAACGAAGACCTGTTCCGCAATCCTACTATTGACGCGCACTGCACCGACAGAAAAGTAGACTTCTGACAAGACTCAAAAACTTGCACAGACAGTTAACTGACCGACAAGACCCGGAGATTAGGACACTGAAGTCGTCGATTAAAAATATTCAAACGAGAAGGTTGAGACCATAGGGGCGACTTTCCGGGAAGTATACAAGGCCACTGATACCATTGGCCCTAATTACGACCTGGACAATCGCGTCTTGGTGCACGACTTCTGCATTCGAAATGCAATAGGGAACTGGCGATCCGAGGGCTGTGGTTTCACTCGGTTCAGCGACGAAAATATGGCAAATAATGTCATTTCCAGAGAGGGTGACCTACCCCCGTTCATTTCGAAGGAAGAACTCCATGAGATCTTCGACACAATCAGGGCTAAGAAATCAGTGGAGACCGATGGTATTCCGAACATTGTGCTCCGACATCTTCCTCTAGAAGCGGTGGACATTTACACCACCCTGTTTAAAAATGCAATGAATAATGCACATTATATAGCGCATTGGAAAACGGCGGTGGTTCAACCTATCCCCAAAAAGGGAAAGGATATATCCAATCCGGCGAATCTCCGGTCGATAAGTCTCCTTCCGAATATCACTAAGGTGTTTGAAAAAGTAATCAATAGAGCTCTGTCTAGATGGGTTGAGGACAAACATATAGTTCCGGATAATGAATTCGGTTTTAAGGCGGGACATGATATATCACATGCCGCGTCTAAACTGGTGTCCGATATCCAATGGAATAAAGGCAAAAAACAATGCACTGGTGCCTGCCTTGTTGACTTGGAGAAGGCCTTCGACGCCGTATGGTTAAAGGGTCTTTTCTATAAGCTGGCTAGGCTGGGGATCAGTAAACCACTCTTGTACATTCTTTATAATATGCTAACTAACAGACAGTTCATCGTGAAGAATGGTGATGTGACTTCTGTTGGAATATTTCATATTAAAAATGGTCTTCAGCAAGGCGCAATCGATTCGTCGATCCTATTCAACATTTTTACAAGCGACTTGATAGGTTCGCTTCCCCATACTATTGCGTACGCAGACGATTTGGTAGCGTACAGAACAGGTCCAAAAATCGAGGTCGTTAATACTCTCTTGCAGCGTGACTTCGATAAGATAAGACGATTTTGCGATGACTGGAAGTTGAAAATCAACTTTCAGAAGTCGGAAACCATTCTCTTTAGGACGCCGTTGTCTGGAGCCTCTAGGGATACCAGAAAAAATTGGCGAAAGTTCTCGATTATTGGACAGCACGGACGGCCTCTTGCCTGTCGATATGTAGTCAGATACCTTGGGATCTGGCTGGATCAATATCTGTATTTTAACAAACATATAGATGTTGCTCTGGCCAGAGCCAAAGGTGCTTTTGCCCTTACAAAGAGACTGTTTTATAGCAGCCAACTCGATGCGAGGGTAAAGGTAATCTGCTACATGGCCCTTATCAGGCCCATGCTGGTATTTGGTTGTCCCGTGTGGTTCAATGTACGAGCAAGCTTAATGGAAAAGATTCGGGTGTTTGAGAGGGCTTGCCTTAGGGCTTGTCTTCGCTTGTACAGAAGACCAGAGTCGGAGTACAAGAAATTTTATCCTAATGAGGTCCTTTACAACAGGGCGAACCTAATACGAGTGGACAACTTCGTAATTAAGCTGACTCGAAGGCACATTGCAAGAGCAATGACCTCGACGAATAACCTGATATCTGGGGCTTACTACCCCAATTACCTTTACCACGAAAGTGTGCGCTCTGACGGCTTCGTTCCACCGGAAGCATTCCTCTACCTAGATCAGATAGGGTTGATCCAGGATAGATCAGCGGTGCCGTTAATCTTCCATGTCGCTCGGACAGCTGGGGACAGGCGACTCAACTACAACAGAGACGTCGCACACGGCAGTGTGGATCGCCTCAGGTTCAGTAGGGCGGTGGGGAATCGCGATAAGAGGGATGTCGTTCAGCAGCACCAGCATTTCTGGTGGTTGAATGATGGGGAAGATGTTTCGTCGTCGTTTCCGTCAATTACGGACCAGCCTCACTAATGAGGCAGAGCTGACCAATCCGTTTTCTCTGTGAATAGCGATGGCCAGCTTGCATAGGTTTAGGTTAGCATTTAAGAAATATATACATTTACTAGTATATACAAAGGTATATACTAATATATGTGTATAATTGTGTATAATGTCTATTTGTGTGTATGTGTGTATTGTGCATTTAGGTTAGGTAGGCTGAGGTTTATTTTTAAGTTAGATATTAAGTTTTTATAAAAAATAAAAAATTGCATCCATAGGCTAAGTTTTTTGTTATCAATTTTTTCTTAGCCCTAAGTACACAAAATAAAAATTTATAAATAAAATGTAAATGAAGTCGAAAGACATACGAGGGGCGTTCAATATATTCTCGCTATCGATATGAAGGAAAATGCGAATTCAATTTAAATTGTTTTTATTTTTCAATATAATCTCCCCTAACATCAACGCACTTGTTACATCTTGAGATAAGCTTTTTTAAACCCTCAAAAAAATACATTTCCTCTTTCTCTGCAAAATACCCATTTATTGCCGACTTGAGTTCTTCATCATCCGAAAATCTTTTTCCACGAAGACATTTTTTCAAATCCGGAAACAGGAAATAATCACTAGGGGCAAGGTCTGGACTATAGGGTGGGTGTTGGATTTCTTCGAAACCACAATCTCGCGCAGCAGACTTGGAAACTCGCGCCGTGTGAACAGGAGCGTTGTCATAAAGAAGCAACACATCCGCTGCGAGTTTACCCCGTCTTTTCTTTTTAATTTCCTCCCGCAAATTATGCAAAGTGGAAGCGTAGGATGTGGCGTTGATGGTTTCACCTTTTTTTTGTACTCAATGAGCAAGATTCCCTTTGAGTCCCAAAAAACTGACGGAGTGACTTTGAACTTCTTCGGGGGGTCTGTTCCTTTTTTATGCCACTGCATGGACTCTTGTTTGCTTTCAGGGTCATAGTGGTGGACCCATGTTTCGTCCCCAGTAACAATTCGATCCATAACACCGTCCGCATTCTCACTACACATCTCCAAAAGCTCTCTACAGCATGCGATTCTCACTTTTTTCTGAGGCGCAGTGAGCATTCGTGGCACCCACCTTGCACTGACCTTTGAAAGGTTAAGATGGTTATGAAGAATGGTGTGAATGGTACCAATTGAAAGCTTGGTGATCTCTGCCATCATTTTCACCTTTATTCGGGCATCCTCACGAACAAGTTTTTGACTTCTTTGATGCTTTCTCCCGTACAAGCAGTAGCCGGGGCGCCGGAGCAGGGGTCGTCTTCAATGCTCTCTCTGCCTCTCTTGAACTCACTTGACCACTTTTTCACGGTTGATAATGAAGGTGCGGAACCCTGATAAACAGCCACCATCTCTTCATGAATAGTTTTTTGACTTTTTCCTTGCTTAGTGAGAAATTTAATTACAGCGCGATGCTCAATTTTCACCATCATCGTCTCAGTTGCCATTATGATTCTGTTTAACTAGAGATAAAACGCGAATTAATAATCACATTTATATGAAATTTTACATGAATGCACTAAAATAATAGTATTACTTGATAAATAAGTCAATTTATATATACAACCACAGCTTCACCCCGATACCGAGAATATGTTGAACGCCCCTCGTAGATATAAGAATTTAGATTAGCTTAGAGTGCCTGTGTGTGGCCAGTAAGTTAGCATAAGATTGTTAAGTAATTGTAAGCTAGCATTTAAGCATTTTTTGTTAGAATGTAAGAGTTAGTGTTAAGATAATAAAATGCATTAAAACTGAAACTGAACTGAGTCTTAACCAGTGTAAGCGAGACTACTTTCTCTATTTGTTTACAAATTCAAGCATAGATGTGATCTGTGTTAATGAAACTTGGTTTAAACCCAAGTTTGAAAACTATGTATTGTAACCTTTAATATTGAGGGTTACGAATTATATCGCAACGACAGAATAACCTCTACAACGGGCGGAGGAGTGGCAATTTATTGCAAGTCGTCTTTTAAATGTGATGTGTTAGTAAAATCTGTCGACACTGATGTTGAATACATTATTGCTGAGGTTCATGATGGATGTGTTAAATGTTTGGTTTCTTGTTGTTATAACCCTAACCGGAGATTTTCATGTGAAACATTTTCTTCCGCTCTGTCAGAGTTTTCATCCAAATATGTAAATATTATTGCATTAGGAGATTTTAATGCCCACTTATTAAACAACGATTCTCGGTCGCGCCAATTTGTGGATCATGCCTCTTCGAGTGGTGTTTATATTGTAAACACGTCCTATCCATTTCGTACAGATGCACCACCGAGTCTTCTAGATGTTGGTCTTGTTTCAGATCAATCAGCAGTTCTTCTATTTGACCAAATTTGCCTGGGTGGTGTTTCTGACCATGATATGTTATAATATATGTAGCTCGTACGATATTAATTTTTCTCATATCAATATGTCTACGATTTTAAATCTATTAACAACAAGATTTTAAATCTATTAACAACAATGCTCTGCAAGTTGCAGCACAGACAACGACGCCCTGGTTTCTTTGTAGACAGAGTCCAGATCCAAATGAATAAATTAATCGTTTTCAGTTATGTTTTGCCCAACTCTATGAAGATTTCGTACCTGTTACGACTATTTTTGTTCGCAATAAGACTTTCCCTTAGTTTACTGCGGAAGTTTTAAATGTGCTAAAAATCAGGAATACGCTTTACAGAAAATTAGAGCGAAATCCTTCTTCTTTTAATTGAGTCGCTTATAAAAACGATCGTATACAGCCACTAGCATTGTGCGTGATTCGAAATGAAATTACTATTCCTCTAAACTTAGTATGTCTTTGCCCCAAAAAGGAACTGTGGAGGAACCTTCGGCAAATTGGTGTTAGCAAAGGAGGGAATGTTAACTATTTGTTAAATATAAATGAGCTAAATGCACATTTTGTTGAAAATGCAATGGCTGGTGGTGTGTTTGATTTTCATCCCAACACATCAGAGCAAAGGCAATCCGATTTTGAGGTAACAACTGAGACTGGTGTAATTTCAATCATTGCCTCCATTAAGTCAAATGCAATCGGTGAAGATGATATACCAGTCAAATTTCTAAAAATAATTTTACCCAGTATTGTAAGCCATATAATCCACATAATTAATTCGTGTATTATGACATCTACTTTTCCCCAGGCTTGGAAACATGCAAGGTGTTAATCAAGGTTCCATCCTTGGACCGATTTTATTTTCCATGTTTGTCAACGATTTGCCATTAGTATGTGTGCGCAATCGTATGCATATTTACGCAAATAAAGTTCAATTATACATGTCTATGCCTATGAACCGGCTTGACGAATTAGTTTTTTGTTTAAACAGGGATTTGTCAGCGATTAATGATTAGGCAGACAAAAACGGGATGCAGCTAAATCCTTCTAAGTGTCAGGTTCTACCCATATCAAAAAGCAATTTCGAACTGTGTCTGGTGCCAAAGCCTTGGGTTCGTAATAAACCACAATCTGTCATGCAACAACCACATAAACCACGTCATTGGTCGCATTTATGGTTGTTTGCGTAGACTGTGGTTGGCTGCAAACTTCACCCCCTTTTAAATTCGACGGAAGATCGTCCAAGCCCTTATACTTCCCATAATAACATATGCCGATGTTGTCTTTAGTAGCATGGATTCGTTGTCACGTAATAAGTTACAGGTAGCCTTCAATGATGCAGTTAGATACATTCATGGACTACGCAGATACGATCAGATATCGGTCTATGTGAAAGGTTTATTGGGTTACACTTTAGTACAATACACGTATGCAAGAAATTGTATATTCTTACACAAACTTATAATGAAAAAAACGCCAAATTATCTGTTTTGCAAGCTTGAGTTTTCTTCTTCTCGCAGAACACTTAATATAAACTTACCAAAATTTAAGTATCTCAACTCAGCAAGGTTCTTTTTCGTTCATGCCGTGAGGTTATGGAACTCTCTGCCCTTGAATATCAAGGGTATTAGATATGCTGTAAGCTTTGAAGCTTCAATATTTAGGCATTTTTCTATTCAGCAACAATGAAGATTACATTAATATTAACTCCTCTTTCTCTTACTTCTTACTTTTCATCTTCGCTGACATTCCTTTCTTTTCTATTTTTTTTTTTTTTTTTTTTTTTTTTTTTTTTTTTTTTTTTTTTTTTTTTTTTTTTTTTTGTCTAATCGTTTATACAAATTACATTTTTTAAAAAATGTTAACTTTGCTTATTTCAGTCATCTTATGAATTGTTTTTACTTTGGAGATATTAAATATCTTGTTAATTCAATCATCTAATGTAATGAAATTGAATTCTTATTTTAACGATCAAGCCTAAGTACTATAAGAGACCTATGTCTTAATGCACATACCGTGTTTTCTAATAATAAATAAATTTGCGATTTGAATTTGAATTTTCTCTTCTTCTGCTCCCTACCATACTTACTCGTAGTTCTTGGATTGCTTATATCATAAATATAACAATTATCTACTTTGTACATGTTCAATGTTTTGTATTTTGGTTTACATTTTGAAATGTTTCTATTTCTTACAATACTTTTACATAAACTGTTGTTTTCATTTCTGTTCTTAAATTGTCCTATTCGTTTTAATTTTTAAATTTCATATTTAGTTGCTAGGTTTTGTATTTCACTTTTGTCGTAGTTTTTGTTAATAAAGTCAATTGGTCCTAGTTTGGTGGATGAACGTATCGTCATATTATAAATCATTATCATATTAAAGATTTTTTCATCTAAATCGCCTAATTCAATTTGGGTTTTATCTATCTCGAGTAGTCTGAAATTTCCATTAAGAGTTCCATGCAATGGCTCTTCATCTGAATTACCTGTCTTATTACATGGAGTTGTTTGATGAAAAGTTATGTTATTGTCTTTTAAAAACTACTCGACAGCGTTGGGTATAATACCTTTTTCGCCATCGGAGACTAACCTTTTCATTTTACCTAAGTAAGTTAATCGTTCTTTGATAGCACTTAAAATGGATACCCATGTTCCATCCTTAAGTTTGTGAATAGTAGCGTATTTTGAAAACTTATCAATCAT
This sequence comes from Volucella bombylans, assembly GCA_949129095.1. Classification (NCBI taxonomy): domain Eukaryota; kingdom Metazoa; phylum Arthropoda; class Insecta; order Diptera; family Syrphidae; genus Volucella; species Volucella bombylans. Next base: position 99,115,927 of record OX422143.1, on the reverse strand, counting down.
TGTTAAAACCTGTGGGTGATTCTGTGTTTTTAAATGGTAACTTCGGTGGATGTCTATCATATTTCGCCACGGTACATCTCTCGCAATTATTGACAAATGCATGTATTAGTTTAGACATATTAGGATAATAATATAGTTGTTTAAGTTCTGAAAATAATTCGGAAATACCTCTATGATTTTTTTTAATGTTCTTTTTTTATGATTGTTAGCGTCTTATTTTTATCTGTAATATCTTCCAACATAGAGCAAGATTTAAGAATTTTTAAATTACTATTATTAGCAAAATATTTTACATATAGATGTTGAAATTTAAGAAAGAATCGTGTATCTTCACAATAAACGCATTTGCATTATTCCCAATATATCACTATCTTCTGTGGCGTATACGTAATTTTTGCATTTCTTGTTAACTAATTTTGTGAATACTTTTTCCGTGTCACCCATTTTTAAAAATATTTCATTTTTGTTGATATTTATTGCCTTTTCTGTTATATGTATATAGTGTAAATAATCTTCAACTGCACTATGTCCATCAGTGGATCTGATATCATTAACATTATTATGGATGTATTCGTTGTTATACAAGTATAGTTCATAAGTCTCGGAATGAATGAAGAGGTTTGGTATGCTGCTATTTTATAGTTGGTGTGATTCACTTTTTTTAGTTTGGTCGCTACAAATTGCCCTTCCCTTTTATACAATTAATCGTAAAATTATGTTCATTAAGCTGCATCTTCCAACGCTGTAATTTCATATTTGGATTTTGTAAGCTACTCAGCCAAGTAAGAGGCTTATGGTTAGTTATGGGTGAATAGCGTATTTCCTGGTCATTAAATGTGCGAGATGCAAAACAAACAGGTACATAATTTGATGCATCTGATGTTAAAGTGAATTCCTTACTAAAATCTGGATTTTGAAGTATCGGCTGGAACATAAGCAATGTTTTAAGTTTGTTAAAAGATTCCAAATATTCAGGATCATTGGTTTTAATTGCAATATTTTTATTTATGTTTTCTTTAAATGGTTAACCATTAGATACGCAACCTTGCCGTAATCCTTAACAAACTTCCCGTAATATCCGGTTATACCGAGGAAGGGCTTTATTTCCTTTTGATTACGGGGGAGTGCTAATTTCTATATAGCCATTATTTTAAGTGGATCTGGTTTTATTCCACCTTCCGTAATTACGTGACTTACAAAATTCGTTGACTTTTCTGCAAAGTTACATTTGCATATTTGAATTTTAAAGGTTAGCTTCACGTAAGCACTGAAAAACTTTTTTTTATTAAACATAAATGTTCATCTAATGTAAATTCATCATGAGCATGGGAAGTTTAGAACGCCATTTTAAATCTGTCATCTGGGGGGACTTCAATCTGATTAAATCCTTTCGCCAGATCGATAGTTGTGAAATATTGGCATCTGCCCAATTTGTCAAATAATTGATCGATGTTTGGAAGTGGGAACTTGTCGTCAATAGTATTATCATTTAATTTACTATAATCTATTACTATTCTCCACTTTTGTTTGTTTGAATTGTCTAATTTTTTGGGCACAATCCATATTAGTGCGTTATAGGGAGAAATAATGTTGACAATAATGCTCTGATCAAGTATTTCTTTAATTTGGTTTTCAACTTCCTTTCTGTGCACCTCAGGGTATCGATAACTTTTCGTGTAAATTGGTAAGTCATGTTTTGTTATAATCCTATGTTTAATTTTAGTAGTAAAAGTTAGATTATAATTTTCGTCGTAAAAAATATTTTTGAAGGAATTCAAAAGAGTTTTTATCTTTAAAATAAAGTAATCTTTTCAGGGTTATTGTTTTCAATTTCGCTATGGAATACGTTGAGCGACTCATTAACATAACATTTGAAATAATATTCTTTTTCATATTCGTTAAAAAAAATTGGTATCTGTGCGTTAACCTTAATCAATAACCGCTCTTTTAAATTGACAATTCAGTTAAGTGGCACTAGAATATTGTTACCAATTGTACCATCAAATTCATAATGGAATTTTTGTTCTGAAAACTCAACGTAATAATCCTGCAAGTTGAATACATCGAATAAAGGAAACCTACATCTTGGACTGCAATTTATATACCTGTCAAATATTTTGAGGGTTTGGGATTTAATAGATGTTTTCCACTTAGGATGGCATAAATTAATTTATAATACTAAATTCAGCTCCTGTATGTATAATAAATTTCAATTTTTTTTTGTTCTAATTTCGACTGTTATATAGGGTAATTATTTGACGAATCTTGATTGAAGTGTTGAACTATTTTGATTTACCGAAAATTCCATTGGTTGGTGTCTATGGTTTGTTGGTCATAACCTTGTCGTTGACCTTGCCGCGTTTGTTGACTTTTTGTGTACGTGTTGTGGTTTTTCCGTTATTACAGTTAGGATTATACCTATTATAAACGTACCTATTTGTTTGTCTACTTTATATGCAATGATCCATGGGTTGAAAATTGTTGTTATAATTGTTTGTACGTCTCTTGTATAGTTATTTTGTCTGGTACTGCTATTCTTACTATTAATTAAAAGTTCGTCTGTTGTAATTTATTTGGCGGTATTCTTCCCTATTTGTACTTTAAGGTTCCCTATGTTCAGTATTATCCCGCCTGAAGTTATAAAAATATGCTGGCCTTGTGTAACTACTTTGTTGTCTATATTGGAAATTATTGCTATGCATGGAATCTAGTCTTTGAAAATTTGTGTATTTAGAATACCCATTTATCATTATAATGTAGGGGGATTTCTTCCAATTATAAGACATTTAACGGATTCTGGTAAGTTACTTTTAAAACAATTTAAAACAATTCTATTGTTCGTCATAACTTGGTCGTTTTTCAATTGTTCGTTTCATGAGTAGGCGTTATTCAATCGTGTGAGAAGATTACTTAGCTCGTTATAAAATTGCTCTATCGTACCATTACAACTACATAGTACAGGGTTGTCCAATAAAGACTTGACAAATTTTTTTTTGAATAAAATGCAAACCATTCGAGATATTTCAAAAACTTTATTATCGGCTTGAAGTATAATCAAAACATTTATGAATGGAACTCGACTTCGTTCATATGGCCATCGCGGGCACGTTTGCAGCGGTTGATTCGTTGGACCCAATTTTCAACGACTCAGCCACACATTTCAGCCGAAACGGCCGCCATTTCGCGTTCAGTGTTGGCTCTGAGCTCTTCCAACGTTGTCGGCGTCTTGGCATAAACCAATGACTTAACGTAGCCCCACAGAAAATAGTCAAGCGGCGTTAAATCGCACGAACGAGGCTGCCAATCGACTGGCCCATTTCTTGAGATAACACGCTCGCCATACTTACTCTTTAATAAATCGATTGTAGCATGTGGTGTGTGGCTTGTGGCATCATCCTGTTGAAACCACATATCGTCCAAGTCTATATCTTCCAATTCGGGCCAATTATGGCGCGATAACGCTGACCATTCACAGTAACGTGACGATCGTCTTCGTCGACGAAAAAATATGGCCCAATAACTCCGCCGGCATGCAAACCCCAACAAACAGTTATTTTTTGTGGATGAAGTGGTGATTCATGAAGCACATGTGGATTTTCACCCGACCAATAGCGCATATTTTGCTTATTGACGAACCCATTGAGCCAAAAATGAGCTTCGTCACTGAAGATGATTTTGCGATGAAATTCATCATCTTGGCGCATCTTCTCCAGAACCCAATCGGATAACGTAAGTCGCTTCAAATGGTCCCATCGGCTTCAATTCTTGAGTCAGCTTGATCTTGTATGGGTGTAAACCAAGATCCTTACACAAAGTACGCCATAATGTAGTCTGAGCGATGCCCAATTCTTGAGAACGCCGTGGAATTGACTGATTTGGATCGTTTGCTACGGACGCTTGAACGGCAGCGATATTTTCGACACTTCGACCAACCCGTTATCTAACTGACACGGCAACATCACACAACGAATATGTAGACTCAAATTTTTGCACTAAACTTGTTATTGGCTGTCTACTAGGGCGAGAATTATGACCGAAAATTGGAGCTAACTCTCTTAAAGTTGCAGTCACCGACTCCGAATTTCGGTAGAAAATTTTTATAATTTGCAGACGTTGCTCGTTCATGTACTTTACCATGATGAAAATGTTGAGTTTACTGAATAAATTGACAGTGACAATTTGATGGTTAGTGAAAAATTAAATTCAAAGTTGTCAAGTCCATATTAGGAAACCCTTTATAATGTTGTCAAGAAGAGCGTTACCAGGAGTAGATTCACCATTCTTTAAGCTCACTCAAACTTTCCACTTAGCATGGTATCTTTAGCCTTGTCGACAAGTCTATCCTGTATGTAACCTAAAATTATTTGTTTGCATCAATACTTAACGTTTCTATTAACGGAACTAGAAAGTCTATTCTGTTTAAAAGTGAATTAAATATTTTGTATTGACATCGAACGGCTGAATATTTGCAATGCATTTTACAAGAACTTCAAAGATTTCCACTGTTAAGAAACAGAGGAAAACAAAAACAGGAAAATAATTCTTAAATTGTTATGTAATTTTACTTTTCACAAACTAACTTATCTTAGGCTAACTTAAAAATAAATCTTGCTTGCTTAAAGTTCTAATTATCACCTTGTTACCCTTGATGTTGATTGTTTTGTTGCTCACTGTAAAGTTCTTCGTGTGATGATTGAACACGTCTTTCTGTTGCTGTGGAGGCTGAGTTTTGTGGCTTACTGTAGAGTTGTTTGTATGTTGATTGTATGTATGTGTTTTTTTTTTCGTATAACGGGTACTTTTTTATGTATTCATGAAAAAACATTTTCTTAGAAATTTATAGAACAAAACACAAATATAACGCATGTATTTCATATATATATGTAAGTAGGAAATGTCATTTGATATTATTTTTGCTGTAGTATGTAGTATATTGTTTATTTTTCGTTTCTTATATATACTGATTTTCCACACCTTTTCAGAATTAGAAATTTAACTGTATCATTGTTTTTTTAAATTGTGTGATCCTTCGCCAAATTCTTTTCCTTTTACTGTGTCATAAGTCTGAAAGTTTCCGACTGCGCCAGTCTTGTTACTATTGTAACAATTGAATTATAATAAAACTCAATTGAGACTGAAATTAAACTTGTCATCGCTTATGGAATGCCCTTATGAGCTCTTTAGTTCCTAGCCATTATAATCTGCAAACATTCAAAACCAATGTGCATCGGTATCTCCCTTTCTTTTATCCTTGACTCCAATTATGAAAAAAAATTGCTTACGTAGGCGTATGACATTGATGGCATAGGGCGAATACAATGAGCCGTCAATGAAGCTAACGTGAGTATTGAGGTGGAAGCGGCCAAGGTATGCCTGACAATAAACGAGGGTAAAACAAAATGCGAGTTGTCATCAGAAAATGACGCACACCAACGAGAGTATTGCCAGTTATAACTTCAATTTAAAGAGAATTCATAAATGTAAAAAAATTATTGTAAATTTACTTTTTTTTTGCTATCGCAGCTGTGCTGGTGTCCATAAATGTATTACAAATATTTTAGCTGTTAATGAATGCTGAAGGCTTGAAAATTAGTTTTCGAAAAATACAATAGGTGTACTCTTTTGGCATCGGTATCAGCGTTTATTTACAATCTACGTGCAAATTATACTAACAACTTAACCTATACGTGCTAACTTAATGCAAGATATGTTATTTATATGTTATTGTATGGGAACGCCAAAACATGTGTCATTTTTTAAACAATTAGAATGCATGTGCTGCCAAATTTTCCCAACGTTAATAGTTAACATCGAAAGCTGTTTTTTTCAGCTCTGAAAATTAAGCAAGAATACCGATGCTAAAAAAAACAACTTATGTATGCTAGTTTAGAAAACAGTTTTTTTTTCTGCCGCTAATATAATCAGTTTCCATCGCTATACGTTTGGAAATTAAAAGTTTATTTTCGACTGAAGTCCAAATCTTGAATTCGCAATTTAAATGATGTTAGTTTTTGTGTTTCTTTCTCCAAATTTCAAAACTGCTACTTATATTTTTGCCATCCTCTCAGACCACAACTTCGTAGCAAAATAAAAACTGCTGCAAAATTGCAATACAAAGACAGTCATTTGACTTTTAGGAACACAAGTGATACCAAAATATTTGCAACAGTAATACAGTCCTTTTATGACACAAACTCCGAACAGCTGCAGTATTTTTACACTTCTGAACTCACTCGTAGTCAGCAGTAGCAAATTGCTCTATCTTTAGTCTCAAATAGTTGAGTAACAGAGCCGTCTCATAAGACCAAACTGGCTATATGGCGCAGATGCCTAGATGCCTCAGATGCAGATGCCTCTTATCAAAAGCGAACGAATAAATCGTTTTGAGAGAAAAGTCTCTAGCGTTTATTAATTTTGGTGGGGGCGAATGCCCCCATTTATTCGGCTTAATACAAGCTATAACTTAAAAAATAAACTTAAACTAAAACTTAAAACTAAGGTTGGTTGGAGTGGTGAAGGAGAACAGATTTGAGGTAGGAAGTGGTGCGGTGAAAGTCAAAGACGGTAGGGTTTGAGTTTATTTGACGTAGCATACGGGAGATTGGTTCGTTCGCGCCATAGGAGGTGTGGTGGGTTGGTAGATAGAAGAGTCGAGGGGTACGTAGATTACGAGGGTTAGTGTTGAGGAAAATGGAGTTGTGAAGGGACGCGCATTCAACGTGACCTGAAAGGAGTCGATGAATGAAGAGAAAGTCTGCTGCATCTCTGCGATCTTCGAGGGTGTTTAAGTTGATAAGGTTGAGACGATTTTGATAGGGGGGCAGATTAAAAGGATCGTCCCAGGGCATACCTCGAAGAGCAAATCGAAGAAAACGACGCTGAATGCTTTCAATTCTCGAGATATGAACACGATGATATGGGGACCATACTTGACTGGCGTACTCTAGGAGGGGGCGAACAAAGGTAATATAGAGGGACCTGGTCACGTATGGGTTGGTGAATTCTTTGGACCACCGTTTTACAAAACCTAGTGCAGAGTTGGCTTTGAGGATTATCTCATCCATATGTAAACGGAAGTTGAGCTCGCTGTCACACAAAATGCCGAGGTCGCGAAGAGACTGTACGGAGGAGATAGGTTGGTTATGGAGAAGATAGAGTCGGGGAGGAGATTGGTTCCGCTTATGTGAGAAGGTGATGGATTGGCATTTGGCGATGTTAAGTTCCAAAGAATTTTTGAGGCACCAGATCGAGAAACTATCAAGATCTTGTTGAAGGAGGAAAGAGTCATGGGGAGAGGAAATGGTTTTGAAAAATTTGGTATCGTCGGCGTAAAGGGAGACAGACGAGTGTTTGATGATCATATCGAGATCATTTATGGTTAATATAAAAAGAAGGGGACCGAGATGGCTGCCTTATGGAACTCCAGAGGTGGCCAAAAATGGAGCGGACTGGGCTGACCTAAAACTAACACTGTAAAAACTGTTTTCGAGGTAAGAGGATATCCATTTTAACAATATGGGTTTAAAGCCGAGGGCAGACAATTTAAAGATAATTAACCGATGAGCGATTTTATCGAAGGCTTTGCTAAAATCGGTTGCAACTACATCGACTTTATTGCCATTCTCTAGGGCAGAGAGGGCAAAGGATACGAATTCAACGAGATTTGTGGTGGTTGACCTACCCTTTAAGAAGCCATGTTGTCTAGGGGAAATAAGTGATTTGCATTGGAAGCTTAGAGCTTCATACAATATACTTTCGAAGAGTTTGGGTATATGGGAGAGTTTAGCGATGCGACGATAGTTGGTTATTTCATTCGTTGATCCTTTCTTGTGGATCGGGGTTATGAAGGAGGTTTTCCAAACCTGAGGAAATTCTCCTTGTGAAAGGGATAGACGGAAGAGATTAGAAAGGGCAAGGGAAAGAGAGGAAGAACATTTTTTAAGAAATATGGCAGGGAGGCCATCTGGGTCGGGTGTGAATTCGTCATTGAGTTGGTGTAATTTATGTTCGATATAAGACGGATCAAAAATATGAGAGAGAAGTGGGCCATTAGAGAAGTTCAGTAGGTAACTAAAATAGGATGGATCTGGTACAAAGGAGTCGTTGGTGAAGGATTGTTTAAAAAATGTGTCAAATAGGTTGGTAATGGTGAGTGGATCGGTTGATGACCTGTTGTTGAAAGAGAGGGAAGGAGGGTAACCATCGGACTTTTTTTTGTAGTTAACAAATTGGAAAAAGGACTTAGGGTGGTTTATAAGGTTGACTTGCGCATTGTTAAGGTAGCGCTGGTAAAGGGAATCGTAAAGTTCGGTGAAATGAAGATAAGCACCAAGATAGTTGGAATAGTCGGTAAAGGATCTGGTACGCAGGAAAACAGCCCATAACTTATTTCTCTTATTTCGTAAGGAACGAAGCTTGCGATTATACCAGGGAGGACTAGTAGATGATGTTTTAAGGCGGGAAAACGGAACGTAAAGGGAAAAAGAATTAAATATTTCTTTATAAAAAATGGATAAGGCATCATTTATACTTAAGTTGTGAAAGTTAAAGTGGGATCTGCTGAGATATTCACTGATTTTGTGAAAGTTTGCTTTATGAAAGTCGTGGGATGAGAGAGTTGTGGGGGGAGTGGACTGGAATGAAGAGTTATGAAAAAATGAAAGTAGAAGAGGGGGATGGTAGTTATTGATTGTTGAGAGAGATAGGGGACAAAGTGAGACTGAGGAGTTAATTGGATCTGTTGTGGAAATAAGGTCTAATTGCCTGCCCATATAATTGGATATACCACTGACTTGGCATAGACTTGAGTCTGTTAAGCGATCTAAGAAGAGACATTCCTTAGCTGAGATGGCATTTGAAGCGATGAAAAACGATTGATCATCTGATGGAGTCCACTGTAGCTGAGGAAGATTAAAGTCGCCGAAAATAAGGATATCATCAGTAGGGTCTGACAGGTCAATTAAATGATCGATCGCATCAATAACAAATTGGTAAGATTCGATAGGTTGAGCTGGTAGGATGTAGCAACAGATAACGTAAAGGGACTTGAGAGGCAGTGATATTTTTATTGCGACAAAGTCGGCTTTAGAGGATGAAGAAATTGTAATGTGAGAAGAGTTAAGTCTGTTGTCCATCGCCAGTAGGACGCCTCGACAGGGGGAATATTTATTTGTGCGGGTAGGATCGTCGTCGCGGAAAACATTAAAAGTAGGAGGGAACAATTCCTGGTTCTTTATGTCGGGAATCAAATTGGTTTCGGTCAAGGCGTAAATATCAAAGGGAAGAGCATGCGATTGACGTAGGCCAGCATTGGTTTTAGAGCGAAGACCTCTTACATTCTGGTAGTAAAATGTCAGAGGGATGTTGTGGGGTGGAGGTGTGAGGCAGGATGGTTTAAGCGCTGGCAAGGGAGGCACGTTATGGACGAAAAAATTTGTCGTGGTCGGCTCGGCAAGGGGGAATAGAGGAGGAGGTTTTATCACGAACTCTACGGACTGTACTAGCGTCATCGGCCTAGTCATGCGTCTGCGGTTGCAAATCTGACGAACAACACTGCTCCGGTTCAAACAATGTTCGTGTCTTACCACAAGGATCAGCGCAGGAAAGGACGATCCTCTCATTATTTTGAACTTTATTTTGAATATAATCTAGTCACAAGTTTTCCACCAGCCCGATTAGTCGTGAAAGATTTTGTGTAGCATGGAAATGTATAGACGCGAATTGTTTACACTCCCAGGGCATCAATTGTCCTTCCAGCCATTAATGTTGACCCTAGGGGCCAAGAACACTGCACTCGAGTTCTTGTATTATCCGTTAACCAAATTCGATCGTTGTGGTTGCTTATTAAAAAAAATTTCGTCAGTGAACATGATGTTTGAGTGCCGTTAACGGCAAGGCACTTCAATTCCGTTGCTCTTTCCAAACGCAGCTACTTCTGCTTATCATTGAGATCATGAACGTGGAGTTCATTTTTCAGTAAGCGTCAAATGCTCCTGTCCGATACATGCAGCTCTTTTGGCTTCTTCCTTGCGGTCTATATCGGACTCCGCTCAATTCACTTCCTCATCATTTGCATCGTTGAGTGTCCAGTTACACTTCTTTTCCTACTACCACCACAACATTTTGCGATGCTACCGTTCTCATTGAAACGTATTATAACACAAACATTTTGTTCATTTTCAAATGTTGCATCTCAATAACGACAGTCATACGATTGAAATCCATCGTCGATAAAAAAAACAAACCGAATGCTCTTAAATAAAATGCTTCCACCCACTTGTCACCAATGAAATGAAGACAACGCGCTGTCATTTATATCTTTCAAGTAACAGCAAATTGAATTGAACCTATTTTCAGATTTATACAAATAGCATAGGTCTGCAATGGGTTCACGACATACCCAATATAATTAATATGTTTTTAATATGCTGAAAGTTGTTGAATTGTGCGAAACCATTGATTGGTTTCAATGGATTCATTTTGGATTTGGAATCAAAGTAGAAACGAAATACACACCATGTACAGGGTCTTTCACTAAATGTGAAACAATTTATTTTTTTAAATAAAAAACCTGTGTTTACTACGCCAACAGAGCGTTGGAAATGTTCATTCGACCTAACGCGCGGACAGCTTTCTCATGCCTAAAACTTGATTTAATATATAACAAAAATTTTCTTTGGACATTTTTATAACCTCTACTATCCCTCTCACTTTAAATCGGCGGTCGTCTAACACCATTTGGTGAACTTTAGCAATGTTATCGTCAGTGGTTACAGTTTTTGGACGTCCCGAACGTTCATCATCTCCCAAGCACTTACGGCCACGTTGCGGTCGAAAACTTTTCAGACAACCCTCGTATTAATGATGAAATATAATATCATTCAAATGTCCTCCAGGGACCCAGGATGGTATGCGTGAGTTCAAAGTTCGATATTGTTGCATCTAATTAGGGCATGTCAAACTCATATGATATTACGGGCCACATGATCCACAATATTTTGTACTAAGCTGCGAGCCACATATTTTCAATGTTCAAAAAATTAATAAAACACGATTTTTAGAATGATTATATTATGTATTACAATATGTATTTATTAGAAAAATGTCAAGCTCAATGTATTGAAATGGAAATCTCCATACTTTGAATCACTTTTTCGAGCTTATTGGTTGTTATCACGTGTAATGTTGTCTTTCAAGGCTGCAATCGATACCGGTTTATCGGCATAGACGAGTGATTTTACGTATCCAAAAAAAAAACAGTCCAAAGGCGTCAAATCGCATGATTTAGCCGGCCAATTCACCGGTCCAAAACGAAAGATAAATTGCTCACCGAAGTCATCAATTGATCCATTCATTCGCGTGCTGTGTGGCATGTAGTGCCGTCTTGCTGAAACCACATGCCGTGTCCAGGTTCAGCTCATGCATTTTGGGCAAAACAAAGTTCGAAATCATTGAACGATAGCGGGTGCCATTGACGGTAAGGTTGGTTTCACTGTCATCCTTAAAAAAAAATACTGGCCAATGATTTGGCCGAACCATAAAACGTACAAAACAGTGCATTTTCAGGGCGCATTAGCCTCTTGTAATGCCTGAGGTTGTTCATCGGACCAAATACAGCAATTTTATTCATTGTAATAACAAACCCATGCAACCAGAAATGAGCTTCGTTGCACAATTTTTCGATAAAAAATCTTCCTCCCGCTTTTCTATGAGCCCACTTACCGGCTTCAGTTCCTTCACAAGCTGTATTTTGTAAAGATTCAGAAAAAGATCTTTGCGTAAAATCTTCCACGTTGTCGATTAACACAACCCCATTTGCTGCAAACGGGGTCGAAACAACAAATCACGGTATTCATTAACACTGGCGGATACTGCAGTAATGTGTTTCTCTGCACTGACTCTACGCATAAGGGTAGGTGGTTTGGTGTTCAATAGCGTGAAATTGATGCAAAATTTGGTCACTATGGCTTGAATTGCTTGCTCAGTTGGTCGATTATAACGTCGAGCGAAAAATATTTTTCACAGAGCACAAATTTTGATAATAACATTCAATAATTTGTAAGCGTTGTTCGGGTGTACTCGTATGTCTTTCTATGATGAAATGGCAATGCTAACTGAGCATTTTTAACTTTGACACATATCACGAATCACGCGTGAGCTGTCAAAAATATTAGAACAAATTGTATATTTCATGTTATATTTTAAACTTCAACTATAAATATTTTATATTCTTTTATAGAAAACAAAAATAAAAGTTATAATAAGAAAGAAACGAAATCACAGTTTAATATTACTTTTTAGAAAATATTTTATATCGTTTTTCACAAAGCAAGTCATCAAAATTTTGTTGAATATACTGAGCTGATGCAATTTTTAAAATTGATAATAAATGTTGATCGGTTAATCTTGACCGTTTTGAATTTTTGTTATTCCAATTCCAATTTCCATTCATTTTTGCTTCAGCAAGGAATCACACCGGATTTCAATTAATTCCATTTGTAAGTTTTCATCAACAATTTCAATATCGACAGATAGAGGTGAAGTAAAAGGATGAAATTGTAATTCACAGCTGTTAAAATCAAAAAATCTTCAATCGAATTCCGTTTTTAACAATTTAATTTGTTGAGCATATTCTGTAAATTTTAATTTAGGTGATTTAAGCAATAAATATTGACAGCTTTCAAAGTGAGACAAGTTTTTCTTCTATTTGTGTTCGCCATAATGATACTTTCTGTTTGAAAGCGTTAATATTGTATTATCGTTGTAACACCATGATTTCTGCCTTGAAGCTTGTAGTATCAACTGAGAACGCCAGGTCCTTTATCCTTTGTCCGTCTTTTAAACAAAAAATTATGATTTCGTCCAGCAACTTGCAGAATCGTTTTAACACTTTATGAATCGAAAGCCATCGAACTTTCGTATAATATGGTAGATCAATGTATTCGCATTCTATACCTTCAGAAATTGACGAAGCAAATCGACGATGATTAAGTCCATGTGCTCGGACTTGATTTTTTAATCATGTCCGATATTGAAAAGCTTGGTGCACATGTACTTGCTGTTGAATTATAGAATAAAAATGTTCAAAATTATAATTACCATGCTGCTTGAATGTTTCTTTTAATCTTGCAACAACTCCTTAAGTAATACCGGTCATGGTAGGTGCACCATCAGTTGCAAGACAAACAAACTTTTACAATGGTAACTTATACTTCCTCCAAACTTCCGTAAGTGCATCAAAAATGTCAGCTCCAGTTGTTGTATTATGCATATTATGAATGATTTGCAAAAGTTCTTCACTTACTCTTAAATTTACATCGCATCCGCGCACAAAAACGACCAGCTGAGCGATTTTTCGAATATCTGTACTTACATCAATTAGGCTAGATATGTTGATATTGTTGAATTTCGCTGATTCCTCAAATTCTTGGCTATTTCATCAACTCTGCTAGCTACAGTATTTCGACTTAAACTTACACTTTTAAACTTTTTTACTTGTGCTGGACATAATACTTCCGCCGTTTTAATTAAGCATTCTTTTAATATTAATTCTTTCTAAAACCGCCCTTGAATGCCGATCATCTCTCACGGAGATGGCAGAGCAGTTCAACATTCACCTTTGTTGGGTGCCGGGCCACAGAGACATTCCAGGGAACTGCAGAGCCGATGAACTCGCCAAAATTGAAACCACTCTACCTATCCTACCGGACAAGGGTAGTATAGGTATACCAATCGCTACGTGCAAACTAACACTAAAGCTAGATGCCAATAAAAGAACAGACCTTAGGTGGACTGCTGGACAAACATGTTTAGCGACCAAACAGATCTGACCAAGGCTGGATCTGAGTCGCTCTAAGTGTCTGATCCTTTTAGAAACTGATCCTTAGGAAACATCTCAGCGCCATAATAGGACACTGCCTCATAGGCAAGCACGCAAGAAGGCTTGGCACTTTTCCTAATGATTTCTGTAGAAGCTGCACATGCCCAGCTCTCTCCCAGAGAAGGAAGCTTCATCTAGGAGCTTTCTTCTACAACGACCTAAACGATCTAGAAAAAATAGACGTTAACAGTCTCCTACGCTTTATTATAAGCTCAAACTGGTTCCAGTAGTAAGAAGATCATAGATCCACGTGGCATCACAATGGGCCAATAGGCCTAAGTGGGTTGGTATTGCCAACAGCCACTTTTACCTAACCTAACCTAAGGGTCTTTCTCCAATGCTGAAAGCATTTATCGAGGATTTAAGAAAGGGCTTACTTTCGTGTACCTTGACACAGGTTAACGAAAATTGCTCGGTTAATACTAATGGTAGAAACTTTGTGTAGGACTTAATTTTTGGAAGAAATACTAGCCTTTGTAGCTGCGTTCAAATAAAGTTGATATCTTGTTTGAATCTTCAGATGTCCAATTTCTAAAAGCGTTCCATTTTTCTTGCCTATGATAGTTTTTGATTTTGAGGTCACTTTTCTCCATAAAATCCGTATTAAACATAACCATAGATTTTATAATACTTGGGATAACCTGCAGTAGGTAAAAAAAGGAATTTATGATAGCATTACTTATGTTTCTAACAACAGTTGACAATAAGATTGGTTTTCCAAGAATTAATAACTTTGTAATAATTTGTTAAAATTGCATAGCTATTAAAAAGTTTTAAAGCGTGCCCGTTTATTTGACTACCTGTCAAAATTCTCATTTCCTTACCCTGTTCCTTAAAAGTTCTCAGAAAGAGTTAGGTTTTGGGGTTTGAAGGCCTCTTTGGGAAATTTACCAGTATAAAAGATTAGAAAAAAAATTAATTATCAGTTTAATTTGTTACGCCAAGGTTACAGTTGCTTAGAAACGCTATCTGAAAAGTCTGAATTTATAAACCAAGAGTACAAAGACATTATTTACGTTTATGGGCTGTGCAATGAAAGTTCAACTAGAGCGCAAAAAAAATTCCATGAACTTTATCCTAACCGACGAGTTCCTAGTGAAGAAGTAAATATTTGGAAGGCATCGAGAAACGGGATCAGTTCCAAATACACGGCCTAACGCGGGAACACCACAAGTAAGAAGAATTTCAGCTGATGAATGAATACTGGAAGCTGCTACAACTGATCTATGAATCAGCATTAGACGCTTGGCTTTGCAATTCAATGTTTCCAGACATAAAATTTCTAATGTACTGCATGGGAAAAATCTTTATCCATACCACCGTACACCTGTGCAAGAACTGCTTCCGAATGATTTGGAAAAGAGACTTGAGTTTTCTAGCTGGTTGTTGGAGTGGAGTAATTAATTAACTAATTAAAATAGCAATTTCCGTTAACATGGGTCAGAATACACCAAGGATGTCAACATTTACTGTAATTATCCTTGACGAATTAGTGGACACTCTATAACTTTCACAGCAACTGTATTGTCTTCAACAAATTTAGTGAATACACTTTGTCGTTTTTGAAGAATTGATTTCAATTCCAACAATTTGTCTTTACGAAGTTTTGGTCATACTTTGTTTTATGATTTGTGTCATAGTGCCTTTTAAGATTATATTCCTCAGCAACTGAAATAGAGTTTTTGCATATAACGCATCATACGAGTATCATATTCTTTTCTTGCTTCGGGCACAAAAATATTCCAGTTCCCATTTTTTGGGAAATTACGAAGTTGCTCTTCAATTGATCTTTTCTTACCCCTTGTTCTTGAAATGTGATTTAATTTTAATTAAATAAATTGTTTGCTTAATTTAAATAAAAACCAAAATCCGCTTTAAAGTGGAAAATATCATTCGCAAACGATTGAGCAAACACTGAAATTTGTGACTATTTGCAAAAACATGTGTCGTGTTTCGGATGAGATTTATGTACATATGTATGTTCGATTGAATTCAATCCTATATTTTCTTTCTTTTTCAGTTACTAAATTACAAATTATTGAAATGCAAAATTTAAACTGCATATTGCAACTGAATACAAATATAAATAAAATTTACCTTAAAATAATTAATTAATATTTTTTTCGAAAAATTTTAGAAAGCCTCGGCGGGCCGCAACCTTTGTATAGACAAGGCGCACGCGGCTCCCGGGCTACATGTTTGACATGCCTGATCTAATTGGATACCTTTAAGTAAGAAAAAAAAATACAAAGTAAAAAAAGGGCAAAAAGTACAGAATCAGAAGAGAAGGAAAATAACATTTAATTTAAAATTTCAACTATGATATATAAAAATAATTTAAAAAAAAATTAGATCATAATATTGTATTGCTCCAGTCAGCAAAATCCATTGGTACAGTCAGGAGGAAAAACATGCAGGTCTTAGAAAAACTAACTGAAGCAATTTTCATTTCCAAGTCATTCTTGCTCTTCTTCAAGTACAAGTTAGCTAAAAGCTTTTATCTATTTGAAAAAATCTTTATTTCTCGTATACTTTAGTTTAGTATAGTTTTTCAATAAGTGTACAATTTCTTTTCTTATTTTAACAATTAATCACTGTTTTTTCCTTTTTAATATAATTCTTTAATTTTATAAATTTTGTGAAAATTGAAGAAAAAAAATTGTGTCCCAAACCAGATCGCATAACGACACAGTTGCTGTGGAGGATACCATTTTTTGTCCAATCGCAAGTGCTGATTAATGTGTGTTAACTTACACAAACCCATTGCGCGTTCTGGCGGAGAAAAATAGGCCCTTACGAAAAAACTGTAGAGCAATGTGTAGGAATTTTCCGTTCTCTCTGGTTGAATTTTCGTTAATGTAAATACGACTGATAGCAGACGCTGCAGTGAAAGTTGTGTTGTTGTGATCAGCGAGTAAATTATTGTCTAGGTGAGCGAGCGTGAGGAAATCCTTTGCCCGAAAAGCTACAAGCAGTGGATTTTACTCAGTCGGTTAGGAGAGCCTGATTAGCAACAGACCTCGACCGTCTTTATATTTGCTTGCTAGTTTAAATACATTAAAATAGGAGGTCAAGTTGTAATGCGAACTTCCAATGATGCTATTCACTAATTTAATGAGACTTTCTCTTGAACTTTGTACAATACGTCGAACTATCACATCACGTAGGCAACCAGCTAGGTCGTGTTTAAGTTTTCAATTGTCATATCGTACAATACTTCAAAAATATCACTCTCAAATAGTTGGACTCTGGTTAAAGCTTAAAGCAGCAACGATTTAAATTTGTTTAGCTTCCTTCACTTCCTTTCTTCCTTTTCGTTTGAGTGTTCATTAGTTGACATGTGGTAAAAACAATTGTATTACACTGATCACAAATGAATAAAGATTTGAAACAGTGCTGTTCAGAGCTTTGACCGGGAAAGTACTTCTGATCATAAACGGTCGACTAATGTTGAAGACCACCGGTCCTCTAACATAAAGGTATTTAAAATGGGTTCTAGAGAAAACAATTCTAGAACAAACTATTTCGTGCCATTGCAGTGTCTCCCGGATTCGGACAACGAAGACATAGACTATGATGAAGTTTTATCTCCATCCGCATTGGATAAAAAAGCAAAAATCCCCTCGGTATGCGTTTTGTAAAAAACCCTCAGCGAAATCCATAGGAGACTATTATTGACAATTATTTTGTGAAAAAAATGAGTATCGGCATCAAGGTTTCTTGTGCAAGTGTAGAATCCCATCTAAAATTGTGCAATGTACTTAAAATAAAAAACATGCAGTTCTTCACTCATGACCTATCAACGTCAAGATCATTTAAAGTTATTTTGTATGGACTAGATAAGTTACATATAGAAGAGCTAAAAGCTGAACTAGTGTCAATCATGTTGAAATGTCAAAACATTAAGCTTATTAAATAATGATCGTTTCATCGATGTGTTTTATTTAGTTTTTCTCGAAAGCGGATCTATGCAACTCGGAGAGCTTAAGAAAAACTTCAGATCGGTCTTTAAGACTCAGATTAAATGGGATTTCTCAAGAAGAAAATTAAATCGTGTTACGCTGTGTTATAACTGCCAAATGTATGGATACGGCGAGAAAAACTGCGACATCAAGACTCATTGCGCTATTTGCTCCGAGTGCCACAAAATTGATGAATGCGCTTCAAAAAAATTTAAATGCATCAGCTGCAATGGAACACACAAATCAACTGATCTTGCATGTGTTAGTCGTCATGCTCTCCGCCAAAAACAAAACAAAACCAATTTTTGAAGCCAACATCATGGATTTCCCCTCACTACCAGTAAATCGAAGTGTATCAGCTAGCATGACACCCAAAACTGCAAACACCTTCAACTACAAAACAACACATCGAATGCAGAGATAATCACCTTGCTCGGTAATTGTACTACTAAGGCAGAACAATTTAATACCATAACAAAGCTTGCAATTAATTATCTGTATAAAACTAAGTAATGAGTTTATATAGCTTAAACATACTCGTAGTATGTTGGATTGCTAGAAGCATTCGAGGAAAGCAATTAGAATTTTATTCTTTATTTAGTAAATTTAATATTGACTTAGCATTAGTTTCTGAACATGGTTAAACTCAAAAGATCGTTTGTCTAATCCCGTGTATAAATGTTATCGTTTGGATAGGGAAGAGAGAAGTGGTGGCGGTGTTACCGTGGTAATAAAACGATTGTTAAAGCATAAAGTACTTCCTATCATAAAAATGAAATTAATTGAAGCTATTGGTATTGAAATTCCTTTTGTTAATGGTCTATCGCTAAAAATTTATAGCTCTTAATTTCCAGGTGGGGGAACCTCACCTCGATAAAGAGTCGATCGACGCAATGACCTTCTATAGTTAATTAATACTACCGATTTGTTCCTAATAGGTGGTGACTATAACTGCAGACATAGGCGTTGGGTTTGCCTTAGAGCTAATGCTTGGGTTAACATTCTAGCTGACCTAAATTTAAGACATCGTTTTTAAATTCTTTTTCACCAAATGTAATAAATTCCGTCTAGTAGAAATAGAAACCCATCCACATTAGATATATTTCTAACAAACATGCCTGACCTCTTTACTCCGCCTATAACCCTTAATGAACTAAGCTCCGACCATTTACCTGTTAAGTGTAGTGTAATAGCTTCTCCAGTACAATGCACAAGCTAAGTCTATGACTTTGGAAATGCAAACTGGTACTTGTTTAGGAGCCTGACTAAGGTAAAACTAGAAAATTCTCGGATTGAAAATAACAGCCCATTTCACATTGATAAGAATGTAAATTCTTTAACTCATGCCATTTTGGAAAGCGTTGAACAGTCAGTACCAAAAAGAACGGTCGTAAGACATGCTTCCAATGTTCTTCAGCATTATATTCTTGAAATGATAGCACTAAGAAATACTTGCAGATCCAGATGGAGACGTACAAGAAATGACTTCTATCTCGGACAATATAAACAAATGAATGCTCTAGTTAAATATGCTATAGCCAACTTTAGGAACCAATCGTGAAACAAAAGACTACAAGGTTTAGATAAGGATAGCCAACCATTCTGGAATGTTATTAAAATAGTAAAGAAAAAAAATACCTATATTCCTTCACTAAATGTTGGTAGCTCTGTAATGTTTTCTTGCCCCGAAAAAACAAACTCGCTTGCAGTTAACATTTAACATTTTAAAAATCATTCGAGAACTAGTAGTGATTCGCCAACAACGCACAATCAATCTTCCGTTAACCAGTCTGTGAACTTTGTTAATTCGCATTCCTCTTTTAATGATATTACTCTAATACCCCTTAAGGAATTAAAAGATATTATGAGTAATTTAAAAACGAGGAAAGCATCCAGTTTTGATGGGATAAAAACCTCTGTCTTAATAGTCTCCCAGATTTAGCTCTTAATAAATTGACGGTTCTCTTTAACAACTGTCTTAGATTGGGATACTTCCCAAATGACTGGAAAACTGCTAAGGTAATTCCAATTTTAAAACCTGGGAAAGCACCTGACTTACCTTATAGTTACAGGCCAATTAGTCTGCTAAGTTCACTTAGTAAGTGCCTGGAAATAAATTATAAAGAACAGAGTTCTAACTTTCGTTGCTAACAGTGCAATTTTGCTCCCAAAGCAATTCGGATTTAAAGCTTTTCACAGCACTACTCATCAAATGCATCGGATCACAAATCATGTTAAAAAAAATCTGCCAGAGAGTACAAGTACTGCCATGGTCATCTTGGACATAGAAAAAGCTTTCGATACTGTTTGGCATGATGGTTTGATTCATAAGCTAGTGAATTTTAAATTTCCCTTACATTTAGTTAAAATCATTCACTCATTTCTGTCCTCCCGAAGTTTTAAGGTATCCATCAACCAAAGCCTCTTAAACAATAAACTGATGCATGCTGGAGTTCCGCAGGGACCAGTGCTCTTCAATATATATACGTCGGATTTCCCCAACTTGAAGAACTGTGATATTGCCCTATTTGCTGACGATAAGTGTATTTATTCCTCAGATGCAATCGGTTTCAATGTTGAAACTTAATGTGCAATCAGGATTAAATGCTGTCGAAGCATATTGTAGTAAATGGAAAATTAAAATTAATTCTACAAAGACTCAAGCTATTTTTTACACACGTACTCGTAAAAGGAAAGCTTGTCTACTTCCAAGTAACAATCTTCAAATCAACGGTGTACAAGGCGAGTGGAAGTCGAATGTAAAGTATCTTGGCATTCACTTAGATAAGCGCTTAACATTCAATCTTCACATTCAGGAAGAAAATTAATGTTACTATAAGGATCCTTTACCCATTCATATGCAGAAATTCAAAATTGAGTGATAAATTATTAATTTTTAAAGCTATTTTCTAAGCAATTATATTCTACGGCTCTTCTGTTTGGGGAATGTGTGCAATAAGTCATCTGCGCAAACTCCAAATAGAACAAAACAAACTGCTCAAAATGATGCTTAATTTTCCCTCGTTTTTTTCAACAAAGGAATTACATATGTATAATGGCTAAAGTAGAAATGGTTACATATAAAATCGAAAAACTTTATCCCCAATATAATATCTCTTGCTTGTCTTATTATGAGAGTATGACTTAATTATTTTGAATTTATTTATATATTCACTTGTTAATTATTTATTTATTAATATATTTCTAAAATTTTTTATTTATTTAATTATCTATTTATTTGTTCATTTATTTATTCATTCATTTATTTAGTTGTTCCTTTCTTGTTACTTATCTATTTCTCCGTTTATCTATTAATTTATTTATTTATTCATTTTGTAATTTACTTATATTGTCACTCAATGTTATAATTGCTTGAAATCAAGTGCTGTAACTACTTCTCTCTTCCTCGGTGAGACATAATGCTATCTTATCTTTAATGAAGGTTTTTAGTGGCTTTTCCTTCAAATTTTCGATAAAATCTGTGATATTACATTTAAAAAAATTGTCTATATATTTTAGTGTAAGGTACTTTAAACCAAATCTCTATAAAATGATAATTGTATCTCCTCCTTCACACATAGGAGTACATAATGTTGTAGGAAGATTAAATTAAAGTGATTGTGGTGGTAAATTTCAGAAAAAAAATAGCTAACATATTGCTTTAATCACGGAGCGTATATTCACTTAATACTTGTTTCTTAACTCAACTTCACCATGAAATAAGTGATTTGCTGGAATTTTTCCTGCCAGGGCACATACGGGTGGCGCTGGGTCCATCCTGCAACTCCTGTTTTGTAGCTCAAAAGGAGTCAAGATTAACAAGTTCTGTGCTTTATATCTGATTGGAAAATATAAGTTCCCATGGTCTAACATGGAAATCTCCTATAATAGTTTTCAGCTAAATTGGTTGTTTACTTTCTTTCGTTACAAATGTTGGTTGAGAACAAATATTGTTGACAACCAGGTTCACGTTGCATTTGCTAAGTCCCATCTTCTTGAAATTCAATAAGTTCGACTGCTGCCTTTGGCAGTTGTGGTAGTACCGAATTATGGTGCGGAAACGACGAACTTATGTCATTCTCCATTCGTTTCGATGCATTTGAGTGTAGCAACTAAATCTTGGTTGCAGAATTGGAAAAGTTAAGGTGCTGAGACTGCATTCGGAGCAATAAGACAGGTTAGTAGTCTTACAGATCGCTCGCAAAGTGGTTCAAAAGTACTTAAGCATTCAAAACACGGTTGTGTTTTTTCCACACCAGTGGTATCGGTTTGGATATTACGGGAGGTTTTATATTCAACAGTGAGTGCTTTTACATAGGGATGCAGTAGCATAACTACAATATTAAAGATTGATATGACTTACTCACACTCATTGGTTAATAAATCTTCAAGGTAAATAATTTTTCAATAGGAACATTACAATTTTGTTTTTTAATACAAACCCACCCAGGATCTGTCAATGTCAAGATTTAAATTTTTCACCATGATGTAAAACTCACGAACGAGCAAAGTTTGGAAATTATTAAAAATTACTACCGAAATTAGGTAGGTAATATTCGTCCCCCCAGATAGGCTATGTCAGCTATAAAGGATAAATTCAGGTCAACATGTTCACTATTGAATTTTCTTGTACCAGTGAGACAACGCACCATTCACAGGAATCGGGAATCTCTCAGTCCACATTATGGCGAATTTTGCGTAAAGATCTTAGCCTACACCCTTAAAAGACCAAATTAACTCAAGAACTGAACTACCTGAACTTCTCCGGTTGGGCTCTGCAAAAGTTTGAAGAAGATTCTAAATTTCATCGAAAAATCATCTTCAGCGATGAAACTCATTTTTGGCTGAATGGCTTTATCAATAAGCAAAATATGCGTTATTGGGCAGCAACAAACCCACATGTGCGCTAAGAGACTCAATTGCGTTGAATTTCATACCGGAGGTGTGATTGGACCATATTTTTCCGCCGATGAAAATGATCACCATGCTACGTTCAATGGAGTTCACTATAGTGCACTGTTAAAAGATTATTTTTGGCCAGAACTGGATGGACTTTACATCAATGATATGTGGTTCTGACAAGATGGTGTCACATGCCACAGAGCTAGTCAAACAATTGATCTATTGAATGGAAAGTTCGGTAATCGTGTAATCTCGAGAAATGGTACGGTAGAACGGTCACTTCGCTCATGCGATTTAACGCCGATGGATTTCTATTTATGGGATTACATCACGCCGTTGGTTTATGCCAACAATGTTGTAAGACCTCAGGAATAATATCAAACTCGAAATTGCCAACTTTCCGGCCGATATGTGCAGAAGAGTGGTAAAAAATTGGCTCCAAAGAATCGATCGCTGCAAAGGAGCTCGCGGTCCTAACATGTGTACTACACCTGGAATAAATTTCAGCCCGATATCTCAATTATTGTGTATTATTATATATGTAGATGTATTATTATATATGTAGATAAGGAAGTGAATCATATAGACAAAAGCCGTGTCCCACCTTACTTATGCCTTCCGACGTTGTGGCTGTGGGGATATGCCAGCAGAGTTGCCCGGATCCAGCAAGTACTCGTACTGCGAATTCATTTTGGTAGCCAGAAGACCTCAAAAGTCATAAATGCCAGAGAAAAGCCTTCGACACAGAATTTCTAAGCCATTCAATGTCTTTCTGTGTGGATTACTCCGCTTTCCACATCGTAAACCTCTGCTTAAATGCAAATAATCACGGCCCTACATATTTCTAACAGTTGATATCTGCTGTGTTTACACTATAGCTTTTCAAGACACTTTTCATTGCCAGTTTTTTCAATTCGGCACATCAAGGTGGTAAACCGTGTTACTTTGTGGGTTATCTGATTTTGTCATTTTAAAGTTCCGCAGAGTTACATTTTTTGCGACATCCAATTTTCGTTCATCTGCACTGCAGTCTTAAATGGTTTTATGGAACATTTGTGCGTAGGTAGAGTCACTACCATAGTTGTTATTTGTCGGTAATCTGTCCATTCAATTCAATCTGTCCACCAAAACATTAACGTTGGCGGCTCGTATTTCCTTTTTTTTCCGGACACCATTCTATAGAAATGCTATCTATTGTACACTTCCACTGCGGTCTATTCGAGACAGAAACGACGAGGTAGCGACTTCTGACACCCTTATTATTTATCTTTACCGTCGCTGGGAGTGTACCTTGCATCACTTGCACCTTTCAACAGTGCCAATCTGCCCAATCTACCAAATGTAGATTATTTATTACCCTTACGTAATGGCGGCGACTTAAAGTGACAACCTGGTTTGTTTAGTATTATCTGAATCTCTCTGCACTTATTATGGTATCGTCAAGGCTTCTGGTGTTTTTGATTTGAAATCAGCCACAAGGGACGTTTTTATGGAGTGACTCTATTCAAAAGTCAAATTATGTATTTACGATATTTATGTATCTGCCCCAAAAAAAATTCAAGTATTCCAATAAAAGTCTCTGATAACTTTCATGTGAGGACAGAAAAGCTATTAGAACAGATAAAAATTTTCTGACATGACCTTAGGTGATAAAAGGGACCGATGGATGACATATGATACCCTGTTTTTTTTTTCCTAACCCATATTATGACTACCAAGGCGACCTTTCTTCGGTTACAGTTAAGATTGGCGATTTTAACATCCGGTTTTAAAATCATTTACTTAAGTAATCTTCCGCTGAATATTGATGAAAAGTTGGTAAAAATTTCACTTATTTCTTGCTTGAGGAGAATTAGTTTATTTCGTATGAAATAATATGTATCCATGAGGATATGAATAAATGCCTGAGGGACTAAGTATCTATGATAAAAACAATATAATTTTTATTTTTTATTGGTACAGATAAATTGAAGTTTACGTTATAAATTTTAAGCCCCTTAGGTAAGGAAAGCAATCAGTAACTAAGAAGCAGTAATGCATCATATTATCATACAAATCGCATAGTCTAACTATACTCAATACCTAAAATACTAAATACTCAATATATTGTATAATAAAGCACATAAAGAGTAAACGCTACAGTAATAAAGTACCTACAGTACCATCACCACTACTTCTGCGCTGAGTACATGCAGTATGATGCAAGCAAAGGCGCCGCTGGCGCCATCACTCCTACAGCAAGCGTTGCAGTCACATATGGTCACCAAATTTAGGTTCTTATAAAAATTATAGCGCCCCATCTATGTATAAGCATTCTTCAGTCTTTCCTACTAAAGAACAGCAGAAACATAGAGTGTAACGTGAATAATTGACGCCTGCATTGACTATTCAAAGGAGAAATAATTTTGATCGAATCAACACCATCAGATAATAACGACTAAACTGTTGGCGACCCATGCATGGCGACCAAGAACAATGGCGTTTGGGTATGAGCATACCTGGAGACTCTTAATAGACCAGGTGCTCCTGAACACCCACTGGAGTCACTCGAAGCATAGTTAAGGATAAAGACATAAGCCTTAGACCTATAAGCGAGCACCTGATTGTAATACATATTCCATCCATATATCCCATTTTCGAAAAACTTAACACGTGCTCCGTCATCATAAATGTAGTCATACCCACTTCAGTGTTAAGTTTTTTTTTCGTATGACTCATTGAAAAAGACGGCAGTACAAGCCCCTAGAGAGAGCAGTGTCCCAAGTGAGGTTGATTCCAATAGGAAATTAGTACACTTTTGGCAGCATCGTGGGCGGATATGCACAGCCTGCACGATATCAAGTCAAGAAACTGGTTTAGTGAGATAGGCTTTTCCACATCCTAGGACCTTGTGTATATGGCAGTCTCCTGATCAAAATACGGAAGACGAGCATCCAATATTTTGGACACTACACATTCCAATGTCTCAAAATTGACTCGGACAATTACCTAATAGTTGCCAAAAGACTGATGCTGAGATCAAAGACAGCAGAGTGGTAGAAAAATACTGTGTGATCTTAAAAGTCCAGCGGCTACATTCGCAAGAGATCGCAAGACCTCCTTTGCCTGTCGCCTGTCACGAGGACAACCAGTGACAATGCTGCAAAAGGCCATCCGAAATGCCGCCTCTGATTTGCTAAACTTCACTAAGCAAACTCAAACAAGAAACCCATGGTAAGACGATGGATGTCGGCTTTCACTCTCAGCTAAAAAGGGGGCGTACCATGGAATAATGCACCCGCGGACGAAAGCCGAATTGAGAGCTGCTATCGACACATACCAGCAGAGGAGACAAATCGAACACAAACTTCTCCGAAGGAAAAATGAGGAATTCGAGAAACGGAATTAGGTTCAGAAGTTTTATCAGAAGGTGAAAAGCAAGTATAAAGCAACGAAACCCGAACCGAAACCTGCAAATACGACCAAAAACTGCATAGTGCGAACGCCTGTGCTAAAAGATCCGAGAACGATTTCTGTGGACTGCTAAACGACGAGAGCGATGAAAATAATGTCGTCAAGCAGAATACACAAATCAATTCGGACGAACACCGAGAAAACGTTCAGTTTAGCCGCCGAGCTGTTTAAAGTTGGAGGAAGTTATCTGGTAAGGAGCATTCATCAGCTCAAATGTACAATTTCATCAGAGGAACTCATGCCCGCTGAATGAAACCTGAGCTTCGTCTGTTCGATTCTGAAGAACGTAAATCACTGAACTGCACCAATTAGAGGGACATAAGTCTATTAAATATCGCATACACGATCTTTGCTCCCATATTATATGTAATGTGCGTCATAAGCCGATTATCAACAATCCAATATCTCCATACCAGTAAGGTTTGAATCCACCATCGACCACATTTTCACTCTGAGAAAGATCTTGGAGAAGACACGAGAATACCAACCACCTCTTCATCGGTTTTAAGTTTGGACTATGCAGGATGACGATGAAGCTCTCTCGCTCATCCAAATTAACAACAGAGGCAACATTTATCCAACTTCTCGCATATACAGATGACATTGACATAATCTAAACAACTCAGCGGGATGTCAATGGGGCTTTTGTGAGCATTAAAGCAAAAGCAGCAAAAATTCAGTAGTGAATAATTTCTGAACGCTACCTTTTTCTTATGTCATCTTTGATATTTGTGAAGTGAACACATGTACAATTTCAACAATGGATAGTTACATACTAGAACACGCTTTAAAGATTTTCAAACTTATTGTGGAAATGGTCGATCTTTAGAAAATACATATCCTAAAATTCTTAGTTTTTTTTTGGAAATAACCACCCTAAATGAATCAATAATTTGAAGTTTAGTGAAAAAAAAAGTTCTGGTACACCAAAAAGAGGAAACTCTACTGAGAACATTGCTGTTGTAGCATAAAGTTTCGCTGAAAAATCTTCAACATCGATATTACGACGTTCTCAGGCATTAGGCATTCATCCATCGACTGTTTGGCGTATTTTAAAAAAGCATTTGCATTTATTAAGTTATACCACATGAAATATCGGATTTTATAGTAAAAATTTAAAAGCCAATTTTTTATTTACCTTTCGTATGAGAGAAAGGTGTCGACTTATTGTCATTGGGGATACTCCCATGCTTTGTACAATCTCTCGCACCGATTTCGTTGGGTCCGCATCCTCCGTTGCTCTTAAAACATCGTCGTCAACTAACGTTTCCGGCTTCCCACGTGGTTCGTTTTCGAGGCTGAAATCTCCCGAACGGAACTTTCGAAACCAACGTCGTATGCACTATACCTTTACCGATACATCCTCAAATGCGTCATTAGTGTTTTTCATTGCCAATGACGCATTATGTCCCATTTTAAATTCGTAAAGGAAGAGCGTTCGAATTTGAACTGCCGACAGCATGGTAAATAACTCCTAAAAGAAGAATAACGGTACTTGTAACGAACCCTAAAATCTCACATGTCAATCGAACGTACCACTTTATTTTATAAAAAAAGATATTCACTCGAGAACTTCTTATTTCCGATTGAGCGAAAATCGGACATTTCATGTGGTACAACCCACCACATCCTTACAAAAGCCAGTTGACATAACAATTGAAGCCAACAGATCATAATCAACGCAGAACTTTCGTCAATTGGTTGGTAGAACATCACGCTGGCTTCCAGGTCGATTAATTCCACGTAATGGTGATATAAACTGGCCACCTAGACCATGCGATTTAACACCATTAGATTACTTTCTTTGGAGTTTTTTTTAAACAACAATTGTACAGCTTACAACATTCGGACCGAAATTAATGAACTTAATGAGGTAGGTAATGTGTGAGCTATTCCTTGATAATTTTGATGTTCGTATGAGAGCTTGTAGACATGCTCGTGGTGGACATTTAAATGATGTTATTTTTCACACATAATTCTTAAGAGCCATATTTTTATAAAAATAAAAAAACCGAAAAAATTCTATGTATTTACAGGTTTTATTTAAAAAAAAAAACATATGCGCGACTTTTTAAAGACCCTTTATATGCTGTCGTCAAAAAGGGCAATTAACATCGATGCCTTAGGCAAAATGTGACTAACGCACTAGCACACTAACTGTGTGCTAGTAAAGAATTTCATCTAGTAATGACATAAGCGTGGAAATTAAACGAAGAATAACTCTTGCCAGCAGCAGTGCCTATGGATTAGACAACTGAACAGCACGGCCCTATCTGAATCAGTGAAGCAGACACTATACAAGACACTCATCATCTCTGTCTTCTTGCATGGCATGGGCAGATGAAAGCTCGCTTTGTTGCTTTGAGCAAAAAAATTCTCCCTATGATATATGGCACCATCTACATTGGCGGGGTGTGAAGAAGAACATAAAACAAAGAACTAAATCGTTTGTACAACAAAAAGGATCTGGTCATACATATCGCATAGTCTCCAGTGCTCCAGCCTGAAGGATCTTCTATTCCACCCCAGTAGGGCAGCGCAGTATAGGAAGACCTTATCTAGCTTTGTGGCTTTCTATGTGAAGAAAAAAATGTTTATAGCTGTGCTTTATGTCATTCATTCGTGTTGTTATCGATGATGTAGAGCCGGAGCTGTGAAAAATGTTCAACAATTTGAGATTTTACCAATAACGGCTGTAACTTACCTGATGGCCTAGTTTTCGTAAAATGTTCTAAATTCAGCGAAAACTGAATTTTTGTTATTCCAGCATTCAGAATACCACTGATAGGATCGGGGCTGGTTGAAGCTTTTCCTGGCATTATCTTTGAAACTAACTTAACCTTGAATAAAAAATACTGAAAAAAGAGTCAAGAAAGCAGCTATAGAGCAGCTTTAACTGTACACTGCCATTGTTAGTACAATTCTCATACATGCCTGCACTGTTTCAAACTGCAACACTGCAATGCGCACTAGCTGAATCTTATATAGATGTAGGCCGAGATCTTCTCTTGTTGTGGACTTAGGCAAAGATTCAGTCGAGGCTTTTAATTCGAGCTTCGGAGGTTTAACTTCAACTTCGTGGACGACCACCCCAATTCTTATCTATTATATTTACTCAGACTTTCGCTTCAACGTTCCAAGTCTGCTACTGCATCCCAATGTAGGAGACTTTCCACGTTGAATACAAAGGCTCACACAATATCCATACAGAAACCATGGGTATGCAATAAACACATCTGTGGTTTTGAATGCTTAAAGGGTTCCATACCACTATATGATGGGCGATCAGAAAGACCGAAATCTTGTCTTTACATAAGTGCCGAATAAACTCTCACCATCTAAACTTGGGAAATTTTGCAATTAAAATTTAGCTGTTACCGACATAGGCTACGAAACGAACCAAGAATGATACAGACTCTTATTTTTTCCTTTCCTTTGAATACTGTATTCCAGGAAGATGGGACTTATCATATACTGCGATGATACTCGTAGTACTCAGAATACCTTCTGGGGCAGTAGCTAAGGTAACGTTGCTTATCTGTTGAATTTCATACTATCGTCTTTGAGACTCACTTTCCCAATAAAACAAAGCGCCTTTTATGATATCTATTGCTTCTCTTGATGACCTTGACAAGCATTTGAAGGTAAGTATTTGGATGTCATCGTTGGAAGCAAACATATCCTATGCGTTATCTGGTTATCTGGTGGAAAAGACTATCCACCATACGTCACTGCTGCTTTCACCAAACTTTCTTCAAAGAACGGTCAGTCCCGGCCAAGTTCTGCTCTAGACGCATTAATAAATCTTAATAAATGGTCTGCTATCTTCCGGTTCTTTGGTATTGTCTTTTGACTCTGGCCTTATGGACACGCCATTTGATGCAGTGACACCAGAACTCCTGCTGAGGACAGATACGAGATCAAGTTTTCCTGTTCCCGGGGCTGGTTCCACGGGGCCAGAAGAGGAATGTAGTCGAGTCCTCACGGACGGCTTCCAAACCGATTTACCGATTTAGGATGCGGGTTTGGTTTCTTTCTGGAGGACGAAAACGTTAAATTTTACTCCCCGTTAGAAAAATTTTGCGTTTGTCTTTCAAGCGGAGATATACGCATATTATGAAGAATCGGTTAAGGGGGTAAAAAATTTGCATCTACGCTTATAGCTTTGCTGAACCCTCTTACGACTTTCAAGCTACTTCGAGAATGTAACCTGATTTACTGAGTCTTGTTTTGGTTTCACGTCACAGTGGGATCATAGAAAATGAAATCGTCGATGAACTTGACAGGCAGAGGTCAGAGGATAGTTTTTCAGGGCCTGAACGTGCGTTAGTTCTGCCTGCGTCTTCCGTTAGGGTTTCCATTGACAGTTACGAGTATGTTTCATAATAGCATAACTGCGGATAGCATGACTCTCCAATTCGTCAGCAGGCCAAACGAATGCTCCCTGACTACTCTAAGATGTCGGCGGCTTTACTGCTGTCACTCAGTATGAAAGACTACGGGCTGCTTACTGGCGACCTGACGAGGCACTGCACTTTTGCTAAGCACTTAAATATGCTGAGCATACGTGATACGTGATTTTCCTGCGAAATTGATGACGATATCGCGGATCACTACCTCTTTGAATTTCCGGACCTACGCTCGAATCAGGCTGCAGGTACTCGCCGTTAATGCGGTGGGTGCTGGTACTGTAGGCACTTTATCACTGAAGCGCTTACTCACAATTCTTCGAAAGAATAAGAATAAAATGAACTTACAAAAAGTACATTGAACTAGTTCTTATTCTGAGTGGTCTGTGCCGACTGAAAAAATAAAAAAAACCTGCGACTTTTCGGAAAGTTTTCCCTTGCTTGTCCGATGACGAATTAATCAGTATCTGATTCAATATCATCCGCCAAACTTTAATTCACAGCGTCCACGATTTCTTCTGAATTCACACAACTTTAAGGCGTTGTTGGCTTGTAGGTTGAACTATAGGTTTTGCAAAATATTTAGAAATCTACGATATTAAAAGTAAACTAAAGTAAAAGGAAATAAATAATTTGATTTGTTTTGATAATTTCTTTGCAACAAGGGACAATATCATTTTAAAACCTAAAATGAATGTGCAATCGTAGCATTCACCAAATATGTCTTCGTTTGTATAAGAATAGCAAAATCCCGGAACACAAATGAGGAATAAAATTCAACTTATCAGCGAGAATCATATACATAACTTATGGAACAATCTGCAATATGCCAACAAAACCATCATCATTTTATCATCACACCCGATATTGAACGAAAAACCTCAAACCCAAATATCTCCACTCGACCCATCTCATGGAAACTTTAAAAATATTTTCATGATTTTCAATTAACCTAGAATCCGTAGAAATAACGTCGCGCGTTTCTTTCGCATGACCTTAATGCCTACTAACTCCCAAGTGTCCTACCTACAAAATGTACTAATGATACGTTGAATAGCTATTTCGCCACGTTGGAGTCCTTCCAGGTGTCTTCTTCCTATTTTTGTCATAGAACTTTAAGTACAAAATCACTATCGAAGTTTTGCTTGCTCATTTGGAAAATGTATCAAAAAGAGAAAACTCAAAATTCAACCACAACGTTGGTGAATGTTTTCCCTTAAGGGGAGATTTTCTTGCAAAATGAACTATTGAACTTTTTCGAAAATGGAGAGAACTGTTGAAAAGGGGTAGAAATATGAAATCAACTTCCTATAAAAGTGTTAAAATTCATTTTGACTACGCGTTCTGTATATTTTATTTCTGTTATTAGAACAGTGACTGGGGAATGGTTATATTCAACATTATAGAAAAAAACATATTTGAAACCCGACTTGGAATTAATTTAATTCTTATAAAAATTAGCTTAAAAAAAATAAAAACTTATGCATATGAATTTTAGCAGCCTTTCCCTTATTCAACTTTTATACGCCTATACAATAAAATTCTTCTATTGTATAAGATGTATCTTGACATTACCAGCATGACAACATACTCGTAACATACGTATGCATATTTTAAAAGAAAGAAGAGAACATGATTACCTGTGTAGATTGAAAATTGACAGCGAAAATCGAACCGGTTTGGTCTGTTATACTCTTACTATTAAATCCTCCCTTAATTTTATACCATTCAACTTATTCTCCTCAGATATTAACATTTTGCAACCCATACGAAAGTAGGGGTAAATATTGTTGCTCAATAATGCAAAAGATACTTGTTGCGTTAACATAAATTTTAAATTACTGTTGGGATTATTGAAAGTCAATGCGTGTTAGTGAGGCAACGATTTGTTGCGGCTTCAAAGTATATTCCTGCAAGGCATGCTTTAATAAAAGACCAAGTTCGGACTTCTTTGTTTTTCTGAACCTTGGAACAAACCGTTTTTATATGATATGTTACACATAACCACAACAGAAATAAGTTGAAAGACAATATAAATATGCACTCGTACTTACTTAGATATGGAGGTTGCTCTGAAGACAAACAGCGCTTGGGCAAAAAGCTTTGGTCTCAATGCCAACCCTTCCAAAAAGAAACTGGTTATTTTTCCCCAAAAGTACAAGATACTCGGAAGTATCTGGGTGTCATACTGGAAAAAGAACTGAATTGGAATCTTAACGTAGCAGAAAAAATCAAAAAGGCATATATTGCTCTTTTTATCTGCAAAAGAACAGTAGGACAAATTTGGGGCTTAAAACCTGGTATGGTATACTGGCTGTATACGGTGGTGGTAAGACCCATACTTACATATGGCACACTAGTATGGTGGAAAGCAACAAACAAGAATGGCTTCCATAGCCATTACAGATGTGCTCCGAACTATCCTTACGGCTGCATTGGATACTTTTCTGCACTTAACACCGCTCGATTTACAGATCAAAGAACTTGCTGGTAACAGTGCGATATGACTCACTAATTTGGGTTACTTCAAGAGCAGTAGTTTCGGACGCCGCACGGTCCTAGCGGAGCTACTGCCAAAATTCCAATTCCTGATACAGTCAGCAACTGTCGCACAGTGCTCAAGGCACTATGCAGTCAGAACCGGGTGAGACTCTGTTGGGTGACAGTACACTGCGGTATTAAAGGAAATGAACAAGCAGATGACCTTGCAAGAAAAGGAGGGCTACTCGACAATAGTGAGGTGGCCCACACCAAATCAAACTTCCGCTTTGCATAGTGAAGCGCACTATCGAGTAAAAAATCACAAAGACTGCCAACCTAAGGTGGTTAAGTCTTGACGAACACAGGGTATCGAAGGCTCTCTGGCCACTTTTTGACTGCAAAAAATCTAGCGAGTTAATAAAATTAAACAGGGATAAGTTTAGGACAACAATAGGAATTCTGACAGTGCACTGTCTTTTGCAGAAACACGTAAAGAGACTCAAATTATCAGATACGTATATTTGCAATTTCTGCGGTGATCTACTAGCTGTTGAGGACATAACACACGTAATGTGTGAATGCGAGCCAATATCGCGTAGTCGAAGGTAATTTTTAGGGAAATTCTTTTTCCTAAAACTAAACGGCACGAATTTCAAAGGC
Organism: Volucella bombylans; assembly: GCA_949129095.1. Lineage (NCBI taxonomy): Eukaryota > Metazoa > Arthropoda > Insecta > Diptera > Syrphidae > Volucella > Volucella bombylans. The sequence continues at coordinate 99,082,181 of OX422143.1, read as the reverse complement.
CTTCTTTGCTTTAGCAAAGAAGTTTGATGTTTCGCAGGGAGATTTTTTAGGTTTTTGCCTTTTGAAGATAAATTCAACTGGTTCCACAGGAATCACGATGGGCCCGTTCTGGTGTCTGGTGTGTGTGTGATAGCTTATTCATCCTACCTAACCTAGATAATTCCAGGTGGACCAGGCCTCAGCTAACATGCCTCTTCAGCGTAAATCTTTTTCCAGCCTAAGATTAGGTCGTCTCTGCTGCGTTGTTCCTCGGTGTTGAAATCGAAACCTTTCCAGGCTGGAACGCTGGTGTCCTAGCCATCTAAGCCGGGTTATCCGAACTCGCAAGTTCGCATCGCTGTGTAGCCCTTACAGTTTGGTGTTGAAACGTCTCTTTCATTCCCAATTGATACAAATAGGACCGACAATTACCCCAAGAGCTTTCCTCTCAAACCATCCGAGAGCATTTTCATCCGCCTTCATCAGTATCCACGTCATTGATAAATTAGAGTCCAACCGAAGGTGAATTTTTTGGCCGATGCCGAAGCCGAATCTAATGGAGATTGTATTTCAAAATGCTAAAGAGCCTAAAATATAGTGATCAGTTTGATCAAATTGATCGGTACATATTTTCTTCTCTGTTAATTTATTTTACAAAGACACAAACAGCAAAATATCCTGTAAATTATTGCAGTAAACTCTTTTAAATAACACATAAACGGAACAATCAAAATGAATGCTTAGCAAAGAAATAAAAACAAAAAATAACCAGTAAAAAAAATCCAAAACCCTACGTACATTCGATAACACGTAAATACAACAAACAAAGCTAATATGTAGTATACAAACGATGAAGTAGAGTTAATAATCAAAATTAAATAACTTAATATGCAAGAAACAAAAGTTTTTGTACATTTTCTCCCTGTAAATTAGCCCCGATCAGCATAAATTTGTCCAGCAGCACTGAATAATTGCTCACTCGCTACACTAGTACGAGGAGCTGATAATTATTTGTTAAGGACTTGAGGCCCAATACTTAAAAATAACAGCATTTCTTGTAGCTACCTGCTACAGAAACGAAACAAACATGAAATGAATTTCTCGAAATCTCCTCCAAAACACGGTGCGTATGATAGTTTAATTTTTGCGGAAAAAGGTTCGGCTTCGGCAAAATCTTCGGCCTTTTCTTGCCGAAGCCGAATGTTTTGCCGAAGGTGGAAATTTAAGCCAAATGTGGCCGAAGCCGAAGCAGAAGCCGAATGTTCGGTAGGACTCTATTGATAATATGGGAAACGCGCTTTATTTGCAAGGCAAAAAATATTACATAGTAACGTTTTAAAAATTGAAAACTATTGGAGAAAGAATTAAACAACTAGGAACACATCCAGTTCAAAGGGGTTTTATTAAGCGGCTGATAAATGTACATTTGGTTCAATAATTCAATGAAGCAAAGTAAACAGAGCTTTTACATAACCATAGAGAGGAACTGTGTTGCCAATGTTGTAATACAGATACTAATTCAATTTCTAATAAAAACTTTGTAGGAAATCTTTCTCGACGGTATAATGATTGACTCATCTTAAAATCTAATTACATTGAACTTAATACATATATTCGTATGAACTATAAAAAGATGGTTTCATCTAGTTATGAAGATGAAGTTATTCGGTTAGAGGATTCGATCAGTGTGGCTATGATTTGCGTGCATACATACATACGTGCTAATGTAATCGCTTACGCAGTCTTCTATGTGCTAAGCAGTACAGTGACACAAAATATATATAGTTGTTGTTGCATTATACTAACAAATGGTGGAAGTGAAGGAGTTTATTTCTAATGGAATGAGGGGCCAGGAGAGTGCATCTGCAACTACTATACGTTTGTTCTGCTGGGCTTATATTTGGGCTCGTAGTTGTACTATACTCCTCCAATATTGCTTTCTATCTTTTTAATTTAGAATTATTATTTTTGTTACTACGGGAATAGGTAAGCGATTGATGATCAGTATGAATTATTACCTTAGCTGATCCATAAAGATAATTTCTAAAGTTGTTAAGTGCCCAAATTATAGCTAGCATCTCCTTTTCATTGTCTGCATAGCTTTCTTCGGTTTGAGATAGTGTTCTAGATATGAAGATAATGGGCTTATCTCCTTGAGATAGCACAGCATCTAGGGCATAATTTGAAGCATCGCTAACTAATTCAAATGATTTTGTAAAGTCAAGGTATGCGAGTATAATTTCTTCTGATGTTAATGTCTTCTTAATTTTTTCAAAAGCTGGTTTAACAGATTCCTCGCGATGAATTATTTTTTTGCTAGAGAGGAGTTTTCGGATTATCGTTCATCTTCCCCCCTTAAGAGGGCTGTTAAGGGTTTCGCAAGCTTGGCTTAGTCCCTAATGAAGCGGCGGTAATACCCTGAAAGGCCAACGCAAGAGCGAAGTTATTTCAGGGAGCGCGGATATGGAAAGTATTGGATTGTCCCTATTTTTTTCTGGATTGATTTTAATGCCATCAGGCGAAATAATAAAACCTAGGATTTCTACTTCTTGCTTGTAGAATTCGCACTTATTCAATTGTACATTCATGTTTGCCGCATGCAATGTTTGGAATAGCTTTCGAATATTAGGTTCGTGTGTAGCTTCGTCTTTACTGAAAATGACTATGTCATCTACGTAGACATAGCAATATAACGCCAATGTGTTCACGAAGAATGTCGCCAAGTGCTCTTTGAAATATAGGCGGATCATTCTTGATACCAAAGGGAAGCCTCGTAAATTCATTCTTCCCGTTGTTGACCGTGAAAGCCGTTTTTTCTATATCAGATGCATTTAAAGGGATCTGATGAAACCCACTTTTCAAATCTACTACGGAAATCCATTTATTTTGGCCGAGTTGTGCAAGAACTTCGTTGATTTGAGGGATCGGGTATTGATCTGCAACGGTTATTCTATTCAGCTTCCTATAATCTATGACGAGTCTGTATTTCTTCTCACCAGATGAATCGGCTTTCTTAGGCACGATCCATACAGGGGAATTGTAAGGCGATCGTGAGGGCCTAATTATTCCATTGTTAAGAAGCCTTTTTTATTTGTTTCTCAAGATAGGTTTTTAGGGATATAGGGTAAGGGTAAAATTCAGTATATACAGGTGAATCAGATGTTGTTCTGATCTCGCCTTTTACTACAGTGGAATAAATTAATTTTTCTTCAGGTTCATCAAAAAGTTTAGGGAAATCGTGCACAATTTTGTCGATGGAAAACTTGTGTGTAGGGGACATATGATCGGTTCGGATATTAATAGAGTTGACAGATTAAGAGGCCATTTGCTTGATACGTACTTTTGTCTGATTATTGATAGCCATGTAGTTATCTTTCTTATGGATGACTGCGGATAGACTCTTTAGGCTGTCAATTCCTAGAATCACGTGAAATGATTTTAGTTTTGGCATGAGAAAGAATTTGATTTTAATATTTTGAAGACCCAAAGGACTTATAAAAGTATGGTGAGTAACTTGTACGTTACCTCCAATTGAATTGCAAAAAAATGTTTTTTCATTCGGTAAAAGGTTTTTAAGGTAATTTTTCCATAATGTGGTTTGAATCGATATTTTCCGGTTGTGTCATTTCAGTGTATTCCTGTAGGGTTTCGTTGTATTCCTTCGAATTGTTTATGCTGGCCTGCCTCTCCTTGGCTGATTGGATCTTCTTGTGCCATAGTATCCATGTGGAAATTCCTTTGCATGTTAGCAGGGTGCACTTGTTGGGATAGAGGAACTGATGGTCTTTTCAGTGCTGGGGGCCAGTTTTCCAATCGAGGTCTGTTCATGTAGTTTGTCCTGATTGTTTGTGCTTCCATAGGCTCTGGTGGGGCTGCCTTGAAGTAGCAAAGTATTGTGGTCGTAGTTGTTAGGGTTGTTGTTGATATCGTTGAACAAACTGTCTCTCAGGCCTTTGAGATGGAATAGGCCTTAGGTTGTATTGCAACGGCGCCGGCTGTCTAAGTGGTTGGACCATATAATCCAATTCGGGATAAAATTGTTGACGATTCGAAACTGGGTTTATGTTTCCACATTTCGGTGGAATTGGTGGTGGATCAGGATGGTTTATCCTTCTGTTGCGACTATTTTCTAATGCATACTATGAGCCGAAATTTTGATTTTCGAGCCTTAAACACAGATGAAGTGCTTGGGGCAAATCTGACGGTTCTTGCATTTCCAAAAGTCTTGGAAGATCGCCTTTTAATCCGCGAATGAATGTATCCAGAGCTTTGTCTCTGTAAGTTTGCATCAGCAAATTAAGAGACTCCGTACCGACATTCATGCTGGAGATTTTATTCAATATTAGCGAAAGGTGTGAGTACACAGCCTAGTAAAACTCTTGGATGGATGAGTTACCCTGAACTAAGGCTGTCATTTGGTACTCCAAAGTTCCCAAATCGCGTTTATCTGCGTAGTGCAGCGTAAGGCATCAATTGATGCAATGACAATTCAGTGGAATATTGTATGACTCTAAAATGTGGTCAGCGTGACCTAAAATTTTATTTCGGATCACGTTAATAATCCCAAAATATTTGACTGAGCCTTTGGCGTGCTCATAAATTTTTAAAATCCTATCGACGCACTTTCCCCAAGAGCTAAATTCTCCTTCTTGGCCGGAGAACACCCGCAGGCACCGAACCACGTCAGGAATTTTATCTAGTCACTTATATTAGTGCGCTGATCGTGGTTTATTGCTTGGTCAGTTCATGCGAACTGATCGGAATTTGGATTAATGAAAGCTGACATGCCAAGTTGACGGCAGTGCGTGTCGAATTCGTCTGCGGGTGTTTCCTGTCTAATGCAAATATTGTTTAGTGTTAACTTGTATCGAAATCCATATACCTTTTTCCACCTATACCCACTACCAAACAAAAATAAAACCTCTAACTGAATAACCATATCCGTTTAGCACGAACCGATCGAACAATTTACCACCGAATTCTACAGATTAAATTAAAAAAGTTTGCTGTAAGGTAGCCATTGCTTTGCTATATTTCACAGCGCTGACTAAAAATTTGGTATGCAGTGTACTAAACTTTTCTGTACAAAAATATTCTCTGTGCGCATACAGAGCCAAATATGGTTCCGAAAACAAATTTTGAAAAGCGAAATGATATGAGGTTTTTGTTTTTTTAAAACTTGTATTTAATTAGTAAATAAACACTTTACTTCGTTCAATTATGATATTTTTTTACATCAATGGTTCTTAACTCATGCAACAGAGGGTTGAATCACTTCGTAAATGTACACAATTACGAGACGCTTACATTTATTAGTTTAATATCGTTTTCGATTGGTTTCTCTCCTGAGATAAGGCTATTCGGATTCCGAGCACTAAAAACATCTTCTGGCACAATACTATTTGACGTTTATATATTTATATTATATATACATATATATTTCTCAAAAAGAGAAATTTTACTTCCGAAAAAGTGACAGTATAACTGTTTTATATCATTTTTTTCGCTCCGGCGTACAAAAAGAATGCTTCTGTCAGGCCAATCGAAAACGCCATAAGTGATTAAACTTAATAAATATTTTTTAGATATGACATGTAGGATTTTTTTATTACTTTTTTGAAACTCCAAGCGCCTAAATCATAAAGAAAAAACACCTTTTCTTTCAAGGGCAAAAACTCTCTAAACTAGTGTTATCAGGCCGATATATAGTTCGGTAGAGTAAGACAAAAGAGAAAACCACGTTATCAGAGCTGCAAAGTCTTCGGATCTTCCCGAATGCGTAGGTACGTCCGGTGCTATCCGAACCCGCTCCACAGCTGCCATTGAAACTATCCTTGGTCTCACTCCACTCCACTTGGCAGTACAGCCAGGTTATTACAAACAGGAGAGCCGAAACTTGCAGTACAATCGAATTTCGCAAGTTTCATCTCAGAGATTCATGAACTCGACACGATCTGCGCGGTAAATGACTGCTTAACAAAAACTTTATACTTCGACAGGGGGTTCAAAATAGTAATTCCAAATCGACGAGCATGGGACTTCAAAAACCCAATACCAAACTTTAAAGGTGATATTAGGATAAGTGTTGGTATCCACGGGCCACAAAACAAAATGTTGCAAGGCCAATGAGAAAAAGTCCAAGCGTCTTTCAAGCTGAACACCATGCCATCTAAGAATGTGCCAGTATCACCCTTGATACAGAAATGAAAGGCGCCCTCATTCATATTGTGAAATGTTTGTATTGGTTCAAAACATAGAACTTGTCTCTTTCAACATAATCGCTTTATTCAAAATCACAATACAAAAACAGTTTGTAATTCAATCACTTTTATCAACCACTTTTATTTCACGTTATATTTTACATAAACAACTTTAGTACTAGATATTTACTATTAACTCACTTTTTAAATTTAACTTTAGAACTGATTTCACCTCTGTTCGACGCCGGTATTTATACTCCCTGCCATCTCATGAGAACCTTCTATACTAGCCAGATTTCCATAAATGTTACTGTATTTCCGGAACTTTCGATATCAGTTGATTCAATTATTCCTCTATTGGATGAGTATTCTGCTACTCAAATACTCGTATATATGGCGCTGTCCACGATAAGAGGTTATAGCAATATTGTAATATCCGTTTGAATGTAAACAGCGTCATGTATATTTGAATAGCAGAAGAAAACTCAACCATTGGAGAATGGAAACTTTTAGCGAATATTCTAGTAAAATGAAAAGTTGTATGGAACGCGGGATAGTACAAAACGTTTTCGAAAGATGTTAGGAGAGAATAAATATCCGCATCCCACAAGATGTGAAATTCAATTCCACTGGAATTTCAAGTATGAATTAAGAGAAGTGATTAAGTCGTTTAAGTAAAAGATAAAGTAAAGTAAAATCGGTTGATAAACTGGATTGAATTGTAAAATGTGCTGTATTGAATAAAGTAATTGTGTCGAAAGAAATAAGTTCTATCATTTGTATCACATTTACAATATATTACATTTTACAATATATTATACTCGCGGCCAGTCAAAAAGCGTTGAAAGCGTTAAGTTCAAACCAGTTTGACTCCAAGGGCAGGGCACAAGAATATTGAAAGAAATAAAAAAAGCCGATGAATTGACTAGAACAGATTTGCAGCAATCAAAACTTGGGACAAAAAACTGTATATATCCAATTGGGAAAATATAGCGGATCTTCGACAGGCTAAAAGAGCTACGAAGCTCTTCCAAAATAAATCGGAATTATCTCCTAACTTCAAAAATGATGAGTCAGTGGAACACAGACTGCTTCGATACGAGTATCACTTACTCAAACTCAGAATTAGTCAGGAAATCAAATGCCGCCTTTGTATGGAATACGACGAACCGCAGAACACATACTATGTGAATGTGAGGCTCTATTCGCCATTAGCATTACTTTCTCTATTACTATATTACTTTCTCTGGAGAAATCATAGTGACTGAGGAAATGCAAAGTATCTACACCAGAATAGTTTTCAAGCTTATTAAAAAAAGTTGAGGTAATGGTTGGCACGGTAATGCCAATAAAAATTGGCGGTAAAGTACCCCCATAAAAAATAAAAATGGTATATTTACTGGGGCTTATGGTGCTTCAATTCCTAGAGGATGGAAGATTATAGTGCATCAGCCTAACCATCCTGAAAGGCCGATAGTTTGTTAAAAATATAACATTATTTGTGAAAAACACTACTCAACAAAATTTTGTAACAAGAAAAGAACACACGAGGTGTCGCAGCAAATTTGAAGCACAGGTCATTGTCATACAGATCTCCGATAGACGGGGCTCTGCATAAAATAGAGATATGCAAGGATTGGCCAACCAATGGAAAGTGGCGTTCTATTCGCATTATTATTATATATTATATATTACTTTTTTTGCCCTTTTCATTCAAACACTTAGCAAGCAGCATTCGCCTCAGCAAGCAGCAAGAAGGCAGCAGCTAAAAAAATGTCGGAACCCATAAAGGCCTATAAAGGACAAATAATTCAAGTAACCATCCAGCCTCAGCCGCCATCGCCATAATAGTTATTAGTTTTGTTCGTATTAATTTTCAATAAACAAATATCATTAAATTGTATTTTTGCATTAACACGAGGGCTGTATGATAAGTACCAGTGTTTACCAACTGGTTTCTTTTTTTGGATGGGCAGACGTGTGAGGAAATCAAAGTGAAGTTACATGCCGTTTATAAGGACCATGCACCTTGGATGACTACCATCAGATATTGATTTAAAGAATTCAAGCGTAGCCGAACATCCGTTTTTGATGAAGAGCGCCCAGGCCATCCGATTGAGGTGAGTACGGAGGATATGGTTAATAAAATCCAAGATATCGTGTTAGCAGATCGTCGGGTGAAGGTCAGAGAGATTGCTGACATTGTACACATCTCAATTGAATGCATACAAAATATCCTACACGAAAAATTGGGCATGAGAAAGCTATCGGCGAGATGTGTGCCGCGTTTGCTAACTGTGGAGTAAAAACGAAATCGCATGACAACTTCGAAGCCACAGCAAAACTGGTCTAATTAGGCTACAAATTGCTGTCTCACCCACCCTATTCTCCAGATTTGGCCCCATGTGATTTCTTTTTGTTTCCAAACATGAAAAAATGGTTTGGCAGAAAGCGATTCTCGTCAAACGAGGAAATCATCGCCGAAATAAAGACCTATTTTGCGGAGTTCGAAAAATCATATTTTTTGAATGGTATTCGGTTGCTCGTACTTTATGTATGGAACATGATAACGGCCAAATGGCCACCGCGAATTCGCCTGACAGCGCATATCCGAGAGGTCCAATCTACGATGACTTTAGCCCGGCTAAATCGGGCTTATATCATCGATGGCATTGGTTATAAAGACCTTTTTTTTGGATGCCGTAGCTTCTGCGTGTTGAAACAAATTGTAAAAAAAATATATACATACGTATTTTTCAAGTTCATATTTGTGTTCCTTTACTGTAACAAGTTTAGTAAATTGACCGCTTGTCTTAAATATGGAATACCTTTTGCCCTCCCAATCTTTTGGTTAACCAACCAACTCTAACCTGTTTCAGAAAATATTTGTATTCTACGTCACATACCTTAGAAGCTTTGTGTTTTTTTTTTCATTCTCTCATTCCACTCTTCATAGTCTCCTAATACCATAGCTTTCAGTGGTGAATCTGTTTTTTTATATGCCCGAGAGAAAGGAAATGAAACTGGATTCCCTTCCTAATAATAATGAAATTAGGATGAGGCGAGATTTGAATTTCTGGTAAAAGAAGTAGAAGCGGTAGCTGAAGGGGTACATCATGTGGGTGTAATTATAATAGGTAATTTATTTGTTGTCAGTTAGGTTTATTTGTCCGTTATTATATTTATTTATTTTTTCAGTTCGTACTATAGTAGGCTAAGTTTCCACCACGCACCCTGACCTGGTCAAAATTTGTCGAATCTTTGAGGATGATAGAAAAATACGAAAATGAGCACAATTAAGGCACGAACCTGTTGTTGAGAGAGAGAGAGAGTGTATGTGTAAAAAATTGAGAAACGAAAATATGAAATAAGACAGACTACAAAGACGGGGCCGAACAAGGAAGATGAAAAAAAGGGGACCTGCTAAACAAATGTAGTACAGACAACGAAATAATTAGGTCCAAGTCTTTGGTGAAACTAAAGGCTAACTGATCACCTCCCATCTGGACCAGCTGTTGCAATGCCTTTGTACATGCATACAGACACATACGTCAGTATTTTAAAATTTAAAGAAAAAAAAAAAACCAAACAAACGAGGCAACCAGAAGGAGAATGTGGTTCATGGTGGTGGCGAGAAGTCATATTTGAGGGCTCAGGAATCATAAACATTGACCTCTCATTGACCTTGGATCGCATAGATATACATACATATGTATGTACACACATATTTATAAGCATATTGACTATTGATAGCAGAAAGATTTGGTTGCTTTACGAAGCTTGTTTTCGGAGCAATAGTAATAACACCGGAAGTGTTAAGAACCCCAAAAGAAAGAAGATTAGACGGAAAACTACTCCAGACGAAGACAGGCTAATTTGTCTGACAAGTAGAGCCAAAACTGTTTTAGGAGCCACAAAAATTCCGGAGGTTGTTGCACCTCAAACCCGTCAAGAACTCTCAGCCAGGAGCATGTCGTCTCCTAGAACAATATCTTCGTGGATGCATAGCCCACAAAAAACCGCATACGCCAACAAAGAACATTAGGCAAAGGCCGGATTTCGCAAAACTGCACTTACAAAAACTATTGGAATTTTGTAAAAAATATTCTTTGGATAACGAATACAAGTTTAATTTGTGTGAATCCGATAGAAAAGTGTATTTAAGGCGTACTTCAAACAAAGAATTACACCCAAAGTAAACGCTTAAGACCATAACGCATAAAGAAGGAAACATAATGGTTTGGTGTGCATTCTCTTGGCTCGGTGTTAGTCCATTAACTCATATAAGAGTTCGAATGGATCAACACGCCTATAAAACCATATTAGAGATAATACGGAACCCTATTATTTTAAATACATGCCGGTAACATATGTATGTTTTCCAACACGACAACAATCCTAAGTATACTTCACGAATATTGAAGTAATGACTTACGGATAACAAAACTCATGTTTTGGATCGGCTCGCTCAAAATTCCGACCTAAACCCAATTGAAAACGTGTGGGCCTACATCGAAAGGTATTTAAAAGCCAAAAATCAAGAAATGCTGATGAGATTTTTCAAAACATTAAGGTGGTCGAGAACAATATACCACCATTAAGATGCCGCATTTTAGTAGAAAGTCTTCAGAAAAGTGTGATTGTAGTTTTGAAAAAAAGCTATCCCACTAAATACACAGCGTGACGAAGTTTTGGTAACATGAGTGATGATATATGTAACTGTTTGCTTACAGTTACTTAAAATAATAATGTAAAACAACACTGTCCCATCACGTCAACTTCTCGTATTGTTGACTCATTTATGAAAGCCATAACACATGAAGTTATCCAGGATTTTTAAGAAATAGATTTTTTTATTGCTATCAATGATCCTTTAGGACCTCAAAAATGATATCCATCCCAAAAGATTATGGCCAGGAAATATCTCGAAATACATGTTTTTCAAAATATAGTAAAAGGCCGGGAGGTAGGCAGCGAGTCTCTTTAAAATTTTAAACGCGTTTATCTCAAAACTGCATTTTTCAAGTCGGCCGCACCCATAACTTGAACAATTTTCAACCAATTCACCAATTTTCAACCAATCCAATTCACGGTACATACATATATACGAGTATGCTTACGTAATATGTAGTTATATTTAGAGAAAATTATTGAATTTGAAGTAGTGTAGGTTAAGATTTAGATTATCCATTTATTTTATTAAATTGTGTTAGGATAAAGAAAGGAGTGAGCTTTTTTGAATATCATTTTCTTTTTGTTTTGGTGCGTGGAGAAAGAAAACATTTTTTTTTGAATTTGCGAAGATTCTTCCAAAGGCTGGCGCCAGGACGACGAGGGATCCGTTAGTTAACCGATAAGTCATAGATATAAGTTTTTTGTGGCTTGAATTAGATGAGCCTTGCAGTAGTTTTCAATCAAAATAATATAAGATTCAAAAAATTCATTAGTTATTGTAGTAAGTTTCGTTTGCTAATTTTTTTCTGTCTTTAATAAACCCATTATGAATGTTGTGGTGATTTGAAATCTGTTTTCTTTTTTGTTATCATGGTGGTGTGTGACCCGTCTAGACCGACTTCAACCGGGCGCAACGTACAAACGATGGCGACATAACAGAAAAAACCTGAAGGACTTCCGCTAACTTCTATTTACAGGTGGCGACTGGGAGGAAATTTATTCACAGATCTGATCAGAATGATACTCGTAACAATTGCTCGCATTTAGATGCGAAAAGAGTGGGTTGGCCATCCTCAGCCAACAACATCCGTCTTAGTTCAGGTCGTGACGAAAAACTATTCGAAAACCCTCTATGTATTTACATCACTTGATCGATGCCGTTGCAGTATTCCGCTTTTACCCCGCAAATTGGCCGTTTTATTAAGTTATTTAGACACTGTTACATGTGAATTAGTCATGATGTGTTATTATCAATATTTAGTGATTTTAGAAAGCGTAAAAATGACACAGCCAGGTTTTGGCAATTAGCTTTTAAAGTCAAAGTATGGACTCCTCACTTCTGTCGCATATTATAATATGTGTGCCTTTCCGGATTTGCAGGATATGGATGAAACCCAATGACCATTCCTGGGATCATCATTTTTGCCTAACTGATATAAGAGGAATCACTATTCAGACTAGAAATAAAATTACGTATCCGAATCTAACTTTTCTAAGAAAAGCGGTTCCTCATAGGGAAGAACTGGCTGTATCAGAACTATCTGAAACCTCCGACATAGGTTTACAATTCATCGATGTGGATCCTGACTTTTAATCAACTTTTAATCAAATGAAGTACATTTCTCAACACAAGGCAATCTCAGTTATTTATTTTGGACAAAATGAATTCGACAACCAACGTTTCCTAAGCCGTTCAACGCATTTATGTAATGCTCTGCCGAGCTCTTTATTCCATTGTCATTATAACCTTCAAACAAATCGAACACCGATGTAATGTCTCCTGTCTCACTTTGTTGTATCGCTATTTCGCTATGAATGCTCATCAGTATACCCTCCAGCCCATTTTCGGACGTACTCTAAAATATCGTGATTCGTTCCTAAGCCGTACAACTCGCTTATGGATTGCCCTGCCGATCTCTGTATTTCATGGTCGTTATAACTTGCAAACATTTAAAACGAGCGTACATCGGTAACTCTCTTTATTTCCTCCCTAACTTTTCTTCTGCCTGTGAAAACTATTCGCTGTGTGACATTTTAAGGGCACAAATAACCCTTTGAGCGCGCGCTAATTGTAAAAAAAAAACACAGAATTTCTATGATCTCAATTGAAGGGTTATAATTTGTTTGAATGGAAAACGATATATTACTTTCGGCATCCTGAAGAAGAGATAAAGAGTTTCTCCTCACAGAAGAATGATTTATTCTATTTTCTGTTATAATGGTGTTAATGCCCTAATGAATACCTTGGGTTTTGAAAAAAAAATCGGAACACCGTCGTTTTTTATTGACTCTTCAAAATATAGTTTGAAGACTGTAATTCTATATACATATCGGAAATGAACCATGCAAGGTTCATATGAAAACATGAGATGTATTTTGGAAAATATTTAGAAATCGCTGCTTTTCTCTTACAGCTTGGATATACTCATAAAAAATATTGCTGTTTTACAATATTTGTGAAATAAAACAAAAATATCTAAAAATCATTGACCCTAAGATCATACTCAAATAAGAAAATTAATGAAACAGGCAAAATACTATATGTATACATACAATGAAAAACTAAACTACTCCATTTGCTTTTTTTTGCTTCTGGTCACATACTTGCAAACGCTCCAGTGACAGCACGCTGAGTTTTGTCAATGATGTCGTCAATATCATCAGCGTATGCAACTGGTTTTCCAGTTGGAAAATTGTGGCGCTGATGTGGACTCAACTATAGAGTTGAAAAATTTACATCACCTTGCCTAAACCCTTTTTTGACATCAAAGGCGTCGGTTAAGTCATTACCGTGCTTGACGGAGTAGCGAGCGTTCTCAATCATCATTCTACACAATCTGACAATTTGGCAGGGATACCACAGCTAGAAATGGCTTTGTAAGACCTGTCTCTCTCAATAAAGGGGTGGTGTGTATGGATGTCGATTTCTTGGGTTTTTTCCACGATCTGTAGTAGTGTAGATATTTGGTATTTTGTTGACTTTCCGATCCTAAAACCGCAGTGATAATGGTAGATAATTGGCTTCAGTTATTCAAATAAGATTATATGTCAAGTTAAAGAGACTGATGCCTTTATAATTGACCCAGTTATACAATATAAGGGGATCTCCTGTCGTAAGGATGGGGCAAACGGCGTTAAGGTTCCATTATTCAGGCATGCTTTCATCCGACCAAATCTTGGAAATGAGTTGATGCATACTCTTTACTGAGTCATCTTTCGGTGTCTTAAGTATCGAGCATATTGGCCGTTCGGTTCAGCAGCCTTGTAATACATAAGCTTGGACATAGTTATACTCACTACATTTTAATCGGGTAGACTGATCCCTTGACTTTCACATTCCATGTTGCATATTCATTCTGCCTGACAGCTGAATTTGGATTATCTTCTGCCTGCATTCTTCACAGGTTTCATGGGGTTGGTCGGTTGAAAGCCAGAGTATCAGTTTCGACATTTCGGATGGTTTCTTAGCATAGAAGCCACTCGTCTTCAGCAGTTGCTGTTGGTTGACGGGTTGAGGGATAAGCGATCGGCAAAGACCCTGGCTGTAGGTTTCAATTGAAGCTGTTCAACCCAGTATTTCTTTGTTGTTGTGGTGTTTGATGAGATATCCGTTGACGTAACTTAGTACGTTCGCTGCTCGGGAACATTCGGACATCTACAAAACTAGAGAAGTATCTTGCGTCGATCGCTACATGATCAATTTAGGTGACGGTTTAATTACCAGGTGACCACCATGCCTTTTTGTAGATATAAGTGTGAAGAAATCGTGGTGGTAGCTATAGTGGCATCAGTTAGTCTTGTTCCGTTTCCAGATGTATAATCGCGCAGGCTATGCTTCCTGATTGTTCTGCCAAAAAAGTACTCTCTTCACATTTTGGCGTTAAAATCACCCTACACCATTTCGGACATTGCTCGTAAGTTTAGTCCAGGAGCTAGTAGAAAGATTCTTTGATTGCGTCGTCTTATTCTTCGGTGGGGGCTTGAGCGCATATTAGGCTGATGGTGTCAAATGCGTTCGCTTACGTGTTTAAAGCTCAAGACTTCTTGCATAAGTCTGACAACAAATCCACACCACATTCGACGCTGTTTGTTTTCTTTGTAGCAATCACGATAGTATATGTATATCACAGTCTTTCGTCCTTCTTTTAGCCGGCCAACCCCATCATACTTTCTAATGCAAGCTCAACTGCATGAAGTTTAAGTTCAAACAGTCCATGTGCAGATGCGAGCGTCGTTGTTCATTTTCTATTTACATGGTCGTCAACAGAAGATCTGTCCTTATGGTTGCTTAGCAATAGTGAGCTTGGCCGGGTATCTAACCTAGCACACAACCCCGTATCTGAAGGGCCAATCCCTTTTATGACGAATATTCTGGAGTCAGTAACCGACTTCAAGGGTATGAAAACTCCCGTTAACCCATTTAAGGTTCATCCGCCACCATCTCTATTTCAGCACCCTGACTTGTCTTAAAATTCCTTACTGACAACATTTGTTCAGTGATTCACTGTTTATTCAGTGATGTGAATTCAACCGTCGTGCGTCCTCCTTTTGAGATCCAGTCATTTCTGACAACGAATTATAGTGATTTTATTTTCTCAACACTCGCGCTTATGAGTTTTGCATCTTACATCCGTTGAATGAGGCCAGTAACCAGTGGCTACCACGAAGAGGAAAAATAAGCACAATTGATGTGTAGTCATAGTTGCAGCACTGGATAGCTCGGGGGTGACGTCGCTCAGTTCCTACCCCAATTGTTCACACCCAGCCGAGATGTTCCTGAAGCAAAATATAGAACAAAATCTTAAGGCACCTTGTATATTATTATACATGTACATATATATATGTATATAAAATGTTCCTGAACTAATTATATTGAAATAAATTTATTTTTATAAAAATAGAAATATTGTTAAATTGTCTTAAAAAACCTTGTCTCTTTTCATGATGCAAAAAAATTTTCGTTTTTGACGACCATTTTCCCAAAATCCGTATACAAAAATTATGTAGATATGTAGAAAAACGTATTGCAAACGGGTTAGCTTGGCAAAGTCTGATGAGCACTACAGACATTAATTAGAAAAAAAATAGACATACGAGTACATATATACAACCAATATTGATTTCACGTTCCAGGGATCTCGTTTATGGAAAAACCTCCACTTGGTTTATTGTTCATTTTTTGGCAATCAACAAACAGTAATTTTCCGAAAGTTACATAAACCCTTCTTATGAAAACATTTCAATCTTTTAATTCGAAAATAATAAAAAAGAAAAAATAAATGAATTTCTATTACATCAGGTTTTATTGGACGAAAATATGAGCAAGTTCAAAGAGAATGCACCCACTTAACCTCGTATTGTGCTTGGACTAACATCATTAATTTTTTTGTCCCCTAAATGATTATACTACAACCCCTAGGTTTGATATAGTATAAATCCCCGATCTAATAGAAATCTCCGCACAAAATTAATCTGCATGTTTTTGCTTCATCCCAAACCGTGTTTACCTATGTATAATGTGTCTATCCCTTCCTATTAATATCAAATTGAATATTCAATTAGGTACGATACAGGTTCCATAGGCATGTTTAGGCAACATCAAAATGAAAAAAAGAAAAAACAAGAAAAGTAGGCACTTCCGGGAGTGTTTATCCGCGATGGTAAATTAATTAAAATTTTAATGATTTTTTTTTAAGAGGAAGCGCGTAGAAATGAAATTCAAATTCGAGTACGAATACTTTTGGGGTTGTTAGGATATGGGCGAATTCATGTTATCGTGGGTAGGAATCTGATAATATGTACATACTTACATACAAATGTTCAAATACCTACCTACATCTAGATGTTTATGGATAGAAGGTATCACAGACTTTTCAAGCTAGCTTGTCACTGTGGAGGCAATTAGAACCACTGATGTGTATTATCGTGGAATATTGCTTAGTCCAGATTTCCGCCATGTAATTACGTTTTAATGGATTGAAAAAGTAGCCATAATAAACAATGACAACGACACTAAAACGTGTAGTAACATTGGGCATAATAAGATTGCGTTATGACATTAGAGTCAAAACAACCCCGAAATAATGGTTTCAAAAACTTTTCAGCTCAAAGATTTAGGGTTTGCTGGTTTCTACAAGTACCACTGCCTCCCGACTATGACAGACCATAGCAAAAACTTTCATCACAAAACTTGCCACAGGAAAAGTGTATTATTCCGCCAAATTTCGAATACCTGATATTTGTCACGCACACAGCCACTGTAAATGTTGACTTCATGGCGCACATGAGTACACATCTGACTACAAGAAATCGACATTACATAGTGTACTTATAAGTAAGTAATGCCAATGTTTTAAGACACTCTTGTCAAGAGTTAAAAAAGAACGACTACGAACGCTCCCAATCGGTGTACAGAACCAATCGCTTGTATAATCGTAAGTACCTCGTCCTGATAAGTAATCTCTCTTAGGTTGGACTCTCCTTTCTTTTTAAAATCGTGGAATCCAAATTAACAAAGACAAGGGAACCAAGTTTGGAGGAAGTGAAGACATATAATAGCACCTTATGAAAATCGATTTGAAGAGTCTTCTTAGATGAGTCCTGAATTAAATAACAATACTCTTATTTGTGATTGCTATCCACAGAGAAGCCGACTGCGAACTTAGATTTGACATAAAGTTAGCTTAATTTAAATGTAAATTTAAATTTAAATAACATCGCCTCAGGCATAAAAATGAATCAACAACACCCATGTCCAACAGAGAATGTTTTGGTCATCCAAAATTACCATCAGAATTATGCAGGGACTCCCGGAACACAATAAACAATGTTTTCGACAAAAGATAAATTGGTAGGCCTTGAAAATATATAATTTAACAGTCGTCAAATTGTAAGACAGTTGCGACAAGCTATCCCTGTTAAAATTATTCCAGCAGATCGCAGCTACTTATAGTATGCGGAAATACAACATACAATGCATATATATTTCATTTTTTACTGTGTACCTTAATTGTAATCTTTATTGAAACTAAGTTTAAATGTAAGAACTAAACTTAAATGTAAACTAATAAACGTAACGTTACATTGAGATTGTAATTGGTAATATGAATGTACGAGTAGGACACTTTAAACTTAAAATGATATGTAATTTCCGGAACAATAAATTGTCTCTCATTGCTGTTACGTCAAGACGAAAGGACGTGTTTCATTTCAAATCGCATTTTTCTAACATAAACAGTAATCATAGTCCTTTTCGAGCCGGATAATTTGTTTAAACCATAAAAAGTGCTACAAACATATATATATTCTTGTCTTGCCCCTTTATAGACTTATTTCGGTGGCTGTGCACAATTATATTGTTCAATTGAATTTCTTTTAAAATGTCAAAACTGTCATCGGGTGCAGACTAAAAGAGTTTTATTGAGCACATTCTTCGAGACCATAATAATTTCAAAAAGACGGGAGCGTCACGTCGAGCAGCCAGCTATCTATCAGGTCGTCTTCTTGTTCTGGAAGTAAAATTCAAGAACGTACTTGATCATCAAGCGAAGATTCGACGAGGAGAAGTAGAAGTAGAAGGCCTAGAAGAAGAAGATTTTGATCGCATTTTTGATAGGTTGCAAGAAACATATTTCACTTACCGAGGTGAATTGGTCGATGCTATAGATAATGCCAAGTCATCATATAAGGAGAAAATTGTGGAAAGTCTAACCACAGGTGCTTATACTCATACACAAAATAGCAGGCTTTCCGTGATGTCGTTTTGTCTATAGCTCGCACAAATAAAAAGCTGGGTGAAATTCAAAAATTGCTTTACGTAAAATCTTGCCTCACGGGTGAAGCTGCTCGTTTGTTGCACTATTTAGGGCTGTATTTTGGTAGTTATGACAAAGCATGGGAAATGCTTGTCGCTAGATATGACCACAAGTGAGTCTTAGTAAATGTTCACTTCCAAATTTTTTTTGAACAGCAGCAGTTGACAAAGGAGACGACAAGCAATATAAAGTCTCTATTGGTCGCAGGAATGTTTCCATGTCCTGGTGTTAGTTTTTGAGATTTGCATTTGCAAATTGCAATTTTCATATTGGTATAAAATTACCTAGTTTTATTCAGCGTTTGTGGGTAGAGAGAAATTAAGTAGTTCGAAAGAGTTACCCACACTAGCACAATTTACAGAGTTCTTCAAAACGAGTTTTTGAATCTTGGTAGCAGTAACTAGAACGAGTGGCATAAAATGCGGCAGTTCTCCTTCACTCAAAACTTGTGATGTAGAGAATAAAACGGTGTTGCACGTCGTTAAGAAGAAGTTTGCATGCCAGGTATGTGACAAAGGTCAACAGTCCCTTCGAATTTGTCAAAAGTTTATTGACATAGATATATGCGAACGATACAAAACAGCAGACAGAATCAGGGTTTGTCAGAACTGTTAGGCATACAGTCATAAGACAAACCATTTTCAAAATTGTGAACGTCACTATTACTGCAAGTAGAAACACCATTCTCTGCTGCATTTTAATAATAACAGCTAGCAAGTGAAGGTATAAAAACATTTCATATTAAATCAAATACCAACCAACTCCAAGTAGTCTCTTCTGGGGTCCATCAACCAAGTATTCTCATTGCAACAGCAGTTGTTAAAGTCAGGTTATTAGTCGATCCTGAGGTATCTGGATTAGGATTCGAAACAATTAGCCTAACCTAACATATATATTCAAATCGCTGACTAGTCTGTTGCCTTCCAAGCCTTTTGCTCTACATAACTTGGAACATATCTGGAGTTTAAAGTTAGCTAATCTACAACTCAATAAGCCGACGACTGTTTATATTCTCCTAGGAAACGATGTTTACTCTGAATTTATTTTAGCATCCATTATCCGCGGTGATGATGAAAGATTCCCAATTGCACAGGAATTTTATGAACAAATTTTGATTTACTGGTCAGCAATCTTGAAGCTTTTCAACATTTGCCTGAAATAATTTTTGTATCCGAAATTTGGATTTATTCTTGTGAGACCGACAATTACACGATTCCTGGTTATAATTTTTTAGCTAATACGATGGCATTAATGTAGGATATTCGATGTTCTTTTTACTTTTGTTAGTGTGTATAGATTTAACAGTCAGTCTTAACGTGTTTTATGAAGAGCTTTCAATTTTTTTGTGGAAGCACCCAATTTTGTCATTCTAGGGGACTTCAACTTGAATTTATTAACCTCAAGTCCTGCCTCAGATTCTTATCTTGGTCTTATTCTTGAGCATGGGTTAACCTCCTTCGTAAATGAATTAACTAGACCTATCGGAGGAACGTGTATTGATCATGTTCTTGATCGTTTTGAGAAAATCTCACAAAATCTTTTTAGATTTACGAATTTCTGATCACTGCATGACAGAGCTTCTGTTTAATGGTTTAAAACATCAGAAACACGTTAAAAATTCGACCTTACCTATTTATAATTTCCAAAATTAATTTTTTGGAACTGAATAATTTATTACTTTTTAAGAACTGGGTGGACACCTACGCTGAAAAGAATGCTTCCAGGGCTTATGATTTATTTCTGAAAACCTTCAAGTTCTGTAACTGTGCAAAAACGTTCAGAAATAAGGCTTAAGCCCTGGGTGAACAAATCTCTTCTTAATAAAATAAAATATAAAAACAAATTGCATCAAAAATGCTATTGGCATCCAATGAATTCTACGAGTAGGTTAAACAATAGATATAAATGTATTTTTAAATCAACAAACATGGAAATTCGGATTTGCCGTGATAACTACTACCACAACCTTATGAGAAAATCCCGAGGAAACTAAAAATAAGAGTGGAAAGTTATAAACAGCATTATGAAACGCAGTGTTAAAGACCAGCATATATCTGTAGAACTTAGTAGCAGTGATGGTAATATCATTGATCCCATAGCAGTAGCGAATGAGTTCAATAATCACTGTCTCAATTGGAGATAACCACTTTCCGGGAAATTCCACTGTTCATTTCCTTGTAGCTGTTGCAATAGTAGGTACTGCTGATATCCATTTGTGTAGGAATAGCTTCTTTTTTGCACCAATTTCTGGACTTGAGACCCTAAAAATTATTAATTCCTTGAAAAATTCATATTCTTGTGGTAGTTTAGTAAGAACTAAACTTAAATGTAAACTAATAAACGTAACGTTACATTGAGATTGTAATTGGTAATATGAATGTACGAGTAGGACACTTTAAACTTAAAATGATATGTAATTTCCGGAACAATAAATTGTCTCTCATTGCTGTTACGTCAAGACGAAAGGACGTGTTTCATTTCAAATCGCATTTTTCTAACATAAACAGTAATCATAGTCCTTTTCGAGCCGGATAATTTGTTTAAACCATAAAAAGTGCTACAAACATATATATATTCTTGTCTTGCCCCTTTATAGACTTATTTCGGTGGCTGTGCACAATTATATTGTTCAATTGAATTTCTTTTAAAATGTCAAAACTGTCATCGGGTGCAGACTAAAAGAGTTTTATTGAGCACATTCTTCGAGACCATAATAATTTCAAAAAGACGGGAGCGTCACGTCGAGCAGCCAGCTATCTATCAGGTCGTCTTCTTGTTCTGGAAGTAAAATTCAAGAACGTACTTGATCATCAAGCGAAGATTCGACGAGGAGAAGTAGAAGTAGAAGGCCTAGAAGAAGAAGATTTTGATGGCATTTTTGATAGGTTGCAAGAAACATATTTCACTTACCGAGGTGAATTGGTCGATGCTATAGATAATGCCAAGTCATCATATAAGGAGAAAATTGTGGAAAGTCTAACCACAGGTGCTTATACTCATACACAAAATAGCAGGCTTTCCGTGATGTCGTTTTGTCTATAGCTCGCACAAATAAAAAGCTGGGTGAAATTCAAAAATTGCTTTACGTAAAATCTTGCCTCACGGGTGAAGCTGCTCGTTTGTTGCACTATTTAGGGCTGTATTTTGGTAGTTATGACAAAGCATGGGAAATGCTTGTCGCTAGATATGACCACAAGTGAGTCTTAGTAAATGTTCACTTCCAAATTTTTTTTGAACAGCAGCAGTTGACAAAGGAGACGACAAGCAATATAAAGTCTCTATTGGTCGCAGGAATGTTTCCATGTCCTGGTGTTAGTTTTTGAGATTTGCATTTGCAAATTGCAATTTTCATATTGGTATAAAATTACCTAGTTTTATTCAGCGTTTGTGGGTAGAGAGAAATTAAGTAGTTCGAAAGAGTTACCCACACTAGCACAATTTACAGAGTTCTTCAAAACGAGTTTTTGAATCTTGGTAGCAGTAACTAGAACGAGTGGCATAAAATGCGGCAGTTCTCCTTCACTCAAAACTTGTGATGTAGAGAATAAAACGGTGTTGCACGTCGTTAAGAAGAAGTTTGCATGCCAGGTATGTGACAAAGGTCAACAGTCCCTTCGAATTTGTCAAAAGTTTATTGACATAGATATATGCGAACGATACAAAACAGCAGACAGAATCAGGGTTTGTCAGAACTGTTAGGCATACAGTCATAAGACAAACCATTTTCAAAATTGTGAACGTCACTATTACTGCAAGTAGAAACACCATTCTCTGCTGCATTTTAATAATAACAGCTAGCAAGTGAAGGTATAAAAACATTTCATATTAAATCAAATACCAACCAACTCCAAGTAGTCTCTTCTGGGGTCCATCAACCAAGTATTCTCATTGCAACAGCAGTTGTTAAAGTCAGGTTATTAGTCGATCCTGAGGTATCTGGATTAGGATTCGAAACAATTAGCCTAACCTAACATATATATTCAAATCGCTGACTAGTCTGTTGCCTTCCAAGCCTTTTGCTCTACATAACTTGGAACATATCTGGAGTTTAAAGTTAGCTAATCTACAACTCAATAAGCCGACGACTGTTTATATTCTCCTAGGAAACGATGTTTACTCTGAATTTATTTTAGCATCCATTATCCGCGGTGATGATGAAAGATTCCCAATTGCACAGGAATTTTATGAACAAATTTTGATTTACTGGTCAGCAATCTTGAAGCTTTTCAACATTTGCCTGAAATAATTTTTGTATCCGAAATTTGGATTTATTCTTGTGAGACCGACAATTACACGATTCCTGGTTATAATTTTTTAGCTAATACGATGGCATTAATGTAGGATATTCGATGTTCTTTTTACTTTTGTTAGTGTGTATAGATTTAACAGTCAGTCTTAACGTGTTTTATGAAGAGCTTTCAATTTTTTTGTGGAAGCACCCAATTTTGTCATTCTAGGGGACTTCAACTTGAATTTATTAACCTCAAGTCCTGCCTCAGATTCTTATCTTGGTCTTATTCTTGAGCATGGGTTAACCTCCTTCGTAAATGAATTAACTAGACCTATCGGAGGAACGTGTATTGATCATGTTCTTGATCGTTTTGAGAAAATCTCACAAAATCTTTTTAGATTTACGAATTTCTGATCACTGCATGACAGAGCTTCTGTTTAATGGTTTAAAACATCAGAAACACGTTAAAAATTCGACCTTACCTATTTATAATTTCCAAAATTAATTTTTTGGAACTGAATAATTTATTACTTTTTAAGAACTGGGTGGACACCTACGCTGAAAAGAATGCTTCCAGGGCTTATGATTTATTTCTGAAAACCTTCAAGTTCTGTAACTGTGCAAAAACGTTCAGAAATAAGGCTTAAGCCCTGGGTGAACAAATCTCTTCTTAATAAAATAAAATATAAAAACAAATTGCATCAAAAATGCTATTGGCATCCAATGAATTCTACGAGTAGGTTAAACAATAGATATAAATGTATTTTTAAATCAACAAACATGGAAATTCGGATTTGCCGTGATAACTACTACCACAACCTTATGAGAAAATCCCGAGGAAACTAAAAATAAGAGTGGAAAGTTATAAACAGCATTATGAAACGCAGTGTTAAAGACCAGCATATATCTGTAGAACTTAGTAGCAGTGATGGTAATATCATTGATCCCATAGCAGTAGCGAATGAGTTCAATAATCACTGTCTCAATTGGAGATAACCACTTTCCGGGAAATTCCACTGTTCATTTCCTTGTAGCTGTTGCAATAGTAGGTACTGCTGATATCCATTTGTGTGGGAATAGCTTCTTTTTTGCACCAATTTCTGGACTTGAGACCCTAAAAATTATTAATTCCTTGAAAAATTCATATTCTTGTGGTAGTGATCATGTTTCTAACTTTGTGCTGAAAAATATTGCCTTCTACGAGTACATCGTTGACATTTTAGCACATCTCTTTAATCTGAGTGTTATGTCCGAAGTTTTTCACGAAAAACTTTAATGTGCCCTTGTGATACCACTTTTAAGAAAGGGAATAGAAAAGAGAAAAATAATTACAGGCCGATTTCACTTCTGTCTTCGATTTATAAAATTTTTGAAAAGGCGGTTAAGAACAGGGTTTTGGAATATTTAGGTAAAACCAATTTTTTTAATCCAGTGCATTTTGGGTTTATGTCATATCAGAAGGTACACCATGATTAAGTGAAATATAGAGTGTGCATCTAGCAAGAAAGAATGTTGTGTTTTACATTAGTGGCGATGAGGATGGAATAGAATCTTCAAGTTTTGCATGAAAAAATCTTTACAAATGCAATTATTAAAAAACGCGTACAAAATAATTACAATAAATAAAAAATCTAACTACGCACTAACTAACTAAGTGTTTGCATACAAAAAATTACACACTGGCTATGAGCCAGGAATATAACCAAGTCTTGCAGATCAATCAATTAATTATGACTAACTATTCTGTCTTCTAGAAATTCGACAAAACCAAAACCCAATGGTTCAGGTGGGTGGAACGGTTCGAAGGTGCAATGGCGATAGTTGGAACAACAGGGGATAAGAAAATACACCTGCTTCTACACTACATGGGTCAAGAAACTTTCGACGTTCTCTCCGACAAATTAGCACCTGCTAAACCTAAAGACAAAACCTACTCCGAGGTCATCAAGGGTCTTTCTGAAATCTTCGATCCAGTTCCATTAGAGATAATGGAAAACTATCGTTTTCATCTGCGAAAGCAAAACGAAGCAGAGACTGTAGAAGAGTTTTGCATAGCACTACTCAAATTGGTATTACACTGCAATTTTGGTGGCTATTTGGAGACAGCAATCAGTGATCACTGACCACTGCAAAAACTATGGAACTATCAGCACAATGGGGAGCAGAGACCCAACAACAAATAGAGGGCCAGCCTGTAAGTTACATTCAACAAAAAAACAAGCCGAACGTAAAACATCCTACGAACAAATTTGGGAAAAATGAAGGCGGCAAACCAAAAAATAATGTGAAGGCGACTGATAAGAAGAAGTCATGTTGCTATCGGTGTGGAAGCAAAGACCACAAAGCAAACAAATGTCGGCATCGAAACTCCACGTGTTCTTTCTGTAAAATCAAAGGGCATCTGAGAACAGTTTGCTTTAAGGCACTAAACAACAACACAAATTATATAGACGATCAAACTAGAGAAGAGACAGTAGAAGAAATTTTTTATGTAGAATCATATAATTTAGGAAGTAAACTTTTAATTGAACTAAAGATTAATAATTCTACCCTAGGTTTCGAAATTGATAGTGGACAAGGAACAAGGAACACATTTTTCCGGATGAGGAATTAAATGCACCAGATATGAAACTGGTAAGTTATTGTGGTACAAATCTAAAAGTGTTAGGCTTTTTCTTAGTGCGTGTCAGGGTTAATAAATGTAGATTCCAAAACAAAAAATAGTCGTGAGCTGAAGCTTTACGTTGTCGAATCAAACCGAAAGCCATTGCTAGGCCGGAAAAGGTTTCGAAGCATTAAGTTAGACTGGAACAAAATATTATCTACTTCGAGTGGAAAAATTCAAGAGGTTTCATTTATTAAAGATAAAACATCAGTTCAAATCGAAAAACTCAAATAAAAGTATTCTTCAGTTTTTGAAAATTCAATGGGCCAAATTAATAATGTTCAAGCTCGTATTCCTTTACGTGATGATGCCAAACCTGTTTTTGTTAGTGCGAGAAAAATTCCTTTTGGATTACGAGATGCAGTCGAAAGAGAATTAGATGAGTTAGAAAAAATTTTATTATCGAGAAAGTCGAGACCTCACAGTGGGCTACTCCAATTGTTCCTGTTCGGAAACAAGGGGGTAAAGTTCGATTATGTAGAGATTATAAAATCTCTTTAAATCCGCAAATTTTAGTTCAAGAGCACGGGAAAAAATTTACAAAAATCTCAGTAAGGCATACTTACAATTAGAAGTTCATCCAGATGATCGTGGGCCTCTTACGTTGAGTACACACAGTAGTTTATACAGACCAACCAAATTCATGTACGGAGTTGCATCTGGGCCTGCAAAGTGGCAAAATCAAATCGAGGAGATTCTTAAAGATATCGACGGTATTTCGGTTTTCTTAGATGATATCAAAATTACTACGCCCAACGATGAAATTCACCTAGAACGCAACGCCTCGAAAAAGTTTTATCACGGCTAAGCAAATACAATATAAAATCGATTGTGCCAGTCAACGAGACCCAACCCAAAAAGAGTTACAACCCACATCTGGGAATTAGCGAAGAGTCCATTTGAACGAGTACACATCGATTTCGCGGGTCCCTTTATGGGAAATACTTTTTTTATACTTATCGACGCATACACAAAATGGCCAGAAATACATGTTACCGAATATAACCACTGAGGTAACAATCGACAAATGTGGTGAAATCAGCAAATTCGGTATTCCTGAAGTTCTGGTTAGCGATAACGGTGTACAGTTTACTTCCGAGGAGTTTCAAACGTTTTTAAAAATTAATGGAATCATTCATAAGAGAGGTGCTCCTTATCACTCTGCCACGAACGGACAAGCAGAACGGAATGTTCAAACTTTCAAAAATAAGCTTAAAACCAATAACCGTAAGCCCTCAGAAATTTAAAAAGAATTGTGTAACATTTTATTCGACTCACTCCTCACGCTAGTACAGGCGAGTCACCATCGCTTCTAGTGTTCAATAGACAAATACGTTCACGCCTTGATTTAATGCTTCCGAAAGACCTTCTTATCAAAATACAAAAGAAATACATAACAATATTAGAAAATTGTTTTTCAATGATCGAGTTTCAGTTCGCGATTATAGTGGTAATTCAAAATACCAATTTAGAACCGTTATGGAGGTTCTTGGCGCGCTTCATTATACTATGAAGTTAGATGATGAACGCATATGGAAGCGTCACGTCGACCAAATGCACCGTATAGGCTCAGGTATTGTGGCGGCCCAACAAGATAAAATTTCATTCCACTATGATATGAGACAAAATCCAAAATTAGTGGAAAGTGAAAAACCAAAACAAGGCGACACTATTGAAGAACCACAACCCTTTGAAACAAATCTGCAACCAGTTTCAACTAAAGAAGAAAATTTAGAACCAAAAACTAAAAACAAAAGTATTTGAAATTAATTACTAAAACTTGAAAATTTTTTTTAAGGAGAAAAGTCCTATATATCAAAAAAAAAAAAATACATCTATACGTAATACATCTTAATTTGTTTTATGTTTTATTATATCAAATTAAATAAAGAAACAATATTTAAAGAGTAGTATTACTCGTACATTGTAAAACAAACAAAATTATTTACAGTTTCAAAAGTTAAAATGAATTCATAAACAGATTTGTTATATAATCGTCTTTATTTTAAGATTTAATAAATTAGTTATAAGAATTGAAACACATTAAAAGGGGGTGACTGTCATATCCGTATAAATATTTTATACCACTGAACGTACTCCCTCTGGTCTAGCCTAAGCATTATGAATTGTCAAATTGATTAAGTAAAATATATTGTGTGCATCTAGCAAGAAAGAAGGTTGTGTTTTATATTAGTTTAGAACAGGCCTTTCCACTTAGGATGCTATTTTGGACTTTTGCTCCTTTATATAGATAGGTTTGGATGACAAAAAATCTTCCGCTAGGTTCTCTATTTATATAACTAAAGCTTCTGATATGGTTGATCACATCCTTTTGTATAAATTGGATATTGTAGGATTTCGCGGATTTATGTATAGTATAATTGGTTTGCGTCGTATCTCAAAGACAGGATAAAACAGGTTAAAGTAGGGATGAGTCTTAGTCTCCCTAAGACTCTTCATCTTGGGGTTCGTCAAGGGTCTGTCCGTGGACCTATCCTGTTTTTGATTTACATCAATTCCATATTTGCACTGCTTTTTAATGGAAAAGTTAAAGCTTATGCTGATGATCTGGGAATAGCATATGGCTCTGTCAACCCCCTGAACCTAGTAGCTGATATCAACTATGATGCGCATCTACTGAGAACCTGGTTCACTAAACATAAGCTAGTAGTTAGCAACAAAACAACGATCATGTTTTTTAGCCTAAGTCCACAGGGATGTCCCGACATAGATGTCATATTTCATGCCCCTAACTGCCTTAAGTATAGGGTTTTCCAATAAGGACTTGACAATTTTTTTTTTAAAATAAAACGCAAACCATTTAAGATATTTCAAAAACTTTATTATTGGCTTGAAGTAAAATCAAAACATTTATGAATGGAACTCGACTTCGTTCATATAGCCACCGCGGGCACGTTTGCAGCGGTCGATTCGTTGGACCCAATTTTCAACGACTCGTCCACACATTTCGGCCGAAACGGCCGCTTTTTCGCATTCAATGTTGGCTCTGAGCTCTTCCAACGTCATCGGCGTCTTGGCATAAACCTAACGTAGCGGCACAGAAAATAGTCAAGCGGCGTTGAATCCCACAAACGAGGCGGCCAATCGACTGGCCCATTTCTTGAGATAACACGCTCACCATATGTTAAGAAATCATTATAAGTCAGCTTAGAGTGCCTGTGTGGGGCCAGTAAGTTAGTGTAAGATTATTAAGTAATTGTAAGCTAGCATTTAAGCATTTTTTGTTAGAATGTAAGAGTTAGTGTTAAGAAAATAAAATGCATATAAAACTAAACTAACCGACAAATAACACATATTTTGCTTATTAACGAACCCATTGAGCCAAAAATGAACTTCGTCACTGAAGATTATTTTGCGATGAAATTCATCATCTTGGCGCATCTTCTCCAGAACCCAATCGGAGAACGTACGTCGCTTCAAATGGTCCATCGGCTTCAATTCTTGAGTCAGCTTGATCTTGTATGGGTGTAAACCAAGATCCTTACGCAAAATACGCCATAATGTGGTCTGAGCGATGCCCAATTCTTGAGAACACCGTGCAATTGACTGATTTGGATCGTTTGCTACGGACACTTTAACGGCAGCGACATTTTCTACACTTCGACCAACCCGTTGACTCACTGACACGGCAACATCACACAACCAATATGTAGACTCAAATTTTGTAACTAAACTTTCAATCTTAAAGCAATATCTCCTTTCTACCATTCGATGCTTTTATCGCCTTAACAAGTTTTTCTCCAGCGATATTTTAAAAACAATTTATTTTGCGATTTTCTACTCAAAGCTGCAATACTTCATAAGCTGTGGGGGGGTGCTTACTTAAATAAAGTGCAGCAGTTGAACATCCTGCAAAAGTGTGCCATAAGGAGAGTCTGCAAGTTCACTCGTAGAGCCCATTCTTTGGAACTTCTTAGGCTAATGCAAATTCTACCAGTGAGGCACTTGTATTATAATAGGGTACTAAAAATTTTCTAAACGAGATACGGCTTTCTGCAGAGTCCAATCTCTGATGCTTATAGCTTGCGTAGGAATCTACTTTATATCATTCTTATCCCTTCCTTTCATACAACTAACTACAGCAACTCGTACAGCGTTTTATCTTCTAAGTTGTTTAACAGTTTCCCTGCAGAAATACGATCCATTAGAACTTTATTCGTTTTTTTAAACAAAGTAAAACTGTGGCTTCTTGATTTCGATCATGATGAAATTGAAAATTTTGGTTCGCTATACTGTGTAATATTTAAATTGTTCAAATCTTTTATTTCTCTATGCATCCATTCGCTTGTTTTTGCATCCTCGGTTATCTTATGTGGTAAGTTACCTAGAGCGATGGAAGTGAGTTCAATCGGTGACTAACTACTTTGTGCCCAAGTGGAGCAAAGAATATCTCTCCCGAATTCAATAGCGCCTGAAGTGGACAAGACGGAAGCGGGACCAAAACGCGGAAGCTTGTTTCTCATCAAGGATGAAAGTCTGCCGCCATTGCAATGGCGACTCGGACGGATCATCGACACACATCCCGAAAAAAACGGACTTGTTCAAGTGGTTACGTTACGAACCGAAACCGAAGAACGTAAACGGTCACGTAGGAAAATTTTCTACTTGCCATCAAAGATCGGAAACGAAAAGCATTTTAATAATTTATTTATTTATAATTTAAACATCACAACAATTTGTAAGAGACATACTCGTACTATACATACAATCACACGAAAATCAAAGGCAATTCCTTTTCTTTTAGGAATGATATATTGGATTAACTAACCACAAATTTAACTTACGTCCTTTTTTTCCAATGTTATGGAAAACCAGAAAACTGTAAAACACTACAGATTACACCCTACGGCATAAGTGGTCATGAGTTCAAGTGTAAAAGCCCACCTTCGCACGTAATCGGAGACATTGTTACTCCTTCACGAGCCGTACACCTCACTTATGCAATCATTTTAAGGTTACACTAAATCTCTTGAGCTTCAGACTCATCAGTCTGATCTCCTTCATGTTGAAGAGCATGGAGAGAGTGCTCGAGCTTCATGAGCGCAAAACTGCTTTACGAATATATCCTTTTTCTAAAATACAACATGCCTACCAACGGGAAAGATGCTGCGATAGTGCTCTTCAAAATATGGTGAGCAGAACTTAACATGTACTCAAGAAGAAGAAGCACATGCTGTGTATTTTCATCGACATTTACGGTTTTAACGGCATTTGTAACTTCACCAGACAACATAGCGTACACGAATCACTAGATTTGTGGATAAAAACATTGCTGGTGAATAGGACTTTGATTGCGGATGCTGATGGCGGCCAATATATGATGACGGTTGCAAACAAGCATTACCCGCAAGGCGACTTCTTATCTCCCCTGTTATGTTACATCTTGGTCGACTCATTGGCTCCCAATAGTCTACGATTAGCCATATGGAGGTGATGTAGCTGTAACGTCTGTTGGATCGTGCCTAGCGACTGTCTACTCTAATGCTCAGATAATCCTAGAAGTATTCGACCATTAATATAATGGAAACCGGCTTTTAGTCAATGCTCTCAAAACTGAGGTTGTTTTCTTTGCGAGAAGGAGGAAGCTGGCTGGCCTGTCTCATCTGGTGCTTAATCCAATTCTCCAGTGATACTACAGATTTGTGTGTCTACCTGGATAACAAACTCCTCTTCTGACGTCTATAAAACGCTGTCGAAAAGACATGAGGCCCGTGATTGAGAATACAAGATTGGTATTGTACGCCAAACCACCCGATTTGGAAGCCAATACTCTACCATTGGTTTGGTCCAGAATCTGAGCCAGGAAAGGAATGCTGTCGGATCTTTATGGATGTCTTTAAAATCTATTTAGGTTGACGGGGCGAAACATTTGCTTTTGAAGCGGCAGCCAAACGATGACAGCTTAAAGCCTTGCTGAGACCTCTTACGATTTTCGAGCTAGTTCGAGAATGCAAATCTTCACTGAATGAGATCGGAAGGCTGTCTTTATAAAAGAAAAGTTCTGCACAACACAAAACTGCGTAAGGATTGCCTGGGTTAGGACTTCCATTCACAGTTTCATATGAGTATAACTGCAGATGGCATCAAGCTCCAGGTTGCCAGCAAACCAAACAAACACTTCCCGACTATAAGAGGTCAGCGACTTTCCTGCTGCCCCTAAGTGGGAATGACGGCAGACTGGAATCGTAACGGGTAACTCCACTTAAGTGTCCTGGGCATACATACACAAGTCACACAACATCCTGAGATGCTAAGACGAGTGTCCGGCTAGAGGAATTTCAGTAAAATGAATTCCGGTGTTTTGATTCATGTTTTAAAATTGGAACACTTTAAAAAGTTATTAATAGTGCTGGGTGAAGTTGACATCATTTGAATTATGGAAAGTGTGGATTTGTAAGGCACAATATCGCAGTGGTCAGGAGAGCATTTTTCCGTTCGCTATCGGGCCGTTTCTTAAAAGCGGCGACTCTTACGTGAGTGCGCGTCGAAAAGTTTGTTCACGTTACAATATTCGGCGATTAAACCATAGGACAAGTGTAAATTTAATTCGTTCTTGGGTGGAAATGCTCTAAATACAACTCAGCCAGGGCCCAGCAGAATATCAAGGACTACCGAACCAATTCTTGGTATGGAACAAGGCTTGTGTTGAGATCAAAGAACCGCAGGACTAAAATGACTTTAAATTACGCAAATTCTTCTGGGAAACAGAAATCGGAAATCCTTTTTATTCAAAGCATTCAATCACCCAAAAACCTTATATAAAAAATTCATTTGTCTAAGAGGACTTGTAGAATAAACCCTCTATCACTATTAAGTGCCTAACTCGTGTAAAAATAGAATGAATTTTGCATTCTCTAACTATTGTAATATCTGGTATTTCAACTCTACGCAATTATTCCAACCACATCAACGTAAGTTTAAGTCATCCCTTATCTGAAAGATGACTTTCAACAAATGTATAATTCGAATACCGCTCCTCACCTCTTGCATTTGTAAAATCCAATTTTTATTATCGATTCTTAAGTAAGTGCTTAAGGGAGCTATGTAGCTTGAGGGTTTCACTAACTACTCATACAGTAAAGTGTAAACGAAATTCCGTAATTGAATTTCTATAATAAATCATTTCGTTGGAATTACAAAATTGATGTATGATCCCGCACCGACATTATCATCATAGTGAATGTTTTCCCCAACTATAATTGCAGCAACATCCAACCAACCCCGAGTTGAATACCAAGGATTTTTACTTACCGCCTTTATCACTAACATCATCATTACTCGCACTTCCGGCCAACCGTAAATTATAACAGCGACAGGGAGACAATTTTCTATAAAATTCCTCGACATCATTATCGTAGTAGCTGGCTGTCGACGACGGCCGATAAAGAGGTTTTCCATTCGAAATTATTGCGAAAGGTCAAATCCTTAAAGTCTCGCCGATGATTTGCTCTTGTGCCCGTATACCTTAGGGTTGTTGGTGTGCTTAATTGCTTGCAAGAGATTTCCACAGTATACAGTAGGAGACACCAGTTAAGGTGCAAGTCATATTATTTATCAAGTAAGGTAGTTGGTATGTGAGTAACCTACAAAATGAAACCAAGAGGAAATTGTAAATTTGATGGGATTCTCATTTCTGCATCCTTTGTAAATGTCTGGCAAGGAGAAATTATTACCATGTAGTAATAACGATAGGAATCGTAATTATCTCAAAGGATATTTCTGCGGTGAGATTACTTCGATGGAATAGCAATAGAAAAAGCATCAGATTCGGAGGCTTAATGGAATTTTCTCTTTGCTGACTCGCAACATCCTGTTGTCTGGACGAAATCCGCCGGAAACCGGATGCTGAAAAGATTGAGTATACCGTAAATGCCTTTTTCGAGATGCATTTTAATTAAAAATAATTTCGTTGGGTTAAAATTAAATATTGTGTATATATTAAGCACTATAAAAGAATAAAAAAAAATGGTTACTTATTGTCGTAAAAAAAACATTCCGGCTAACCGCTCGAAGTTATTTAAGCCATCTGCAGTTTATTCCAAAAATGCTGCGTTGCTCCTAAAACTTATCACTATATATTTTTTTGTTTCGTTTCTGTAGATTAACGCGATTGCGTCATGGATTTCAACGCATGAAGTATTTTATAATGAAGTTATCTTGGCCTGTCCACTACCACCTCCGATTCAATATAGTTACAGGTTCATGGAAACAAATTCCTAACATTCCACAAATGATGGTATGCTGCTGGAAAAATAATATAATTATAATACTAATATCATTCGCAGAAGAGAATCAGTTCGGTGGAAGAGACACCCAATTAATCCCATCAACCTCTTCTTCCGTCGCAAACACGGCCATCAGGAAAAACATTTCTGGCACTCACTCTGGTGATGGATTTTTCCGCGCATGAGATGATGAGCGGATAAAAGCTTTATGGCACCAATAAAATCTGTAGTTCCAGTGGGCGAGAATCGAATGAAGGGGACATACCCATCGACAAAAAGAAATCCACCGGTGTAATAATCAGGAGGTCGTA
The DNA here is from genome assembly GCA_949129095.1 of Volucella bombylans. Lineage (NCBI taxonomy): Eukaryota > Metazoa > Arthropoda > Insecta > Diptera > Syrphidae > Volucella > Volucella bombylans. The sequence goes on along the minus strand of OX422143.1, from coordinate 99,048,061 downwards.
GATCGGTGGACGCACTGATGACATACACCCAAGTATGCCACACAAATGTGTACACCAACTGCTGGCAACTCTGAAAAGATTAATTAAAGCCCGCATCAATCCGGAAATTAAGTTCTTTGTCCCATATAGAGAGTATTAATTCATTGGCAATGAAATATGTGTGTAGATCCTTGGAGGTGATGGCACACGTTTAAGCAAATAAGTTATAGTTTCACATTGACTAGTTTTAAGCTCCAAAAATAATTGTTTGGCACCAAGTTAAAAAGCTATTCAGATCATATTGTAGTGCTTGAGAGTCAGATGATATTGAGACGTGCTGAGGTGACTTACTTTAGGTACAGGAGAGGTGGTCTCAATGGTATCTGAAACAGAAGACCTAAAAAGGAGATTATATTGACGTTTTGTTCAATAGGATTTGATCCACAACATGAACCCAAGTTGGAAGCCGAGAGCTTTTAGCTTGAAATTTATTTATTTATCATATGGATGTAAAAAAACATACTATATAAAATGTAAAACCCATTACATTTAGCGTCCGAGAACAGTACTTAAGGGGGTAAGGATCTTTACGACCCCAAAATCTTTTTTTTTATTTTACCTTTTTAATATAAACTCAATATAGAACTGAATGCGATAAACCACACCTTTTTACGACCTCTAGAAGTAGTTTAAAATTTGAGTCAAAATGGGGGAGTAACGCATGAGACCACGAACAAACTTGCAGAATACAGATGTCATTGCCTCCAATCTCCTTAGTTTCCTTCCAAGATATGGTTATTTCTGTCCATTGAATTCATTATTTTTATTGTATAAAAAAAAATCAAAAAAATTAAATTGAAAAGAAGTTTTTAATTTTTTTCAGTAGCAAGAAAATACGAGTTTAATTTCTTACGTCGCCTGAAAAGTATCCTTTTTTTGCACGTTTGCCCCAAAACTGCAAGTGCTATAGTTCTGATTTGTATCTTATTATGTTGGTAGATTCACTGAGAAACTACCCTTTGGACAGAACCTAGAAATTGAAAGCATTTTGTACTTTGTGGTGCAAAATGCTCGCAAAAAAATGTTGAAAAAAAGAAAAAAAGCTTAAAACATTCTGTACAACGTATATTTCCTATTTCCTTAAAATCCCATTTCTAATATGGTCTATATAATGAGGAAACATGCAAAGTTTGGGTGAGATCGATCCAGCCGCTTCTAAAATAATGGGTCACATGTCTTTCAGAAGACATAAAACATGTAAAAGCGCCTAAGGTCCTTGTGGGTATCGGAGGGTTGCCGTTAAACATGGAGAGAGAGCAACTGAAAATAATATTCGTAGATGGGCTTTTTTTTGGCATCGGTATAAGAGCTTAATTTTAAGAGCTCAAAAACTCAGCTATCGTCATTTCATCATCACACTTTGGCAGCAGCCTAAGGACAATTCTCGGAATTTTTTATTTTTGTTGATTTGTAAGAATTTGTTTAAAAATTATTTTTGGGAATGAAAAAAAAAATAAATAGCGCAGTTACTGGTTCTTTGCTATTTATTGTTTTTGATTTGAAGGATGATAATATATCCGGTTTGTGCTAATAATTTTAGATATTTCAGCACTAAAGGGGGAGCGAAAAGTATCTGTTTTTGTTTTCTTTAACCATTTCACTAATTTTATTGTATACCTTGCTCAAATGAGTTTAATTTGATTTAAATGTAAACACTTCTGGCACTGGTAAAGTTCACTTGAAAAAAAAAGTAACGTGGTTCACAAAAATTTAGTTACTTTGAGAGAATGACAAAAATAGGGTTAACTTTAAAAGAAGACCGTTGAGGTTGAGAACAGAAAAATTGTCTCGAAGCTAAATTCAATAAAGTTCAGGTTTCTACCCGATGACTAAGTAAATTTTCGCTGTTAGCCTAGCACTGGCATACATACCGACAGTCGAAAAAGAGGACTACACGCTAGCTAAGAACTTCAGACTAACTTCCTTCTTGTTGAAAAGCGTGGAGCGAATGGTCCAGTTCCGTTTGGGCAAAACTGCTTTCCGAATTCATCCTCTGTCTAAAATGCAATATGTTTAAAAAGGCAGAAGATCGCGCGAGCGTAAGCCCCAAAATTTGGTAGATAGAATTGAAGGCTTGCTTGACAAAAACGAGTACGCGCTGGTTATGTCGATCGACATGGAGGGTGACTAGACAACCCGGCATACATAAATCACTATCTATTTTTTTTTTATAAAAGCAATTCTGCTGAATAAGACCTTTCTTGTAGATACTGACTGAAGCTAATATGTGATAGCGAATGTAAGCAGGGATGCCTCGCTAGGCAGCATCCTATCTCTACTGCTATGGTACGTGTTTCTCGACTCATTGCTTAACGTTCTCAATAGTTCTGACGTATATGCTCAGGTATATGCAAACGATGTAGCTGCAGTATTGTCTCTGGGATCATGCCAAGCGACTGTCTGCTTTAAAGCGCAGGCAGATATAGCCGATTGGTACACTAGAAATAGACTTTCAATCAATCCTATCAAAAGGAAGGTTCTTCTTTTTGCATGAAGGAGGAACCTTACTAGTCTGACTCATATAGCGCTTAAAGGCATCACCATCCATTTTACCACTGAAGCTAAGCATCCTGGATAACAAAGTTCTAAAGATGCCTTCTAGCGATGTAGAGAAGCTTTCGTCAAGACACTGGCTCCTGCCTCTGCTCTGGATACACTGATGAATCCCCCTCCACTTGACATTCATATTATGGGATGTACTTTCAAACCCATTTTCCGTTTAAAAAAATGTGCAAAAATACACAATCGATTTGCCCTGTGCCAAGAATGGTTTTAGTCAAAATCGATGTCCACGGAAGGCTTCAAAACTCATGCACGATGCAAGGCAGGTGCCTTTCTAGAGAACGATAACGGTTCAGTTTTACCTCTTTTGTAAAACTTTCATCTGTCTCCTAACCGGAGATATGCGCAATCTTGATGATGCCGATGAACTCGCCAGGCAAGGCTAAGAAGAAAGATTTTCACTGACTGCTTCCTCGGTTAGGACTTCTATCGGCAATTAGGTTTCAAAAGGGCATAATTGCAGATACTCGTAGTATGACTATCTAAGTTGCCGCCAGACCTAGCGACTGCCTTCCGACGTATCTAAGAGATAAATGGCTTTTCTACTCGCCTTTAATAGAAAAGACTGCTGACTGTTTACCAGATTCGCGATGGGGCATGCTTTTGATAAGCACTTTGGGCAGTGACGCTTGTCACAGTGAGTTAGAGTGATGATGACACCGCGGAGTACTTCCTCTGCGAGGGTCCGGCCTATGTTCTCATCAGACTATAGATATTTAACACTGATGTGATGGGTACTGGTACAGTAGGCACTGTTTCAATGAAACGCATATTCATCCCTCCACGAAAGAAGGAAGGAAGGAATGTACAAGGAGTACAATAAATTAGTTCTTTGTCTAAGTGCTCTGTTTCTACATTAAAATTTCAATAAAAGGAGTCTCAAAATCACATAAAGGTGTTCGTGATTCCCGCCCACATACCTTCCAAATTGTGTAATCAAATAAGCACTCGAAGTCAACAAAACCTCACAAATCAAAGTTCAATTCAAAAACAGCACAAGCAACAGAAACATGACCCATTTAAATATTTATCCATAAAGAGTCCTCCGAGTAAAATTCACGTCTCTTATTCCATTAATGCTCATTAGAAAATCAGATATTCAGATATTAATTCCTTCCATTAATGAGAGCAGGTTTGGGGGGGAAAAAAAACAAAGCTAACCGAAAAAAGGGAATACTCACTGACAAAAAGACGTCGTCGATAATGAGGATCTTTGTACTAGCAAATACCACTCCATCCACCCACATTCCTTTGAATCCCGAGGGATACGCAGATACGCGAAACTCTTAGCGACGAAAACCCAAATGGGAAAGTACTTTAAGTCAATCTAAGCGGAAATGATTTACTGAAGGTTACCGAGTGGGGGATTTGCTTTTTGGGACGTATTTGGAATTTTTTATTTTCTTTTAATTTATTCAGTTATCGAGGAACGATGACAAGAATTCTCATTGTTGTCGCATACGGCATGTTGAAATTGTTCGTTTAAGGATCTAAATTGGCTTCTGGAGTGCCTTGTTTAGACAGATTATATTAACAATTGAGACGGATCCAAGCAACCATTGCAGTGCGACTTTATTTAAGGGCGCCCAAACAATAAACAAAAAATTGTTAGCGCAGTACTTAATGGCTTTGACAAGAAGCTGATGATAAGAGGAGAGCGCCTTAAGGTCGATCTACGAAGACTATCAAGACTACTAGTTTCGACCTTGCCGAGAGTTTGGGTTAAAATAACATACCTGGCCTATCGATATCCAGTCTAAGCATCCTCCCTATGAATGAAGAAACATGTCCTGACTAATTCATGACCACCAGCCGAAACTATCTAAGTAACCTCTAACGTTTCAAATTGGCTGAGGGTTATATTAAAAATAACTGACAGAAAGTACTAGATATCACTCTTGTTTCCCATGGCATCACTCAAAGGCTAACGAACTGGATGGTTCGTTTGTTTCTTTTTCAGACCACAGATACATCCAATTCCGCCTTAGTAATGATCCCCCAGCCAACCAGCACTCCGGAACTACCGGAAAACTGATTGGCCACACTACAGAGGAATTCTGTCAGAAACAAACCCTATGATGCCTAGCTGTTTGCAAAAAACCTATGGCTCTTGGACAACCTCAAGTGATGAATCACTCAACCTACTTCTGGACACCCACTTTCCAAGTAGCTCCCAACTCGCGGCCAGTAGCAGCCCAAACAGGCCTACTGCAACCGGGACCAAAATTCATGGCCTGATTACAAGAGACAAACTGCTCGGGGCGCTGCATAGCTTCAAACCATACAAGTCTGCTGGTCCGGACGGAATAATACCTGCCGAGCTACAGAGGTCCTCAGATATTATTCTACCTGTGTTAGAAAATATTATAAGGAGCTGGGTAGAACTTATCCACATTCCACTGTCATGGAAAGCAATCAATGTAGTATTCATTCCCAAAGCCAGAAAATGTTCTCATGTTGTCCCAAAAGACCTCAGACCTATACTATAAGTCTACCATCTTTCCTTCAGAAAACTGTAGAACGACTGATTGATATCCATATACGAGCTAAAATTGATCCAAGACTTCTGTCAACGGCTCAACATGCCTACTGTAAACGAAAGTCCTGCCACATCGAACAATACCTACAATAGAAAGAGTACACAATGGTTGCTTTCCTGGACATAGAGGGCCCCTTTCACAACGTCGACACATCCGCAATCACGACTGCGATGTCAACTCTGCAGGTAGACGACTCACTTGGGAAGTTGATCAGTCTTATGCTAAAAAGCAAGATAATCATCTCCAAACTGGGTGAGACTTCTGCTAAAAGATGTGTCAGCAGAGGAATGCCGCAAGGCGGTGTAGGCGGCAAGGAAATACAAATTTCCAATTATAGACCCTCTTTCAATAAACGGTACCAGTTTAGTATTTTTCGATACAGCAAAATATTTGGTTCTCATTTTTGACAGGAAACTAAACTGGAAACCTAACATTCAAGAAATAGTCAATTAAGCTACAATAGTTTTATTCTCTTGCAAAAAAGCCATTGGAACAAATGGGGCCTTCAACCTCGCGTAACCCACTGGCTATACATCTCGGTCATAAGACCGATACTTACTTACGGGGTGGTTGTCTGGTGGACGGCCTTGGAAAATGCAGTCAACCGCATTAAACTAAGCAGAGTCCAAAGAACAGCATGTCTATGCACAAGCGGAGCCTTGCGGTCTACCCCCTCTGCGGCATTAGATATTCTGCTTCACTTGACACCCGTCGACATTTTTAGCAACCAAGTAGCTGCGACTGCAGCTATTCGAATTAAAGCGACTAAAGAGTGGACAAATAATTCATTTGGCCACGCCAATATTCTTAATACATTAGGAATCCTCACAGAGAACATAGATTACACCATGCCTGAACTTTGGTTTGACAAAAACTTCCATGTAAGCTTCCCCTCTAGATCATTCTGGGACTAGGATGCTTTCATGGAGGACAAGTCACCATCTCTACACAGATGGATCTAAAACCGATAACGGAGTTGGTGGCGGTGTTTTCTCAGATAAGCTAAATCTAAGTCTCTCTTTCCGCCTTCCAAATCACTGTAGCGTGTTCCAGTCGGAAATTTTGGCGATTAAAGAAGATCTGTCCTGGCTGAAGAAAAACGTGATATCTGCAAAGGATATCCGCATATTTTCGGATAGTCAGGCCGCCATCAAGTCCCTGGACTCGGTCTCATTATATTCTAAGACCGCCCTTGAATGCCGATCATCTCTCATGGAGATGGCAGAGCAGTACAACATTCACCTTTGTTGGGTGCTGGGTCACAGAGACATTCCAGGGAACTGGACTCTACCACTCTACCTATCCTACCGGACAAAGGTAGTATAGGTATACCAATCGCTACGTGCAAACTAACATTAAAGCTGGACGTCAATAAAAGAACAGGCGTTGGGTGGACTGTTGGACAAACACGTCTAGCTGCCAAACAAATCTGGCCAAAGCTGCATCTGAATCGCTCTAAGTGTCTGATGCTTCTAAATAGGAAACATCTCAGCGCCATAATAGGTGTCATTACTGGACACTGCCTCATAGGCAATCATGCAAGAAGGCTTGGCGCTTTTACAAACGATTTCTGTAGAATCTGCATGGACGAGGATGTAGAGGAGACAATCCTCCACCTACTCTGCACATGCCCAGCTCTCTCCCAGAGAAGAAAGCTTCATCTAGGAGCTTTCTTCTACAACGACCTAAACGATCTAGAAAAATTAGACATTAACAGTCTCCTACGCTTTATTATAAGCTCAAACTGGTTCCAGTAGTAAGAGGATCATAGTTCCACGTGGTATCACAATGGGCCAATAAGGCAGTTTAGTATTCTCCTGCTTTATTTTCTGCTGTTTCACTAATACATAATGACAAAATAATGACAATTTTGTATCCTGTTTCAAGTAGAGTAATGTCTCTATAGTTTCTGCAGTCAAGTTTGTCACCTTTTTCGTAAATAGGACAAATTATGTCGCTTTTCCATTTTGTCGGCATTACAATACAATATTACTTAGTTTATAGTGTTCCCTCCATTTTTGTGATCAGCTCATCTAGATCATGTTTTGTCCTGGTGACTAATTATTTTTAAATTTAGCTATGGCTTTCCTTAACTCTTCTTGTTTCTTCGGTAAGATTATTTATTGTGTTATCTTCATCTCTCTCTGCTCATTCGAAATAGGTTTTCCATCTTTCTACAAATTTGTTTCCCTCAAGGACTATATTTCCGTTTTCATCTTTGTATATATTCATTTTTGGTCATTTGTTTTATTTTGTTATAGAATATTCTCATATTTAAATATCCTCTACATTTCTTTTCATCATTTGTTTCTTTTTACTTCTACATATTTTGTTCGCTAGTATTCTCTTTACTTTGTACGCATCTCTCTTCCTTCTTGCATCTCTCAGTATAACATAATTGTTGGCCTTCCAATATTCTTTTCTCCAATTGCTGCTCTACACTCTTGCTTGAACCATTCTATGTTTATCGTTCTTTGCTTCTCACCTACAAGTGTATTTGTTACAGCTAATATCGTCGTTTCTATTTTTCTCCATTGCTGTTCTATATATGTCATTGTTGTCTATATTGTTTAATGTTCTATTTCTCATCTGTTCATGTTCTGATAAAAAAACAAAACTTGTCTGTATCACCCTTGTGAAACATTGCTCACATCGCTTAAGCAAATCTAGACATCCCGCGGTTTTTTTGGGGATATCGATATTCCCTGTGTTGGAATACAATAGAAAGTTTTTCAGTTTGGACCATCCATGAATGGATGTTTAAATGGCGCTTTAACGACAGTAGACAGCATTATATTTTGGAAACACTTAATTCTATTTATTTAGTGGGTCGCCAATTAGTTATGATGTTAATATCGGAATCAAATGAGCTTAACATATGCTTCCCGTTCTACAGCGGAAGATCCACGAGAGTCCGGGAACAAATACGTGAAGCAGAGAGAGCTGTCGTCAGAAAATTAAAAGTAGTGCAGGAGACAAAACGGAGCCCTGAGCACACCAACATTTATTTTGTGGATATCAGACTTGAAACCATCCAAGATAATTCGAATTGAATGGCCTGATTAAATAAGACAAAAGAGCATTACCAAATGTGTTAGAAACATGAATTACAACCATGTAAAACCATGTTGATTATATGATAGTTCCATTTTGCGTTAAGACATGCCATCAAATTATGAGTGGATTTGTTGCTGCGAAAGCAGTGTTGCTTGTTATTGAGAAGCTTTCGTGTCTCGAGATATTTCATGAACTGAAAATTCACCAAAGTTCTCATGAGTTGGAAAGAAGCCGTTTGGAAGAGACGGTGATAAATATTGCCTTCAAGCTTGGAGCTTATAAGACAATTGTGTTGAACAGCATCAAAAGGCAAGGTTTTGTGTCAGAACTTTCCGTATGGGTACCACGTGAATTAGACAGAAAAGGCACCCGTTTTTGGTCCGCTTTTTTTTATTGGAGATGAGAAGTGGATAGTTTAGTAAAAGCTGATATACATCAGAGGAAGATAGAGCTGCATTGTTGGTGGGACAGCAATGGTCTGTTGTACAGTGAGCTTACAAAAGCTTTTTAATGAATATAATATTGGAAAATTACTACAAGCAGTAGAATTGACAAGAATGACTCCTCGCTTGATTTTTATTTATAATTTACATCAGAGTCCCGGAAGACAAGTACAATATTTTACCATCTCGAAGTTATAACATATTTATCCTGTTGTGGCATATTGTCTGAGACATTGGTTTGCATATCCTATCTTGTGAGTCATCATATACCTTGTTTTATACTTATTTACACTTATCTTCATTGCTTCAACTTCAATAGCCGCAAACGCTCTAGTGACAGATCACTGACTTATTGCTGTAGTTAGCATAGGAGTTTGTTAGAAGTTGTACAAACTTTTCAAATACAGCCCTGTGAGTTTCACATAATATTTTCAAGTCGAAGAAACCACCTGACAACGTGTCACCTTATCTTTTCAGACATTAAATAGTTCAACGTTGTCATTATCATATGGAGCAGCAAGCGTCCTCTATTCTAAGTTTGGACTAGTTTGACGGAGAAAAATTGCAAAACTTGACATGGCTCTAGAAAGCTCGTCTCTATTAATGGGGTAATATGTGGGTTATTACAGATGGGTATTAATTCCTGAGCTATTTCCAAGATAAATATCTGCACGCTAGTAAACCTACTGGTATCAGGCCTGAAATCAGGACCTATTTGTTGGTTTTGTTTATTGATAAAGGGCTTAAAGCATTGAAATTGTACGTGTGCTGTGTTAAGGAGACTTATTTCTCTAAACAGTTAAGAGGGTCGCGCTACTTGGTAAACGGCAGACGATGCTGAAATTCTATTCAACGAGCACACATTCATTCGACTATATTTTATTGTGGAGTTGTATGCACCTTACAGAATTAATTCCTCTTTCTGAAAGTAATTCGGCAACAATCTTCCATTAGCCTTATCTTTCCTTAGCCGAATACACCAAATGTCACCAAATGTGGTAGTCAAGTTTTACAGTCGAATAATATTTCGATCGTAGTATTCTCAAGATCTTCGAACTGGAAAACTTCTCTAGAAGACGGTCTGTTTTATCTTAGATGAAAGATCGTCTTCTCATCACTTCTTCTGGCTCGGAACTAATTTTTTGCCACACCAATTTTTATCTGCAGCATTTGAATGAACAACAGATTTCATAAATTACACCTTTTCTATATGCTTCAGCGGGAGATTAAAATTCGTTGTTGAACTTCTTTGTCTGGCACTAAATATTAAACTAATAGTTGCTGCATTACAATTATGTGATAAAACCTAGCACCCTGTAACGATATTATTAAATAACCCATGGTCTTTTGTACTTCGAATGCACCAAGGTAATAATACAATTCACTACCATATGCGAGTACGTTGCCTATTTCAACATTCAAATCGCTTTGCTTACAGTTTCAACATCCAATACCCATGTGATGTCATCTTGTAGATCCTTAAGCCTAATCAACACAACTAAAAATTCCCCTTCACCAAGATAACTCAATTTTATTACGTAACCTTCAGAAACTTCAACCACTCTGACCTTATTACATTGTTAATCTGAATTTGGGTCAATTTTAAACCAGTTCTGTTTCAACCCATTTCTGAAGACAAGTTTATCATCCTCCGTACCATGTGAACAAGAACAGGGGCTAAGTTTTTGTAAAAGTAAAACTTTTCAAAATTACAACTACAATACCTCGTTGTACGTTGGCATCCCTTAAAATTTAATACAATACAACTTTAAGACAACAAAACTACTTCCCTACAATTCGAAATCAAAAAGAAACTTGATTACTGCCATACTCGTATATCCCAGTTGCCCGGTGGTAGCGGTGGAAGTAGCAGTATCTACGAAGTACCAGCAATCTCTTGTCATGCACGTGCAAATAAAATTAGAATTGTCTTCTCAAAGAACAATTTCAAGAACATTAAACGCAGTATGCTTACGAAGATGTCTTTCTATGTATACTCGTCTGTGTGCTTGTAAATTTTCTAAGAAGTTTCCTACAGCAAACAACCTCTAATGCAGATACACCTGTGACAATATCTTTCTTGCCCAGCCTGTGCACTCAGACTCCTTTTGGGAATCGGATTGCAAATAAAACAACGACCTTAAATTGTTGCAAGTGCATATCCTTCTTGGCTCGAGTATCACTGCTGCTTCTGGTGCAACAGTAGCTTTCGTCATAGTAGTCATTGTCGCCATCTTTTTGCTTTATTGTGTCAATAGTTGAATAAAACTTTAAGTTCGCACTTGACTGACGGGTAAAAGATGGACAAAGGATTGTTACTCGCTTGAGCACAGCTTAAAAGTTATGTGGATTTCACGGTTGGTGCTCATTATTCGTTGATCCTTGGTCCTCAATAGTGAATGGTGATGCTTTTTGTGTTGGTGTTCGTTTTGTGTCCAGTACAACAAAGTGTCAGCTTAGAATGGAGCTTCTTTCTCTTCTTAGATGTCGTGACAAGTTGATGTTGTGGGAATTTTACAAGAACACGTACAATTTGCCTCAACTTGATGTGTGTATACTATCTTGATTCGCTTATATAAAAAGGACCTATGTTCATCAGAGATCCAAACAGCCTTATCTTACATTGTACTCTTATTGTGTATACGGATAATATGCATTCCAGTATGGCTATGGTATTAACTTTGTTTGCCTGAAGTGATTACTTGCAATTATGTTAATCTACTATGCGCCTGAAAGACCAACAATTAGTTTCCCAAGGTGCTACGTAATTTGGGCGTTTCTTCGGAATAATTGTGCAATAGGGTAGACACTTTTGATAGTGATACGTCTTCCGGATAAGAATTGCTTTATGTAGTTTCGATGTAATTTTTAATCAATAGAGAGAACATTTCGACAAATTGAATTCTGCATGCATGTTCATATCCTTCAAGTATGTACTATGGTATGATGGAATTTAATTCAAACTGACACATAATCGATTTCTGTGTCCACCACAATAGTATTGCCAAACCGCTGTTAATGCGGCGTGCAGACATCCCAGACAGAGAGAAAATACTATGAGATACAAGTAGCTCAGCATGTCAAAGACATCTGTGGATTATAACTTCCATTAAACATTTACGAATTTATGAAAATAATATATTTTTCGGTGTGACACTTAAATGTCAGGACGAACTGAGACTACGACTGTGGTGGGTGGAGAGATTTGAGGTAAGAAATGTTGATTCGTTACGACTTTATACGTTTATGACATGTCAAGTCATGGAGGCGAAACCATATTATCATCTTCAGGCGGCGCCTATTGAATAGTTATGTAATATCTGTGGGATCTCCAGGCATGTGAACGTGACATTCTTAAACGTTATCTACGATTATGTGTAGAGTTACTTGCTATTTTTAATTTTTTTTTGTAAGGTTTTTACATTTACTATAGTTCGGGATTGACAATTGCCTCAAATAACAACTCTCAATCTAGGAATCCTAAGGTGGGTTAATTTATCTCTACAACTTCTCTTTCTGAATCTTTCGCTACAGAGTCAACGTCGAATTAATTTAATACTATGATTTTAGGAAAATGCGACTTAACATATGCCAATGATTGGACTTTTTTGGGCAGTAGTAAGTGCATGAGAGGCAATCGTCAACAAGATTCTATACAGAGAGTAAGCAGACCGTACGTAAGTGACACTTTGTTTACCTTTAGATAAAGTGCTTTTACATTTCGAATATCTAAATCGTGTATCGCCTATGTTTATAGTTACGGAGGTTTGGAAGGTCATTTTTGAATTACTCCAGAAGATTCATATGCCTGTACCAATTATTCAACATTTGGAAAAGTATTTTTTTGAAAAATTGAACTTCCGCAACTGTTTGGGCTGTATCGATGGAAAGCATATTGGACTTAGTGTCCAGCAAATTCAGGCAGTATGTATTACAACTATAAAGATTTCTTGTTAAGAGTACTCTTGCCGGTGGTTGATGCAAAATACTGTTTTTCAGTGATCGATATGGGCGCATACGGAAAAGATAGCGATGCAGGTGTACCAAACATCGAGAATGGTGATATAGCTTTACGAAGAGATAAGCCGCTGAGCAAAAGGCTTCACATGTGTTTGTAGAAGGTGAAGCATTTCCCTTAAGAAATTATTTGTTGGCGCCCTATTATACAAGGCGTCTTCAGAACAATACTGCTGCCTTAGCTCAGTGTGAAACTATTACCGAGAAAGCTTCAATTGATTTAGTAATCTATAAAAATAGAAAAGTGTTTACTAAGTTAAAATAAAAAATCAACTTTTTTGTTCTTAAACGGGTTAATTTTGCTCTTTTGTTTGTTCGTCAACAATACTACACTAAAGTTTCACTACCTTACATCATTCTTTTGGGTTGATGTGGTCAACTTTGCAAAACACACTAGGTAGGGTTGGCAACATTAAATATTCGTACTTAAAAAAGTTTGTACGTTACCCGTACTTTTAGTAACGTACTCGTACATTCTGTTCGTAAACAGCTGTTAAAGGATTAAAACCGATATATATATTCGTATCTTGTTTCATGGCTCAATTATCTGTTGCTTAACGAGCTCAACTCGCACACTAATCAAGCTGAACAAAAAACATTGGCTCTCAGGAGGATTGCACAATAAATGAACTTTTAGAATTTCTGCTCTCGATTCATGCCATTCGGTCAATGGATTTAAGAGTATTTCGTCGCGTGCAAAACTATACTTTCGAATTCGTTTAGAAATACGTTCGGGAACAAGACACAATTACACAATTGAGCTATTTTCAACATAGGGGTAGGGTAGGTAAGAGTGGCTGTTGGAAATACCAACCCACTTAAGCCTATGATGCGTGATACGTGATGCCATGTTGATCTATGATCCTCTAACTAATGGAACCGGTTTGAGCTTATGTTGAAGCGTAGGAGACTGTTTACGTCTATATTTTTTAGATCGTTTAGGTCGTTGTAGAAGAATGCTCCTAGATGAAGCTTTCGTTTCTGGGAGAGTTGGACATGTACAGAGTAAGTAAAGGATTGTCTCCTCTACATCCTCGTCCATGCAGCTTCTACAGAAATCGTTTGTAAAAGCGCCAAGCCTTCTTGCATGATTGCCTATGAGGCAGTGTCCTGTGATGACACCTATTATGGCGCTGAGATGTTTCCTATTTAGAAGGATCAGACACTTAGAGCGATTCAGATGCAGCTTTGGCCAGATTTGTTTGGCAGCTAGACGTGCTTGTCCAACAGTCCACCCAACGCCTGTTCTTTTATTGACATCCAGCTTTAATGTTAGTTTGCACGTAGCGATTGGTATACCTATACTACCCTTTTCGGGTAGAATTGATAGAGTGGTTCCAATTTTGGCGAATTCATCGGCTCTGCAGTTCCCTGGAATGTCTCTGTGACCCGGCACCCAACAAAAGTGAATGTTGAACTGCTCTGCCAACTCCATGAGAGATGATCGGCATTCAAGGGCGGTCTTAGAATATAATGAGACCAAGTCCAGGGACTTGATAGCTGCCTGACTATCCGAAAAGATGCGGATATTCTTTGCAGATATCACGTTTTTCTTCAGCCAGGACAGAGCTTCTTTAATCGCCAAAATTTCCGCCTGGAACACGCTACAGTGGTTTGGAAGAGGCTCAGATTTAGCTTATCTGAGAAAACACCGCCACCAACTGCCCTATCAGTTTTAGATCCATCTGTGTAGAGATGGATTGACTTGTCTTCCATGAAAGCATCTTCCACCCAGAATGATCTAGAGGGGAAGCGTACATGGAAGGTTTTGTCAAACCAAAGTTCAGGTATGCTGTAATCGATGTTCTCTGTGAGGGTTCCTAATGTATTAAGAATATTGGCGTGGCCAAATGAATTATTTGTCCACTGTTTAGTCGCTTTAAGGCGAATAGCTGCAGTCACAGCTACTTGCCTGCTGAAAATATCGAGGGGTGTCAAATGAAACAGAATGTCTAATGCCGTAGAGGGGGTAGACCGCAAGGCTAAGTTTATGCATTTATGCATGCTGTTCTTTGGACTCAGCTTAGTTTAATGCAGTTAACTGCATTTTCTAAGGCCATCCACCAGACGACCACCACGTAAGTAAGTATCGGTGTTATGATCGAGATGTATAGCCGGTGGGTTATGCGAGGTTGAAGGCCCCATTTATTCCCAATGGGTTTTTTGCAAGAGAATAAACCTATTGTAGCTTAATTGACTATTTCTTGAATGTTAGGTTTCCAGTTTAGTTTCCTGTCAAAAATGAGACCCAGATATTTTGCTGTATCGGAGAAAACTAAACTGGTATCGTTTAGATTGGAATTTTATATTTCCTGGAAAAGAGGACAAGATCAGTTTTATGGGGTTTATTCCCAATCCACAGCGATCTGCTCAGCGGGTTAATCTGTTGAGATTTACTTGGAGGAGTTCTTTAATGGTATTAAGATGTTTTCCTGAGACGGCTATGGCAACGTCATCCGCATAGGCAATCACTCTGCTACCACCCGCTTCCAAGTATATCAGTAGTTTGTTAACTACTAAGTTCCAAAGAAGGGGAGAGAGGACACCGTCTTGCGGCGTACCTCTGCTGACATATCTTTTAGTAGAAGTCTCACCCAGTTTGGAGTTGATTATCATGCTTTTTAGCATTAGACCGATCAACTCCCCAAGTGGGTCGTTGATCGTGAGTTGACAGCGCAGACGTGATTGCGGATGTGTTGACGTTGTTAAAGGCGCCCTCTATGTCTAGGAAAGCAACCATTGTGTACTCCTTATATTGTAGGGATCGTTCGATGTGGCTAGTCAGACAGTGCAAAGCCATTTCCACCGACTTTCCTTTACAGTAGGCATGTTGAGCCGTAGACAGAAGTCTTGGATCAACTTTAGCTCGAATATGGATATCAATCAGTCGTTCTAAAGTTTTCAGAAGGAATGATGATAGACTTATAGGTCTGAGGTCCTTTGGGACTACATGAGAACATTTTCCGGCTTTGGGAATGAATACTACATTGACTTCTCTTCATAACAGTGGAATGTGGATAAGTTCTACACAGCTCCTCATAATATTTTCCAACACTGGTAGAATAATATCTGAGGACCTTTGTAGCTCGGCAGGTATTATACCGTCCGGACCAGCAGACTTGTATGGTTTGAAGCCATGCAGCGACCAGAGCAGTTTGTGTCTCGTAATCAGACCATGAATTTTGGTCACGGTTGCAGTAAGCCTGTTTGGGCTGCTACTGGCCGCGAGTTGGGAGCTACCTGGAAAGTGGGTGTCCAGAAGCAGGTTGAGTGATGCATCACTTGAGGTTGTCCAAGAGCCATCGGTTTTTTTCAAACAGCTAGGCATCATCGTCGCTTTGCCTTCCTCAGTTCTTTTTTGTATAATTTGAGGGATTCTTTATATGAGTCCCAGTCGGTCACTTTTCTTGTGCTTTTTGCTGCGTTGAAAAGTTTTCTACAGGCGTTTCTGAGCAGTCCCAGTGCCGATGTCCACCAGTGTGGCTTTTTCTTGCCTCTTGGTTGAATAAGAGGGCAGGAAGCGGCCAGACTTTCATGTCAAGCTCATTGGTGTCACGCGGGGGACTTGATAGTTCAGAGGACAACGTTTTTGACAGTATTCCTCTGTATTTTGGCCAATCAGTTTTCCGGTAATTCCGGAAAGCTGGTTGGCGGGGGGGGAGCATCACTCAGACTGAATTGGATGTATCTGTGGTCTGAAAAGGAGTGTTCAGACGATACCATCCAGTTTGTTAGCCTTTGGATGATGCTATCGGAGACAAGAGTATTATCTAACACTTCCTGTCGGTTTCTAGTTATAAAAGTGGGCTCATTGCCAATATTGCAAACTAAGAGGTTAGTACTTAAAATATAGTCTAAAAGTGACTCACCTCTATCATTGATGTCGGTACTGCCCCATACCGTGTGATGTGCGTTAGCGTCGCATCCGATTATGAGGCCAGTTTTTTACCTTCCAGCTTCCAGTCCACCCTTTCTAGGTTATCACTAGGGAGAGGGCCCACTTGGTCGTGGCCAAGGTAAGCCGATGCCAGCCAGTAGGAGCCTTTGGCAGTCTCTAGTCTGGCAACGGTTAAGTCGGGGTTACTGAGGTCGGGAAGTGGAAATACATTAAGGCTACGTTTCACTAATATATAAGTTCTAATCTTACCTTTGTCTCTTGTATAGAGCGGGTGTCCTAGGTCCACGAACCACGCCTTCTACTATCCATGGTTCCTGGATTAGGATTATGTCTTCTGCGTTTTTAGAAAGACGCAGAATGAGTGCGGCCGAAGCCTTTTTTGAGTGGTGGAGATTAATCTGGAGAAACCGTATCATTGCTACAGTTTTCCAGAGTCGCCTCCACCACGGTGTTATTGAGGTCCTCCGATTCTGAAGATGTGCCCAAGAGGTCATCTTCTATCTCTGATCGTGTAGGACCTCTAATTGCTTCGTCATCGTTTCCATTTCCGACAGGGTGTCAGAAGAGGAGACCGACGGCTTGATAGTCACCTCGGACAGATTGGAGTCGTCGCTATCCAATTCTGGAAAGGATATCGACGCTCCGAGATCCGAGG
This sequence comes from Volucella bombylans, assembly GCA_949129095.1. Lineage (NCBI taxonomy): Eukaryota > Metazoa > Arthropoda > Insecta > Diptera > Syrphidae > Volucella > Volucella bombylans. The sequence continues at coordinate 99,030,850 of OX422143.1, read as the reverse complement.
TTGTGATATCAGGTATTAAAGGAGGAGGAGGTTGCTTATCAGAATCCAGCTCATCCTTTTTGTACACCCTTAAATATATGGACTCGAATCCGAACCGAATCACGCCTTTCGTTTGCGCCAGAGGATTAAGGGATTCCTTATTGATCACAATTAACGCGCATCTATAAGAACCCCTTAGTTCCTCCAGTTTCGCGACTTTCCAGTCATGAGTCGGAAGAGTCGGGTTACTGAGCTGGATAATTTCCAGAATACTTTCTGGAGAGGAGGGTTCGGCTGGAATCCAGGTACGAGTTCCAGGTCTGCTAGGAATGTCTTCCTTAGACACGACCTCGAGTTTTGCACCTGGCCAAATGGCCTTGGTGAAGAGATCGAGAGATCTCTGGTTGGAACATGCGATGAGCTTGACATGGCCTTGGTGCCAGCCAGCGTCGCTTGTGATAGGAGGTGGTCCGGGGTTTTCCCGCATGATGGCCAAGAAGTTGCTCGCAAGCTTCAGCTTGACCAGCTGCCACCGTTCCGGTGTAATGGAACCATCGGTTTGGTTCCCGTCGATCACCGCGATCACCAATGCGTCCTTTAGGACTTCATTGTAAGACGTTAGAGATGTGCTGTTGTTGCTGCTTGATCCAGCCCAGGGGAAGAATGGAGTGCTTTTGAGTTGGGGAGGGGGGGGGGGGGAGCATCCTTTGGTTTCAGGACTCGTCTGGAGAATTTCTTCTCGAGATTCATTGACCCTACTCAGCCTCTACAACTCGTCAAGTTCGATGCTCGCGGTAGAAGAAAACTGCCTTTAGAACGGGAAGATCAACATCGGATCAAATATTACAAATAAATAAAACAAGAGAAGTGCTACAACAACATAGATCTTCATATGCTCTTTATTCACTTTAAACGTGCAAGAAACATAATAAACGAAGCGCTTATGAGTATAGGGACCCCTGAAAAACTCCGAAACGTGGTGTTAATGACAATTAAAGAAACCAAAGCTAAAGTCGCTATACAAAATGAAATATCAGGAACGTTTACCATCAACTCTGGGGTCAAACAAGGAGACGAGTTATCTGCCACTAAATACATGCATACGCAGATGACATTCTAATATTTAGTAGAAACTGAAATACAATGAAAGAAGTACAATATTTGAAAAATTAGAAAAAAGTGCTGAGGAGGTAGGACTTTTTTTTTATTTTTTGAAAATTTTTCTGCTTATTCAACAACATCTCAAGAATGTCTTCTTAAAATTTCAAAGTAAAATCTTTATTCGTTTCGAAATGTCAGCGTATTTTTGTCCGCTTTTTCTCGAAACTACATTTTTCATAACGGCATGCAACATAACTCAAAAAATAATTGTCTAATCGTTCTAAAATGTTGAGGACACCTTCTTGACACTTTTAGCTATACTCTTTAAAACACGATTTTCGATGCAAATTAAATAAATTGTTTAAACAAATTTGTAAAAAAAAAATGACTTTTTTCCGATCTCTATAATTTTTGTAAAATTAATTTTTGTTGGGTTTTAAAGGTTTGGAGTAGGAGAAACAATGTTTTCAACAAGACCTATTTTGATTTTTCGTTACAGATAAAAAATAAAGTCTCCAGCTTGCATGCCATTTTCAAAAACGTTCGACTTTGACACCGTGCAGCGCCGCAATCTTGGAAAAAATAAAACAATTATATTTTTTTTTATAATTAACAGATGTTTCTATCTGACAATAAAAGATTTTTTTTTTAATAAAATACCAATTTTTCACTGACTAAAAAATCCTTAAAAATTTACCTTGTTTCGGGACCTTCCCCCTTTAAAATAAACACAAGTAAAACCAAATACCTATGACTCTCGATGTCAAAACATAACAATAAACCGCTACAACTTCGAGGGAGCAGACAACATTAAATACCCAGAAGCATTGGCAAGCAACAAATATGAAAACCAAGTCACAATAGAGGAGACTCAAGGCAAAAAAAAAACTACATACTAAGATCAAGACTGCTAAGCAGAGCTTTGAAACTAAAATTATATAAAATCTTGATTAGACCGGTAATCACACATAGTGCAGAAGTATGGACAATGACAACATGTGACGAGAACAAACTAAACATTTTAGAAAGAAGGATAATAAGACGGATATATGGAGCAAAAAGAAACGCGCAGATGGTTCGCATGCTATAAGAACAAACAACGAAATCGACACTCTAATAGAAGGTGACAACATAGTACGACATATCCAAGCTCAAAGACTGAGATAGATCGGACACGTTCAGCGCCTACCAGAAGAAAGAAAAGCACGACGAATAATAACAAGCGTACTTGACCAATGATTGACAACATTGAAGAAGATCTAAATAAATCCAAAACAAAGAAGACCGGAAAACAGTCGTGAACGTTGCCAAAGCCCATAACGGACTGTACTGCTAACAGAAGAAAAAGAAGATCACACGAAAAATTGTTCGTATAAAGCGACCAAAAAAGTTTTCATCCTCTATGGAACTTTTCTATGGCTCTGTGCTGTACAGGTATATGTACATATCGCCAGGACATACAATAGACGATGAGGGTCTTGTATAACAACATCTTCACGAGATAGGGTCTTGCTATCCAATCGTTTTTCTATCCCACGTCAAGAGTTACTCTTCGCTTGATCTTTAACGTGGTGCAATTACTGGCGCGCACTGCAGGGCCTAGATAAAACAATTCATTTACCACCTCAAAATTATTATTTTCTATTTCTTTGTATGTTCCGTTTTCAGTTAACCCAAACATACATATCTCATCAATAGTTGTATCCTATCCGATAGACCCCGAATAAATTTGAATCGGTAAAACGCTTTCATTCTCCGCCCGAAAGTCCTAAGCAAACAAATCCAAATCCTTTAGACAATTTCCTCCGGCGTTTTCCCATTCCCCATCGTTTATATTTATGTTGTAATACTTTACAACCATCAATCACAGTCTGCCAAATCATTTAGCCCAAACAACCAACTACTAAACTTACTGACATTTTCAATTTCAAGGCAATCTGTTTATAGACTCTAATTAATTTTAAATTGAGATAAGATTCCGTTTCCTTCCAGATGTACATATTTACTAGTAGGTAGTAGAAGGAGCACATAGGACCTGGGACTTTTGCTACCATAACCCAGCAAACCGTTCTCAGTAAACCTGATGAGCGGTAATACTAGTGACAGCTCATTTTTCCCTTAATTTGTCTTAATTAATCTAATTTCACTTCAGGGAATTTGTCAGAGATACGGATACTCAATTCGGGTTTTGTTTACGATTGACAGTGCTAACTTCCTGCTAATTATGGTTTATTAGCACTGAGTAGAGTTGAAAAGAAAATTAGGTTCTTAATTCCTTAGGATTGAGGCTTTTGCTCAGATAGCCGAGTGATGATAAGTTTTTTTTATAGAATTTATAATAAAAAATAGAAAAATATTTTTGCTAAAAATAAGAAAGAACAATATGTATTCTTGATCTTCGTAGAGCTGTTTTCCATCACAATGGTGATGCCGATTTATTGGCTGTAAAATCACTCAACTGAGTTGTAATAGTCTACACGAATAGCAGTTGATTGGGTCATCGCCAATGGGGTTGTGGTAGAGCTTGAGTTGAAGATGTACACTTGGAAAATGTTGTGCAAAGGGAACACCGAATGCTATTCGTATAATTTACATTTTTGATTGTGAACCCATTTGGAGAATGGCAATAATGGGGGCGAAATGCATTTGATACAAAAGTGTTTGTGCATGTTGCTAGAGGCACCAATGCAATTCGACTTTTAAAACATTTTTTTTTCGAACTAAAATTACCATCATTCCTAGGTGGCGGGCTTGAATCGGAGGGAAAATATTGAACTATGTTACAAAAAATTTTCAAATGCATGTGCATCGCTTGTTTAGTTCCGAACATGCCATTTTGTACACGGAGCAGTGATGTTACAGAAATAGCAAAGGAACGTTTATATTTTTTGTTAAAGTTAACATTTCCCAAGTGCCATTTGATGAAATATTTAACTTTTATTTTTAAAAAGTTTTCATTCGATTGATGCTGTCACTGCCACAACACGGGAATTGATGATAAAATGATAATTAAAAGGATTAAATTCAACTTAAAGTTTTGGAATATATTACTAATTCTTGGTTTGCCAACTCTTGTTCTTATTAGATGGCGGTACAGCCCAGGGCGAACCAGGGTCTCAAATAACATTCCTCCCCGGCTAGCGCGGTCTTTTGCCAGCTGCCTCCAGTTGTGTAAACGAAGTTGACTGAGGTCCTCTTCCGCTTATGTGCGAGGTAAGATCGTTCTCTAGTGCGTTGTCCCTCTGCGTTTAGGAAGAAAAACTTTCAGGCCGGGATGCCGAACTGGTGTCTATTCTCTCAAAGTTGCTTAGCCATGGATGCAAATGGGACCGCCATTGTACAATGTCGTTTTGGTTTGTCTTAAAAAGCTTCACTACTTCTAAGCCAGCCCTCATATCGTTATCGGAGTTTATAACCACAGAGTTGTAACGGGCTATCGTGACGTTTTGTCCTAGGCGTCGCGTTGTATGTTCCTCTTTGCTGACATCAAATACTTTGTTTTTCCTTCGTTGAGTGCTAAACCTATTTTTATTGCTTCTTTCAAGAACAACGTTTAACCCTTTTTTTGACATTGAAGGTATCGGTTTTGTCATCACCGATCATGACGAAGCAGTGTGCGTTCTCCATCGTCATCCTACATAGTTATAGTGAGCTTGTCAGGGATGCCAAAACAAGACATAGTTCTGTATAGTTCATCGTCATATGCGGCTTTGAAATCAATTAACAGGTCATGTGTATCGATTTAGAACTCCTGGATTATTTCCAATATCTGCCATAATGTGGAAATTTGATCTACGGTCGATTTTCCTGCTCTAAAACCACACTGATAGGATCCGGTCAGACTGTTGACGAAGGGCCTTAGGCGTTGAGGAGAATTATTTCCCGCATTTCAGTGGATCTCCCTTCTTTAGGATCGGACAAATAGTGCTGAGGTTCCCACGGTAGGGCATACTTTTGTCGACGCAGATTTTAGAAGTAAGTTGATGTATGCACCATATCCAATCTTCACCTTGTGCTATAAACAGCTCGACAATTAAGCCATCGGGTCCAGCAGCTTTGTTAGACTTGAGGTTGGAAGTTGCCGTCCTAATTTCATCTTGTCCGGGTGGATTGACAATTTTGTCTGTCTTTGTTCAAATTCATTCTGTCGGATGGTGGTAAGTTACTCGTCCTCACCGTTAAATTTCTACAGAAATAATCCCTCCAGATTCTCAGTACTGACTGTGAAAATGAACTTTCCTTCTCCATCCTTGCACAGTTCTTATAGCATTGGCATATTCAAAGCCTCGAGGATCCTATGTTCTTCCCTTACCTTTTTCTTGTAAATGTCACAAGCCTCTATAGTTTTTTTCTGTGTGTCCGCTCTGTACATCGGTTGCTTTTCCAGGTTTGCCCACCTACATTCTTTATTGAGACAGGTCGAAACCCGAGTATACTAGCGTCGCCCCTCTGATTAATCTTTGCCAATGATGCCACAGAACTTTTACGTTGGATGCTGTTAGCGTTCAGGAGTCAGCAATGTCCCTTTATGAATATTAAAGTGTAAAAATCGTGTGCTAGCTATAGTTATATTATGTCCCGCAGTAAAATCATTAAGCCTCTGTCCGCTTACGGAGGTTATGGCGTTTGGGTTGTACCTCCCCACTGTATTAGCAAAGATGCTATCCTTGTCTAGCTTGGAATTTAAATCGCCAAGAACAATTTTTATGTCATATTTAGGCCATAGGTTTTGTCAAGGGCTCGGAGAGGCCGTATTTGGTAAAGTTATTCTTATCTTCTGTCGAGGCGTGAGCGCTTATGGGTTTTATGTTGGCGAATTTACCCTTTATGCGAATAGTCTTCAGGCGTTCGCTTACATACATGAAGCTCAAGACTTGCTAGTAAGTCTTACTCTTGCGGCGAATCCCCATTTGAATAAAGGACTGACATTCATATACTACATCACAGTTTTTCAGGTTTTTTTGGCCGGTCCATCCCATCGCACTTCTTAGATGGCGTCTATTCTACTTTGTAGCAGTCGTGGATCACCGAATGTCATCACAGTGTTATGTACCGACTCGATTTAAAAGCAACTGATAGGCCGTCGTTTCCCAGTCACAACGCTTACCTTGGTCTCATTCTTTTCGGCACACGACTGCAAAGCACGAACCTACATATCATACTATGTATAAGCTATTCACGCAATTTCATGGCAGTGAAATTGCGGATCTAGAGGAGTTTGTTCAAAGATACTTCTAAATATAAAAATAATACTTTGCGCTGGAAATACTCCTCGAATTTCCCACTCCTATCGGTCAATAAGAATCTCTCAAACTAGGAGATTGGCAAGTACTTACAGGACGAAATACATATTATCATAGCAAGCAAGATCATCAAACCCTAAATCAAATTGATCATTTTGTGATAGACCGAAGGCATGCCTCCAGTAATCTGGACGTCCAAATGTGCAGGGCAGCCAACATTAACTCAGATCACCACCTTGTTGCACTCAAGGTGAGAATACGGATTTCCCAAACGTTACAACAAAGATGAAAATATGTTACGTAGAAAAACTGCGATCGCGATGGCACCAGAGACGAAGCAGATGGCACCAGAGACGTGCTGAGATTCACCCGACCATCACCAAGAAAACCCCAGGTTGATGAAAAGTGCCGGCAAATACTTGCAGCGAAGCAAGAAGCCTACAAAGCGCCGCATCAACGACGGACGAGAGCTGCTCGTGAGCTCTATGAACAGAAAATACGCAAAGAACATCAGCTTTTCCAGAAGAAGAAAAGAAGTACGAGAACCACGTAATCGAAGATATTGAGAGGTTATCCTCCAAGAATAACGTACGGAAGTTTTACCAACAGGTAAAAACAACGGTCAAGGCAAGAAGGAAACCTTGTAGTAAAGTCAGAGTCGGTGCTAATAATATGGAAAAACGTTTTCTGCAGACTATATAACTGCTAAGAAGCCCAATATCCCGCCGACAGGCAGACTACACCATTCAACTTAAAAGATGATAGCCATAACCTCAGTCCAACAAATCACCTGGACCTGGTGGCATACCGCTGCTTCGCGGAGAGAATCCACCATCTCAATTCTCAGATCTGGTCATAAGAGTGTATGCCTGATGAATGGAATTCTCATTACCGTAGCCCAGATCCACAAAGAAAGAGGCATTCTCAACTGCACCAAATATAGAGGTAAAAGCCTCCTCAATATCGGATACTAAAAATTTAGTCTCCCCATTAAATGTTGGATGGCACCCATGGAGCGAAATTAACCACTGAGCCCTAACATATTTCTTTCTCTCTCTATCCCATGTTCCAAAAAACTTAACACGTGTCATAAGTGTATTCGTACCCACTTGAGTGTTAAGTTCTTTTTAAAAAAACAAAAAAAAAATATTGTGTAAACGTCCGAAACCCTTCGCCAACAACCTGTTTGGTACCTATCAGTATAGAAAGTCCACAATCGACCAAATTTTCAAACTCCGGAAAATCCTGAAAAAACTCAGAAGTCCAAATCGATTTTAAGGCCGCATATGACAGCATTTATAGAAGAGTTACATAGAGCTGTCTAGTTTTCGCATCCCCGCCAAACTCGACCGTCTGTTCGGAACTCCCAAGTGAACACCGGAGGCACAACTATTATATTAGAGTATGCCGATGATGGGAAAACTCAGCAGGCTGTTACCGGTGCGTTCTCTAGTGTTTAAACGGAAAATGCCAAAATGGGCTTAGCGGTAAATGAAAGCAAAACTAAGTATGCTGTTAACAACAACCCAGCAAAAAATTTCATAAGGCATATAAGGCTAAGGGATTTATAAGGGAAATGAAAAATCGCAGTGCCTTAGTAAGATCCTTATTATAAGGTAAATATAAGTGTTCCCGCGTATGAAAACAAAATATGACTCAAATTTCTAGGAAAAGGGAAGAATGACGAAATATTGTACCCATTTGTTATTCTAGTGGCGACTGTTGCATACCGCGGATGTAAAAGTAAACAGTGAAATTTAAAAATAGTGGTTTTAAATAGTAGACTATTTAAATTTTTTTCTCAATGAAGTTCAATTAATAGTTAGCATATTGATTTTATGTATATGTATATTTATTCCTAATAAATAATAACAATAGATTGAATCATTTAACCCTTGTATTATATTTTTCCCTTATTTTAAGACTTATATTAAGGTATGTATAAGGAGAATTCAATTATGCCTTATGGCCAATGACACGGCCTGTGTTAATATAAGGAATAAAATAAGGAATATTGCATTGACGCAACATTCCTTATATTTACCAACCCTTAGCTAAGGAATAAATTGCATTGAAATAATCCTTATATAAGCCTTATGGTTTTTGCTGGGAAGGGACGCACAATATCGACGAATTGGAAAGTAAGTCCCAATCAACAGCTAGAATTTCGCGGTAGTAAAGGACTTTGTCTACCTTGGCTCTGCCATAAATTCTGATAAAAATTCTGACAGAAATAAATCGAACAATCACTCTTGTCAATCATTGTTTCTTTTGGCTAAGAAGGCAAGAAAAGGACTCTATGTAAGACCTTGATCATCCCAGTCCTACGTTATGGCGCTGAAGCATGGACTCTAACAAAAGCGGATGAAGATATCCTCAGTCGTTTCGAGAGAAAAATCTGTCGAAAAATATTCGGTCCTGTTTGCGTCGACGAGCTTTGGAAAAGATTCAACGACGAACTATATGAACTGTACAGCGACATCAACCTAGTCAGAAAACTGCCTCAGTCAGCTAAGATGGCTGGGACATGTAGAGCGAATGGAGACCAATGCTCCGCCCCGCAAAGTTTTCGAATCGAACCGGGAGTGAAAACGCTGTAGAAGAAGACCTTACTACAGGTGGCGCGCACAAAATAGAAGGGCACCTCAACCGACTTGGAGTGCGCAACTGGATGCAGTTAACTAAAGGCAGGGCTAACTAAAGAGGCTGGAGCGCCACGTAAGTAAGTAACCGAGGGAATACTACTGCGCCGGAATTTTTCGTTTAGAAACACGCTAAGGTACGGTACTCTTTCTAAATATTCCAATTTCATTTTCCCCCAATAGGAGGCGATCGTGCTCGTCCTCAATAAATTTAGACAAGTGCATATCCTCCGTGCTAGAAATATCATATATGTAAGTGCATTTGCCCGTGCTTCGACGGTGCTCTTCTTCTAATGCTAGTTGTCTGCTTTTAAAGGGTGATTGTACTTATTCTTTTTTCTGGTTCAATACCTCTACTGCTATTTCATATACTCTAGCTACTGCTACTCGCGACACACTTTATCGGTTTTGCTATTTTTGCTATTTACAATGTTTGCAACTGCCTGTAAAAGTCTTGCCTTTTATATCATACGACAACGTTTCTTTATTTATGTGAAGCCGACCTTTTGAAAAGCAGAACAGAGTTTTTGAACTACTCGTACAAGTACCATTGCATTTTGCCTCGAAGTCATCCACATACCTTGTGAGCATAGTTCTTCTTCTGGTCGATGATGACTTGCTTGTGGTTCCCCCAAGATCACTTTAGAATTATTTGCTCAGGTGGTACTCTATCTGGTATCCACTAGCGCAGGGTGTAATCAATTGTCACTCTTCCTTAATAATAAGCGTATTGGTTATGGTCTGTCTCTGTGACTCGCATGATTTAAGTGTATCTTCTCCCGTCTTCGTCTTCGCAGTTCGATTCCCCGATATTTCCGTTTATGTCTGTAGCGATAAAAAGCATTTCCATTATTCGCGGTTCTCTAAAATAAGCTTCTTCTTCCTAAGGATACAGGGATTGGCTTACCATACCAGAATAGGTTTCCTATCACCTGTACTTTTTAAGATACTAATGGGATTAAATAAATGTGAACGTCCACCAACCTTATGCTTTTCAAGTTGTCAAGGATCTAAATTTATCTCCATTCGAAATGAGAATGTTTGTAATTTAGATAACCCTTTTGAGGTTTGATCCACACACTTAAATATTCAGAGCGTTTTGACATCTGCCGTATTCACTCGAAGAAAAAAAAACCACCTTACTGCCCTTTCCTTCAGTGCGACTAATGGCTGGCTAAAAATAGATTCAATGGCTGTTACCGGCTTAATTGAACCTCTCCCCATCACAGACTCATTGAACAGTTTTCTTTTAATATATTAAATGAATACGAATATTTAACAATCAGCGTCTTAACACACGAAATTTGAGAAACGCGCTTCACTAGCCCCATCAATCGTGTCCAGTTTATCGTCCAGGGGTGATAAGATGCTGAATAAGATTGTTTCCTTGATCTAAAATTAAAATAATGCGTTAATTACTTAATCTAGTCAAAAACGCTCGTCAAACGGACATACCGCCATGGTTATATCATAATTTGTATCCGAATTTTGAGCACATATAACTATCTGTTGGCTAAGTTGGCTAGCCCATTCCCTGAGCGTTTGTACATCCTTCAGGTCACAACGGAAATACTGAGAATAACCCGCTGCTTTGAGCTCCTCATTTGATCTCGAAACAATGCTGCTGACAAGAAAGGCGATCAACTCGAAGAGGAAATATGCTTTCATCGACGACTCCTTTTTCTTAAGCATTTCCTTAATATCAACTTCCATTAAAAGTTCGTTAATAAAGGATAACTAGAGAGAATCAGTTAAACACCGAATGTAACTTAATGTATCAAGGTAATCCTACCGGATGGAAGCAGTACATTTCGATTTGCTTATCAAGCGTTTCTAGCAGCATCGCCCATGCCAAACACATAGCCAAAGCATTACCCATATCACTAGAAAAGCAAATGGTCTTGCACAGAAACAAGACATTGGTGCTGGATTTCAGATTCTCATGGATGCGCTTTGCTGCGATGTGTAACTAAATGAGAGCTCTTTAGAATTAGTTTAGTAAAGTTTATTAGCAAAGCTTACATGAACTGGATCCAGGGTATTAGCATAGCGAAAAGTTTTATGAAGTAATTCTGAGCGACATTCGAAATCTTGAAAATTGCTCGACATCAAAAAGGCTCTGCTACTAGCAACAAAAAGTGCTATCAACTTATCAAAGGTCAAGTCTTCAAGGAGAAGTTTTTCAAGGTTCCTGCATACCTTCACAAAGAAATATGTACATTGTATACATATAGATATAAGGTAATGGTTAAAAATAGAAATACCTTCTCAATGTCCTTCGGTGTGAGTTCTTCCGGCGGAGGGTCTGGAAGATCAAAGTCGTACATTCCCGCTAGAGGTGAATTCTCGAGGTAGTTAGCTAAATCTGCGAACAGAAGTTTTGGTTCTTCTATTAAATCTAAAGCTTTGTCTAGGTTATGTTTTAAACCGTTCATTTTATTAAAAATCGAATTTCTATCTTTACTGAGGTAGTTAAGTTTCGAACTTCCGTTGCAAAGCAAATTATTTGTTTGGATTGGATACGGGAGCCAAACAAACTTGACAGTTTGAATAGGATTGAATGCGTTCAGGTACTAATGGAAGATGAAATATACAGGGTGTGACTGAATCTGAGAGAAAATTTACAGTATATGGTAGTAAACAACTAACGGTTGTAGTTTTAATAGTTGTGGTATGTCAAGTTGAAGGAGTTACATGAAGACATATCTCCAAAATCACACACTTTTTTAGAAAAATTCGAATATCAGAACCAGGTTATAAGAATCAATTTTTGCTATGGATCTGCTAAGATTCAATTTTTAAAAATGCATATGTATTGGAGTACATCTAAACTTTTATTGGTCTAAGCACTTATTTGTTTTGAATGACAAGTTACAGACTGACGCGGTCCTGGACCTCAGTCAAGATGTCTCTCACCCAACTCGAGTTTATTAGAGAGCTGCTTCGAGGTACGCATGCCAAGTTGACTGTAGTCTCTTTCTAACTGGAACGGTATTCCTTTACTATGTTTTCCCTCTGAGGCTGATCCAAAGATTCTTCAGGCTTGAGGACTAGTATCAATACGGTCTACACAACCTAGGTATCTTATTTACCCTTCTGACTAGATCCATGTCGTTGTACTGCGTAGATCATGGCAGGATGACGCGTGCCGTAACTACACGTGGAACCAAAGAGATTTCTTGATAAACTTGGCAAGGCCGGTGATCACAACAGTGCCGCTATCATTAAGATCTCTGAAGTGGTAACTGCTTAGGGAATGCATTCCAATGTGTACCCAAGCTAGGCAATTGCAAATATGTAAAGTGCGCCACCGATATCCCATCCCTACAGCTTGTGCAGACATTGGTGTGTGAAATACTTACTCGCTGCGCTTGTTTGTTTGCACAGTATGTCTATTAGTTTGGGGGTTTCCTTAAGTTGATCAGTACTATCGATGGGATCTAGTATGACCTATACAAGTCCGGATGTCTTTCAGATATCTCGATGAGTTCACCTATGCTTGGCCTTAGAGAACGTTTATAAATATGTCATTTGTTTGGCATAGTATATTGGCAGCTTGAAGTGTCAAACTATCCTAGGAAAATCTGACCAGTTCATCAAAGACGCAGTTCCCTGCCACGTCCAATTGTACTGGAACCCAACGGATTGTGCTCTACGGTGCTTAGCCCTTTCGACAGTATTTTTCGCTGCCTACGTCCGGGTTGGATAGCAAGTTCTGCCTGAAGGCAGTATATTAATCCTATTTGCCCATTTTCGGTTTTTAACCTACAGAAGAGATAGTGTCCATTATGCTGTTCCGTGATTTATCTTGCAGACATCGGTTGGGATTTGATCAACAAAAAACGTCCTTCTTACCTTCTGGTAAAATTACCAAATCTAATTCACACCGTTGCATTTTCCGAAGCTTGAGTTCGGCGTTCCCCTCTGGTACGCGTCAAGATAGGTTCTCATCTTAGTCCTCGTCCACGCATTAAGTGTTTCATATACCTCTTGTTTGACCGGTATTCATCGCCGAACCATGAATTTCTTGTTTGTGTGATCGCCTTGCGAAACCTACATCAGAGACGGCATGCGAGGACACGTAGTCCTCCTAACAGCATCGCTGGTCTCTCACATGCTGGTGTTGCAGTATTGTAAGGCGGTTGAGGGAAGAGTGCTTCGACATGGGAAACGTTCCTCCTAAAAAAAGACCATCTCCTTTCTTGTGGCACGCAACGACTGGGAGCAATTTGTGCTTTTCAGCCGTAGTCATTACGATTGTTATGAGTTTTGAGGTTCCCCCAATATATTTACCTGTGATACACAAACACCTAGCGTATTGAAGTTTAGTCAGACACGTTTTATATGTACGCTCCGTTGACAAGAATCTGAATATAATGTCAAAACTGAAGCCACAGAATGTTTGGTCTAATCTACCGATGTGTCACGACCGAACAGTAGGGGAAAAACCGTAAGAAAAAACTCTTTTCCTTTTATAAATTTAATTTATTTGCAAATACAAAACGCACTTCTCTGTCAACAAAGTCACAACACAGCTGTGCGTTGCAATACCTAGCACTTCGCCTGTATCTTCGAGTGCTATTAAATGTTGTTTGCCCAGACTAATTTGAGGACCACTGCGATTTCTCAGACCATCAGCACTATCATACTTGGATTTGTAAAGGAAAATATGACGATGCGATTCGCAAATGATGGCATAACTCAAATCTGGTGCACATTCCATGAATTTCTTTTGCTGTTTTGATGCTTGAACGTAGCCGAACGCGTGTAAGTTACCCTCATGTCGAAAACCCCACTCGGAGGGTTTAGACGGATTGTACTGTTGTAACCAGAGGCAAGCGTCTACGTCCTGTCGGGTGGCTAGAGCCGAAGGAAAGCCGGGTCTTAAATTAGTAGAAAATAATGGCGGATTGTTGCCTAATAAAATTTCATGGGTTGACTCCTTTAAGTTAAGATTTAGCCGCTCTAAGAATACAGAAAACAAGGTATTGTGCCTGATAAAAATGTCAACTTTAAGCTTACCTATCTTAATTTCGTTATCTGTATTTCCCATCGGGAAATCGCAATCCTCAATTGGTGCCTCGAGGTTCGCAATTGGTTGGTTCTCTAAAGGAAAATTTGGATTTCTGCCATCCACAGATTCTGGCGGTCCATCTTCCACTAACCAAGACCAGAAGACAGAAGTACCCTCTTTTATAAGAGTGATTTGTAGAAAGTTGTTTTCCTATAAACAAAGAAACATGAATTTTTAGCGATTTAGAATAATTTTGTATAAGATTCTGCCTTACTATTGACCAAGTTGTCAGATCTTGATCAACTTTGGAGAATAAATCCTTGTCCAACAGAGAGATGTCATTACAACCAACAGTGATTCTGCTGCCCGTGCATTTTACATTGTAATCGTTTTTCTCCTTCCCTTCAATGACGTTGAACTTAATCGTTATATCATCGTCCGTCTGGGACCATGAATATTGAACTTCTTCTTCCTCTTTCTTTGGGTCTTCTTTTGTCAATTTTGGTTCTTCAACTTTTGATTGGAATTTCAGAGCACGATTAGAAGAAACTACAATCGACTCAGCTTTGGGTTCGAAAGCGCAATAGTACAAAGATCCTTTGCCCTCAATGACATCCTTCAGCTTGAGTTCAAAGGATTCATTTTCTTTAGTGAGCGCAACCCAATGCAAATGGAAGGAATGTGAAGTTGTATCACGTGCGATTCGCACCAGAGCACAACTTATGATCTTCTTCTCATTAATGACGTCTAAACGGCAGTCGAACAGAGCAAAGTTTCGCAGCTCCTCAGAAATAGCACACGAATAGACTTCATTCCACTGAGCTGATTTGGACCGATCACCAGTATCGAGAAGATAGATTTCTTTGATCCCATCGCAGAGGATAGCAAACTTCTCAGAAATGAATTTAAAAGTACAATTGTAGTCACCAATTTGGCTGTCATGTGTGACGGGGATCCGAAACATAGATTGCATTAAATTTGGACGCCCATTGTTTTCGTCATAGGAACACTTGATGATTTCACGTTGGAAATTGACAAAGTACGACGAAGTTCGTTCCCAAGGATCGGACACGAGAAGATTCTGCATTGAGAAGAGCTCCGCATGCAAATAGGAATATTGGTCATCGGATGGGGCGGCTTTTAGCACTGGCACAGTGATATCTTGACGTATAATTGGCACACTCTCGAGCGATAGCTTGTAGCCATCGAAATTGCTTCGAATTAAGTTGCGATCCTGTCGCAAATCTATTAATTTCGGCATTTTCTTTTAAAATCAAGATATTTATTTGGAAATAGTAAACGTTAACGTATAGCGCATACAAGGATGTCAACAACAATTGACGTTTCGATTTATGATGGGTTGGAACTTCAAATAAAAGTATAACAGTGAGCGCATTCAGGGCTTTGCAAACATTTGCAAGCACATGGGAACATGTACGGCGTGATAGCTATTCAAATAAAATGTTTTTTCAGTCCGATTCAGTTCTTATAAATGATGATGGTCCTTTTAATAGGGACAACTTTTAAACAGAATTTTTTGTCCTCATAATGGACCAATTAAATTTAGTACCACCTACAATCTACTTGACGCAAAACCAACAACGAATCGACGTAATTAGTATACAGAAGAAACTGTAGCACCTGCGAGTGAAAGTGTGGCAGAAGTTTCGAAATTGTCAATTCAGTGTCGACTGCTAAACAGTTGACCCTTGTCCGTTCACTATGTAGAATTTGTAAAAAAAACAATCTCAGAACACACACGTATAACGGACGCAAGCTCCAGAAGATATTAAAATAATTGTTTTTGTCGTGTCATCCTTTTCTCCATAGGATGAGTCAGTGCTACTGTCATTTAACCTTACTTAACCTTAAACTGTAAACAATATTTTAGGAATGGTCAAATGTTTATACAAAAAAAATTTAATTGTAATTTAACTTCTATTTCAAAGGCATATGAACTTTTTATTTTGCTTTTTGCTCTATAAGTTTGCAGTCAGAAAGTCGACAGCATTTTAACATTATTCTTATGTTAAATCGACGTGTTTGGATCATTTCCAATTATTTAACCAATTAATTATCATCGATCGTCAGATATCCTCGTATGAGCCAAGGGAAAGCAATGTTCGTTCCCAAATGCATGAGATAGAAATTAGAGGATTGAACAATGGTTAGCAGTGTGTTCACGTATGATTGCAATCATT
This sequence comes from Volucella bombylans, assembly GCA_949129095.1. Classification (NCBI taxonomy): domain Eukaryota; kingdom Metazoa; phylum Arthropoda; class Insecta; order Diptera; family Syrphidae; genus Volucella; species Volucella bombylans. Next base: position 99,014,670 of record OX422143.1, on the reverse strand, counting down.
GCAATAGAGACCCTGTAAGCTTCTTTTTTTTATAATTTACGCGCCTAAGGGGTTATGATACCCTTTTTCTGTTGCCATGGCGCGGGAGGAAAGAAAGAAGGAGGAGAAAGGAAAACATTGTTGTGATATAGTGGTTTGCAAATCAGGTGTATTTGGTTTCGATATTAGCTCTCTGGGGGTGGGAGTCCGAAAGGACGGAGAGTTTTTTCTTCACTCGGAATGATTCGAAGGTTATCAATTTTCACGTTTGTTTTTGTGCTTGAAACTCTACAACAGCCAAATCTACATGTCAGTGTTATACCTTCACACGCAGATATTTCTGACTGAGTTCCAATTACACAAATGAAAAACTTGTCATGAGTAGGATTCGAACCTTGACCCTCCGAGTGAGAAGCGATTGCTAGTACCACTACACCACGGCCACCCCTGGGTGGCTTATTAACCAGGCTAGTTAAAAATGCACTCAAGTTAAACATGCGTGCCTGAAGCTTTAGATATGAATATCAAAGGCAGGTATGTTGCAGAAACAGATCATTCTTTAATATCTAATTAAAGTCAGATTAAAGGCCGTATATGACAGCATCTTTAGAGACGAGCTATACAGATCAGTGTCTAGTTTTGGCATACCTGTCAAACTCGTTCGTTTGAGCAGAATGACAATGGAGAATGGACGTTGTTCCATCTAGGTCGGTAAAGAAATGACCGATACCTTTGATGTCAAAAAGGAATTAGACAAGGCGATGCGCTGTCATGCGATTTGTTTAACATCATATTCAATATAAGAGGCACAACCTTTCAAAAGTCCGTCCAATTACTCACATATGCCGATGATATTGACATAATCCAAAGAAAGCAACGTGATGTCAGTGGCGCTTACACGAATACTAAGGCGGAAGCGGCGAGAATGGGTTTAACGGTTAATGAGGACAAGACTTCGTATATTCGTATATCCTGTTAACAAGAAAGAACACCTAACACCGACATCTCGGATCAAACGTCACCCTCGACAGATATAACTTTGAGGTAGTTAAGAACTTTGTCTATCTAGGCTCCTCTATCAATTCAGACCACCGCACCAGCTCTGAGATCAAAGGAAGCATAACTCCTGCCAGTCGCTGCTTCTTTGAGCTAGGAAGGCAATCGATTAGCAAAGCCCTCTCTCGAAGAGCAAACGTGACCCTATATAAAACCTTAATAATCCCAGTCCTGATCTATGGCGCTATTGGCTGCTTTGAGAGTAAAATTCTTTGGGTGATTTTCAGTCCCGTCTGCATAGACGGCGAGTGGAGAAGGAAATACCACAACGAACTGCACGGGCTGTACAGTGACTTCGACTTAGCCAGAAGAGTGAGGGCCCACCGACTGAGGTTGTTTTGTCATGGACACCAATGCTCCGATTCGAAAAATCTGCGAATTCGGCCCCGAAGTACATCGCAGTAGATGAAGACCGCGACTCAGGAGGTGCACGCAAGTGAAAGAGAATTTAGCGTGCGAAACTGGAGATAGCTACCTAAAGATCAAGCTGGCTGGAGACGCTTGTTGGTTGAGGAGAAGGCCGGAAGGCCTTCTAGTAATAGCTATAGTAATAATAAGTAATATTACTACCTATAGTAATAGTAGAAAAGATTTGTGTTTCATGGAGTGGGGGTTACTTTCTGCCCAGGTATGTAAATTGTGTGATTAAGTGATTCTATCCCTGGTGAATTGGGTCTCATCCGTCCATAGAAACCGGCCAATAAAGTTGTTCTCCGCTTCTCTGAGTCCCCGGGTTGTAGTTAATGTACTGGTTTAAGCGCGCACTCAAAGCTAAACCTAATAATTAATCTATGTCTTTCGACGAACCTTATACAATTTAACTTAATAATATTAATACTAAGAAAACAGTTTTTAATTTTGAAAAAACTTTGTAAATGGAAAATTTTGTTCTTTTATAAATAAAACTTACAGACTACCTAAGATAAATCTTAACCTACTTAAAGAATCTTACCTATGTTACATAATTAAATATATATATTTTTTTTGAGTTGCCACCCGCTTAGCCCTATCGTGGTATCGTCTCAGATATTCCAACTTCGCTCGTTGACCGTTACCGTTGCAGAAACCATAGACATAAACCATTTCTGCGTATTTTTGTGTTCAAAAGTTCATCATCGAGGATATTATGAATTAAACATCAATATTTCGGTTAAAAACTAGAAATTCGCTGTGCAAATAATTTTGCATTATTTTTATATTATTTCATAAGAGATCTGCTTAATTGTTTTTTTTTCATAAAAACAACCTTTTTTAACTGAAAAATTGAGCGTTACTTTCCCGAAGTGGTCGCTTTTTCCCCTTTCAGAGGTCATAAAATGAACTTTTTTTAAAAGTTGTAGATATTGTATTTACATTGCACATTTGTATTTATATCGCATTCACATTGCACAGTTGTAGTGAGCAGAGTCCCCTGGAGGCTTTGAAACCTCATCGGTTCTTCTTTTTCCTAGAATATGACAGTACCTCGCGTTACGGCCAATGCTCAACGAAATTTTATTTCACATATGGTGAGAAGGTTGTTTGGCAAATTGGGCATTTGCTTTATATTTTTTTTACTGCCCCACGCTTACATACCTATAGAATGACGATGAGGTGTTATAGCGATTTTATACAATTTATAAATTGTTTATTACAATAACAACTACCTCTTGGGCATAAAAAAGCAAAAACTAAGGGGCTGTGTGCGATTTCGATCACCAATCGACGTACTCCAATATCGCCAATCAGATTTCATCTATGAAATATGAAATAAAGCCGTATTTATGACCCCTGCCGCCATTATATACGAGTAATACCTTTTTTGTGACTTTTCTTCTAGTGGTCTATTGATTCTTAAAACCTTGACAAATAAACAAACGCAGTGCGTCTGGTTTCAGCTGCAGAACTTAATTACGTTTTCATCGCATATTTATTTTTAACTAAATATTTGCCTGTCATACAAATTCATTTGCATGCATTTTAATTAATTAAATTCCTAACTGGTGTATCTGATATGTCAAGGGTTAATGTAAATGCAGCCCTTTACAAAGTGCTATTTTGAACTTGGGTAAGAAAATTGTTCAGAACTTTAGGTTTCCATTAGTGCCACGATGGGTTTAACTACTCCAGGCGCAAAAATCGTAAATTTAAATTCGACAAAAGCAATAGAGTAATATACTTAAAAGCTTGAAAAAAAAAAATCATTGATTATTTATGAACAAAAACAAATTGTAATACCAGGATTGATCCATCGTATTTGTGTTTTTATTTCTCAGTGTAATCGCTGGCTTTTTTGTAAGTCATCTAAAAATATAATTAGTCAAGCTTCTTCGCCGATGACCCCCTCGTTCGGGCTGATTTTTTTTCCTAAGTGCTACGATTTCTTGGTAGGGAACAAAGAACACGTGGAAGGATCGTAGTCAGAGGAGTACTGTGGATGCAGCAGCAATTCGTACCAAAATTCACGCAAATTGACAACGACGATTCCGGATGAGTGAGGTAATGCATTGTCATGGTGGAATTTTCTTTCTCAAATAGAGCCGTGTCATTGTCACTGAAGTACCGCTCCCTGTGATCGTGTATATTTTCTTCACAAATTCTCTGAGATTATTACTTTCAAGCCGATGGAACCATCTTTGCCTTCTTCAGAGCAGATTCGTCTAGACAAATCCATTCTTTTGATTATCGCTTGGTCTCTGGCTTATAGAAATGGATACAGGTTTCATCAACGAAGATATCTCGACACAAAAATTCCTACCGATTTCGCATAAACAGCGCTTTGAAGTAAACAGCGGCATCCACTTGGTGTCCAGTGTGAGCAATCACAGCACCCATCGGGCCGACAGCTTTCTAATCCTTAACTTTTCATGTAAAATGTTGATTTCCGTTCCGTACTATACTTTCACTTTCGTTGGGCGATCAGCAAGAATCATATCATCGTTCTTTTCAATAGTTTTCTCTCTCATACGTCTGCCGGACGGACTTCGTCAAAAACAAATGTACTGCCACGTTTACGTAGGACCTCTGACCCTAACGCCTACGCTCCATCGTGTTCGAAGTTCAACTGAGTTCTCTCTAAGTCATCCCCAAAATTCTGAATTCCTGCTCGAATGTGTCCTTCTCTATGTTATATCTGTTTAGAACGACCCACTCATCTGCTTGGGCGGATAAGTGCATTCCATTGTATGGCGTATTGCACCATTGAACTGCCTTTACGCCGTAAGGTATGCCCAATCTTTTGGTTATCGCGTCTAGTTAGTCATTCGTTATATGGTTTGGCCAGATGATCCAGAGATACTCGTATATACTCGTATTTGTGAAGATTCGCAGCTTCCTTGCGACGGTTTTTCTCACTTTCCAGGTACTACACCCATAGAGTGACACTGTCTCTACGTTTGATCGGAATAGTCTCAATTTGGTCTTTGTGATGAAAACATTTCTTCTCTTTATTTTACATAGAATACCGAAGGTAGCTTGTGATTTGCGAATTCTGCTGTCCACATTCAGTTCCGTACAACATCTTTTGGGACTACGTACTTCCTAGATATAGAAAGCTGCATACTTTCTCGGCTCGTTGTCCAGCAAAGTTGAGTTGAACGGCGCTGGTGTTATTCTACGAAATTAAAGTGGAACGTGAGGGCAGATCAGGCTTATGTTGGTGATTGTAGAGGTTTGTTAATGATTATGACGTCTTGCCCAAATGTTCATATTATAAAAAAATCACATACAAATCGGCACTGCGTCTGCTCTTTATAGCATATAAAAAAGTAAGTGTCACGGTTTCCCGTCCTTATTTTGCCTGGCACTTTTCATCACACTTCTTAGGTGGCAGTGATACCCGCTTTGTAGAGGACCTCCGCTTTTTTTTATAATAAGCGCGCGCTTAAGTGGTTACTATACCCTCAAAGTGTTTGCACACAGCGCGGGGAAGAGGAGAAGAGAGGTACGGATGTACATTGGTCTTTAATGTTTACAAGTTATAACGACTAGGAAATAGAGAGCTTGGCAGGGCATTCCATAAGCGAGTTGTACGGCTTAGGAGCAAGGGACAGAATTCTACTAGCGATTTCTATGTAGCTTTAGTGGTGGAAATAGCGATAGAACAGAGAGAGACACGAGACAATCACTCGGCTGAATGTGGTCTTCTAAGGGTCTCAACATTCCAAGTGCTCTCGTGTCGCTGTGCTGTCCTTTTTTCGCGAGTTGAGCTCCATCCATATCCGATATGATGTGTTTTACGTGGTGGGGTAGTTAACTTAACGGCACAACTTCCAACCTGGAATGTCAGATCTTTAAGAAGATAGTGCCAGTAGCCCAATAGAGTTTTGAGTGTTGCCGTTGGTTCATTTGAAACTCTTCCGTCCTAGTTTCTATTTGGACAACCTGGCTGGTGTCTTCTGGAGGATGACAACGTTAGATTTCACTCCTCGTTAAGAAAACTTGCGTCTGTCTTCCAAGCGGAGATATACGCAATCCTGACGGCAATGAACTATATTGTAAAGGATCGGTTGAGGGGGTGCTTCTGCGCTTATAGCCTAGCTCAAACCTCTTACGACTTCCAAAATACTTGGAGAATGTAAGACTTCACTCAAGGTAGTCGGAAAGCTAAATTCACAGAGTCTTGTCTTGGTCTCAAGTCACAATGGGATCACGGAACATGATATCGCCCATGAGCTTGCTAGGAGGAGAGTTTATCAGCACCTAAACCTACGTTAGGTCTGCCTGTGTCCTCGGTTAGAGCTTCGTGACAGGCACTTTAGTTAAGTTTCATAAGTGATACAAAATACTGCGGCGCTTGCTGTGAAAGTAAAGACGACACCGCGGAACACTACCTCGGTGAATTTCAGGCTCTACGTACTCGGCGTTGATGTGGCGGATACTAGTACTGTATGCACTTTATCACTGAATCGCTTACTAATATTTCTTCTAAAGACCAAAAGATCCCATTAAAATGAACTTACAACGAGGACAATGGACTAGTTCTTTGTCTGAGTGCTTGGTTCCAAGAGAAAAACAAAATTGAAATAAAATCACGTTGACTTTATTTTGGAGGCTTCTCCGCCAAAATGTTCCTACATATTGTGCTCATATGAGCTGAAGTTTATCAAACTGTGCTGGCGCAGGTCCCAGTATCTCAGTCAGACTCGTCATACTGAAGAATGTTGGTTACCCTTAGCGATCCAATTGACATCATTGTACGGTTATATCAATGGAAAAATATTGTAACGCAGAACAGTTCAAGAGGCATATAGAAGAAAAAAAAATCTGAGAAGGGTGAGAAACCTAAGATGACTTAGCACAAGATACCGGCTTAATTTTTTAATAAACCTTGCCCCTCCAGAAACTAGGTGTTAAATCTATAAATGTCACGAAAGCCCTCTTAGTTAAAAACACAACTAATCCTTTGAGGACTTTAATTTCCTGAAATTATTTTATGTTATCTTAATATGTATTTTACAGTAATTTTACAAATGTGAATTCTTACGTTTAGTTTTAACTTAGTTATTTTTATTAATTTCTTTTATTTTATTTTTATTTTATTATTTATTTATTATTATTTTCCCTTTGATCTTTTTTCTTGATGGAGATATGACAACTGTTGCCACGCGTGGTCTTGCCCAAAAAGAACTCCTTTCTTACAAACTAATATGGCCGTCTATTTTCCGGCCAAAATACTGCTGCCACCTATACGCCGTATTTTTTATGTCAAGTGCTGCCAGGTTTGGCAACACTCCCCCCTGGTAAAGCGATTCCTCGAATTGGTTTTCCACTTTCGCCAACCTGGCCAACATCTAACACAGCTAGTTTAGCTGTGGGTCTCGTAAAAATACCTTTCATCGTTTTGACCACAGCGCTTCTGGTTTCACCATCTTTGCCTGGAATGGTTTTGAGGATTGTTCCCTTTGGCCAACAGTTCCGCGGACTGTCCGGATCTGTGATGACGACGATGTCTCCTTCCTTGATTTGCTTCGTGAACGCGTACCATTTTGTTCTTCTAGTTAAGTCAGGGAGATATTCATTTACCCATCGCTTCCAAAAACGATTTGCAAATTGCTCGCTGATAAGCCAATTTTTTTTAAGGACGACACCATCATCGCTGAACTCGCCTGAAGTTTTCTCGCCATTTGACGACCCAAGTAAAAAGTGGTTGGGTGTCAAAGCCTCATCATTTGCATTATCTATGGGAACATAAGTAAGGGGTCTAGCATTTACAATTCTCTCTACCTCAGCTAACATAGTCAGTAATAATTCGTCCGTAGGCTTTCTTGTTGGTACAATGTGACTTAAGGTTTTCTTCACGGATCTAATTAGCCTCTCCCAACTTCCACCCATGTGGGGTGAGGCGGGTGGAATAAAGTTCCACTTTAGATTTGGTGCGACGAAATTTTCCGCCAATTTTTCTGTGTCGATATTCTGCAAAGCCTCCTTCAGTTCGTTGCTCGCTCCCCGAAAATTGGTACCATTGTCGCTGAAAATTTCTAAGGGCCATCCCCTTCGTGCAATAAATCGCTTCAACGCCATTATGCATGAGTCGGTAGACAGCGTACATGCAACCTCAACATGCACAGCGCGTACAGTCATGCATGTTATTAGGACTCCCCATCTCTTCTCTGAATGTCTCCCTACAGCAACGAGCAGCGGCCCAAAGTAGTCAATGCCTATGTAGGAAAACGGCCTAGTGAACGGCTGCAGTCTCGCTGGTGGAAGGTCCCCCATTATCGGTGGCTCTGGACGACATCGGATGTTTTTGCAAAATTGACATTTTGTTTTCTTTATTTTTTTAAGCAAAGATCTAAGTCTTGGTATAAAAAACTTTTGGCGTAATTCGTTGATAACTGTTTCGTCGTTTTGGTGACAGAATCGTTCATGATACGCCTTTATGATCAACTCGGTAATGTAGTGTTCATTTGGTAAAATTATTGGCCGTTTTGTGCTAAGAGATATGCCATAAGCTGCATCAATACGACCTTTTACTCTTAGTATTGAATTTTCATCTAAATAGGGTGAAAGCTTGTACAACCTACTCGTCCTATCAACCTCGAGCCTTCGTTCGTTCGTACTATTATTTCTACCATTAAGAGCTGCGACTTCGTCGGCAAAAATTTCGTATTGACACATCTTGACGCAATAATTTTCGGCTTTCACGAAGTCAATCCAGATCAGACATTTTGCAGTTTTTGAGTTTGTCTTCCCTTTTGAGATATTTCGGATGAAACGAAACACATGTGCCATGCTTCGCAAAAGTCGTTTCCACTCGCTAAACCGTGAGACATCAATAATAGCTTCAAACTTCATGTCGTGATGCATGTGAACATATCTTACTTCTTCAGTTGATGGTCCTATCTGATTAAATTCTTTGGGCCACTTGTCGCTTGGTTCATATAGAAATATTGGTCCTTTGTACCATCGGCTATCGGATCGGAACTCTTTACTACTTTGCCACTTAGTCGCTTCATCGGCGACGTTAGCTTTACTCGAAATCCACCTCCAGTTTCTTGCGTCGGTCTCTTTGAGGATTTCACCTACACGGAAGGCAACGAACTGTTTATATTTCCTGTGGTCGGAGTTGATCCAACTCAACACAGTTCTCGAGTCCGTCCAAAAATACTTCTGTGATATTTTTATTGAATGGCCGGCTGTTATCATTTTTGCTAGTCTTACTCCTAATACTGCTGCTTCTAGTTCTAACCTAGGTATTGACATTACCTTCAGTGGAGCTACCTTTGTTTTGGCAGCTACCAGAACATTTTGAACCATATTCCCACCGTCAATCCGAAAATATCCCACAGCAGCGTAAGCCATTTCACTGGCATCAACAAATATATGCATTTGAACAGAACTGTCCCCCTTTAAAGAAAGCTGCTTGGCATACGGCCTTTCGATGATGATGTTCTTTATTTCTGGTATAAACCTTTTCCATCTACTCCATTTTTCAAAATGTTTGGGTTGGATCTTTTCATCCCACTCAATTGCAGAGCTCCACACTTCCTGCAATAATATTTTTAGCAGTACTAAAAGGTTAGCAATCAAGCCCAAAGGATCAAAAACTGTCATTAAAACTTTTAAGAGTTCCCTCTTTGTTGGCCACGAATCTTCAGCCATAACATCGGGTTGAACAGTGTTTGCTTTGATCGCAAATGAAAAGGAATCAATCAAGGGTGACCACCACATACCGAGAACTTTCTCGGGACCGGACATAATACTCCTGGTGCTAATGCTTTTTTCGTAGTTGGCAGCTTTCTCTTTTAGTGCATGTAGTACCCTTTTAGAATTTGATAAAAAATTTCGAATGTCGAAACCGGCTTCCCCATGAATAAATATGACATCATTTGCCAACTGCAGAGCTTCCTCTTCAGTATCAACACTGTCAAGATAATCATCGACATAATGATTCTCAATGATTGCTCGTACTGCCCGTGGAAACGTTTTCTCGAATTGCCTTGCATTTTTATTTTTCACGAATTGTGCGCAGAATGGAGAACAAGTTGAACCGAAGGTCATAACCTGCATTACATATTCTTCTATTTGTTGTGTTTTTTTGCTACGCCACAGAAAACGTTGAGCATGTTGATCCGACTTGTTTACCCAAACCTGGTGAAACATTTCTCTTATATCAGCACAGATGGCAACCCTGCGTTCTCTAAATCGAAAGAGAACAGACACCAGTGATGGAACGATATCTGGGCCAGAAAGCAACATAGAATTAAGAGAAATCCCGTTTACAGCTGCAGCTGCATCCCAAACAATTCTCACCTTATTTGGTTTATTATTGTTTACCACTGGAAAAATAGGAAGATACCATACATGTTCAAATTTTTGTTGCAATTCCTGAAGCGTTAACTTTCTTGCGTACTGCTTGTGTAAATATTCCTCTATCTGTGTTTGTAGATTTTTGTACAGATGGCTATCTTTTTCCAATCTCTTCTCCAAGTTGATATGACGTCGCTCAGCCATCGGACGGCTATCAGGCATCCTGTTTTGGTCGCTCTTCCACAACAAAGGAACAACGAAATGTTTTCCGCTTCTTCTTATGTTGTTTTCCATTAAAGCTATAGCCCTTTCATCTGTAGAAGAACGCAACAGCGTTTTATTACTTGTGCCAATTGACTCGATCGAAATATAATTTTTAAACATCGTGCTTAGATTTTCATTTTCATTTTTTTGACAGTCGCAAATGTGGAAATTTAAATTATTGTACTCTTGTCGGCGATTTAGTTTCTGAGTGCATGGCCCATATACTGTCCAGCCGAGACGCGTTTTTGAAGCCACTGGCTGATCCTCATATCCTTCGCGTGAACGAAGTGGAATTGTAAGTTTCCACTGGTCTAGACCCAGCAGAATTCGCGGTCTTGCATTTGCGTATGATTTGAAAGGAATTTGCTTCAGATGTTCGTATCGGCGAGACAGCTCTTCAGCATTTATATTTTGTTTTGGAAGACCAAGTGATTTAACAGTTCGTATGTTTAAAATATTGTATCTTTTATTTGAATGAATTTGTGAAATTTGTATGTTCACCCTTTTAGATGTGCTCTCTGTGCGATGGGTATTTGCTGTCCATCTAAGGCATAATGGTTGGGTTTCACCAGAAGCCCTTAATTCCGTGACAAGAGCTTCGTCTATAAGCGAAACTGAGGAGCCATCATCGAGGAAGGCGAATGTATTTAATTTATTTTCCCCGTTGTAGAGTGTCACCGGAATTATCCTAAATAAAACACAACCTTTATCCATTTGATGATGGCAATTGATTTGATCATTTGTACTGCAAGTGGATATTGTTTGCAACTCTCGTGCTTTGTGAAGTAGTTTGTGGTGTTTATAACTACACCCATCAACACCGCATGTTTTTTCTAAACGGCACCGATTCCTTCCATGTTGTCGAAGGCATGTACGGCAAATTGTGTACCGCTTGACAACTTCCCATCTATCGTTTAGGTTTAGGTTTAAAAACGTTTGGCACTTTTCAACCGTGGAACAACATGACGTGCAAAGTGGACAGACTTTAGTTTTAGTCGATTGTGAATGTGAACTATGGTGAACGTTAACTAGAGCTCGGTTTGGATATCTTTCGGTTTTCGATGCTGACAAGCTTGAGGTGTTCATGCGTGTTACCTGAGAGGCAGAACTTGCAATTTCAGCTAACCATTCACTAAATACGGCGAGATTTACGACGCTCATGCTCTTGCGGTAGCTACCCCATTCTAGACGGATTTGGGGTGGTAACCTGTCGCCAAATTCTCGCAGCAGAGATGGGTTTGCTAAATGTTCATGTAGCCCAGTCGCTGCCATAACGGCGCATGCGTTCTCAACAGACAATGAGAATTGGATTATCGATTGCAGCTTCTCCATCCGTGGTAATGGTTCTTTTCTTATTTTCTCTATGATGTCGTCGATTATATCTTCGGGACGGCCGTAGAGTTGATGGAGTGTTTTCAATGCGCCTGGAACTTGTTCGGGAAAAAACAACCTGTTACCTACTGTTTTAAGTGCATCACCTTTTAGCGAACTTTGCAGTCGACGCAGGTTATCACTGTTTGTGTATCCGCATGTGATCGTTGTGCTGTTAAACCAGCTTATGAAACGTGGCCACTCTTCGATCCGCCCACTAAAGGTCACATGCTCTTTTGACATGATTTGTCTGGCTGCTAATTGCTGTTTGTTTGGGACATGTGCTTCTGCTGACAGGCTCGTGTTAAGCAGAGATGCTGCTGGTCTTTCGCCTAGATGTCCGTTGTAGCTGGACGTGTTAGCAATAGAAGGATGCGCTACTGGCTGATGTATGTTTTGTCGCTGCACTGTTGAAAATGTTGGGTTCTCCTGGTTAAAGCTGAATGTGCTATTCCATATCGATTTATTTGTGTCACGGCCATCACCTCGAATTTTTGTTGTTGCTGCCTTAAGATTGGCAACTGGGTTGGTTCCATGTGCGAAGGACACTGCTGAAATCTTTTGAAGGGGATTATCATGTTGCACATCGCGTATTTCTGTCGGAATGGTACCATCATCTTCACTGTCGGAGCTCGAATTTAGCTCTCTCAGCATAGCGTACTTCTTCTGCAAATATTCTTTGTCGCGCTTCTCTTGCAGTAGCCTTTCTTCGTCCAGTTGTTGAAGGAACAGCGCACGTTTTGTCGCTGATGATGCTTTCATATCCTTGTTTGGAGCAGTTACGTCAGATTGGTGTTTCTTCGGTGTGGCGTTCGTCGACTGATCTAAACGAGTAGCACCGTTGTTGTGATCTGCCGACGTCTGCGGTGGGCTCGAAGGTTGCGAAGGAACAGTTTCGTTTGGAATTTTCATTGGTGATTGGCTGCTGTCTTCAAGGTTGGAGTCGCCTGGAACCTTCTCAATAAGTAAAGTTCGGCATTTTACGCAATTCCAATCATGATTTTGAATATCGTCATCGACACCGACACAGGAGTAATGATACCAATCGTCGCATACGTCGCATTGTACCATGGCGTCGTTATCTTCATTTTTGCACGCTTTGCAATTAGTGGGCATGGCGGATTATGGTTTTGACGCGAAAGACGGAGGCAGAGAGAATATAAATACTAAAACTTGACTTACCTTACGTTCCTTTGACGGCGGTGCTTCTTTGGCTGGACGTAGTTCACTTTGTAGCAACAACGATGTTGATTGCTGTGCCGTTGTGACGAGTTGCTCCTTGTGGTAATAGCTGGCAGTGTCTGGGTTTTTTGGTGCGGTGAATTACTCCTTGCACCAGTGGATGACAATGTCTGCGTTTTGGCTGCGGTGAATTACTCTTTGCAGCACCTTGACATAATCGACGGCCAGTCGTCTTCTTGCAATGGTGACGATTTACTTTTCGCTGCGGTGAAATATTCCTTGCAGCAGAAACGTTTGCAATCGTTGTTTAAACGAAATTAAAGATTGTTAAATCTATAAATGTCACGAAAGCCCTCTTAGTTAAAAACACAACTAATCCTTTGAGGACTTTAATTTCCTGAAATTATTTTATGTTATCTTAATATGTATTTTACAGTAATTTTACAAATGTGAATTCTTACGTTTAGTTTTAACTTAGTTATTTTTATTAATTTCTTTTATTTTATTTTTATTTTATTATTTATTTATTATTATTTTCCCTTTGATCTTTTTTCTTGATGGAGATATGACAACTGTTGCCACGCGTGGTCTTGCCCAAAAAGAACTCCTTTCTTACAAACTAATATGGCCGTCTATTTTCCGGCCAAAATACTGCTGCCACCTATACGCCGTATTTTTTATGTCAAGTGCTGCCAGGTTTGGCAACACTAGGTGAACAAAAAAAAATCTATTTTTACATAAAAAGAGCAGGCAACTTAATTTTCCAGTCTAGAATTAATATACCCGGCATCGACAAGCTTTAAAAACAACGAAATCGGATCATATTATCCGTTGCGTTACTCAGATACTTTTTCGAAGAATATGATGGATAGAATTCCAGAGTACATGAATTTATGTTAACTAAAAATAAAAAATTAGCAGAAAACGCTTAGATCCTACACTTTAGAACTCTTTCCGAGTAGATAGAAAACAAAATTTTTCCAGCCAGTCCCTAAAAAAGACGAATCTTCTTCTCTCTCCTCCTACAGACCATTGCACTTACGTCCATTCTTTTCAAGTTCATGGAAACGCTGCTAAGACCGGCAGTACGGTCTTGCAATTGAAATCGAATAATCTATTCTTCAATGGATTAGAAATTACCACGCGGAATGTTCAATTCATATTGTATTGGACGGTTTGACATCCACAAAATGAATGCTGGTGTACCCCAGAGCTCCGTTCTGTCTCCGACACTCTTTATGTAATAATATTCAACAATGATCTCTTGTCTGCTACTTCTAATCCTACATATTCCTTTACTGATGACAGCACTCTCTGCGTTTCATATTCGTTCTCGGACTCACGTCCCTGCTTTACGGCTACGGAACAGGAACGGCAGCGTACGTTAACCTCATTAAGATTCGATAGTAGCATAATCAATTGGGGAACTATCAATAGAGTGGAATGATTCCAAAACGCTGTCTGATGTCGTTAAAGCGAAATTTAAATACCCAGCGATTATCCATGATTGGCACTTACATCATCGAAATCGAAAAACTCTCCATTCTCGGAATGTGTGTCAAAGACAACTTACGTTGGAATGATCACATTTTCGATGTCGCCAAAAATGCCGCGAAATGTCTACGTTTCCACAAGCGATGTGAGGAATACTTTTTCCCCTCCGATATAAGGCATATGGTATATCCGCCCAAAATTGGATTAGAATGCCCACATCTGGTCTTCTTCACTTCCTAGGTAGGATTCAAAAGCGTGCGATAAAACTGATAGAATATGTTAATACAATATTACACAATCAATTCACACTCTTGAACACCGACCTAGTGTCTCTTGCTTACCTTGTTCTATCGCTATTTTCACCATGAGTGCTTCGCCGAATTCCACCCGTCATTGCCTACTTTCGGAGATACTCTAAAATGGAATGCACTGCCGAGCTTCTTATGTGCAAATTACGACCAATGCACATCGGTATCCCTCTTCTTTCCCTCCCTAACTTCCTTCGCCAGCGCTCTGTGCAAACATTTTAAGGGTACTAAAAACTCCTTCAGCACGCTCTAATTATAAAAAGAAAAAAATGGAAAAGAAGGAATACTACAAAAAACTTATGCTTAGTAGCATTGTTAATTTATGCACATGTGTAATTTGAAAGGTAAATAAACCTAAAGCAGCACCATTGAATTAATGGAATTTTAAATTCTGACTAGCGGTCATAGCTTCCATATCACTGTTCCCAATGTAAAACTTCAACATCAGTCGTACCAGTGTTTTCGAACTATAAGGTGTGCTATGAGGCTCTGGTTTCAAAAAAAAAAATTTTAGTATTACTTAAATAACAACACATAAAAATCAATTACATACAATTGTAAGTTTCATTATCGTTTCGTTGATTGTTAATTATAAAGTGAAAGAAGAAAAAATAAAGTAAAAGTGAAATTATGATTTTATACTCGAAAGGATATTAATTACTTCAGTGTATTTTTTGTTTTAAGCACAAGTTAATTCTGAGCAGTTAAAGTTTAATACTTTTATTTTTAACTTTTTTCTTTGTGAAATAAGAAAATTTTTATTAGCGAATTCTTACTTTACCTTTCAAAATGAATCGTTCCAAGAAATAGAATATGAATAGTAAAAAGTACTATCAACTTGAAAAAAATTAAGTGGTCTTAAATATTCATTGCTTAGAATGTCATTGCTTATAAAGTTAAACTGTAAGGATCCTTGAACCAAAGCTTGCAGGACTATTTTTCGTATAACATAAAGTAGATGTGGGTATCTGCATCATTTAGCAGCAGTAAGATTTTGAATTGGCTGCTCATGTAATGCAATATTAAATGTATGTTGAAGGTCCTTTTATTATATAGTTTGGTATAACGAATTTTCCTCTCGTCCTCGTCCATTCGACTGAAATTAACACCCCGTGTTCCTTACCAGATATATTCGATATCCATTTAATTTGCAAATGAATTTATTTGCCCTAAGCCCTAAGCTCATGACCGTTGAAGGATCTCTGAATGAGACCGCACAGCACCATTTTCTTTCATGTTCTTCTCTCTGAAGAGATCAGGATTAGCTGTGCTTGCCTGATTATTTTTTAAGACTCGACCTTTTCCATCAGAACTGTTATAGGTTTTGTAGAGCATCAGTTATCGAAACTTAAGTTGTGTCTTCCGGGATAAACGTTTTGAACCTATTTGGTTTCCAAAACCGATGTAGGGAAGACTGAACTTTTTCGAATTTTAGCTAAAGTGTCGTTCGTTGACAAAATAGCTTTGTTCAGTGAGGAAAAACTATAACAGAACAGCACAGATTTGGGAAAAACGTCAAATCAAGTGAGAACTGAAAAGTACAGCACAGCTGATTTTGACATTTTTCACAATTATGTTCTACTTCGAAAGTAGGTGCAAGATTTTCTGTTCCGAACAGATTGGAACAGCATCACAGAACACAGAGCAGAACAGATTCGGACAGAAATTTTTCTCACTGAACAGGATTCCGAGATTGCTGAACTTACATATAACCTGCATACTTCAAAGTGATGCACATGCTCTTTTAGAAGAGAGTACGCGTAAGACTAGTACGAGTAACATGAAAAAATGTAACACAAATTTTATTTTACAATTTTTTCTAAATTCGGATCAAAGTCATCTAATATATATTGTTTTAAAGAAATATTTATTGATCATGATCTGGTTATACGTAGTCCCCATTGACGTTTATTGAATCGACATCATTCCAAATGCAACAAGTTTGGTTTTTAATTGTTAAGACAAAGATAGTCTGATCAATTTTTAACAAGAACACAAATAATAGTATTAAATCCAGCCCTTGAACGAGCGAAGGACGAAATCTGTCGGTAAGAACATTGTGACGACTGAACGATAAATTTAGATATTCTTACACAATTTCGTTGAAGTGACCTTATTCTCATTACAACGCACATAAACTTGGCGTGTTTATGGATACGAAATCCATATATGTATGTATATACTCTTCGACAGATAGCTTGATTGGATGGACGACACATATGTATATCACATGATATACATATGTGTCATATGACGAAGTCGTCAATAAGCTTATCCAAGTTAATTTGGATAATTTTCTAGTGTTCCTCAGGTGTGAGTCTACTTACGAGTATGACAATTTTCTAAGTAGTACTGACCATAAATACGTACAGAACGATAGCTACATTTGACAGCTAAGAAACCTTTATGCAGTTCTATTGTAGATTAGTTATTCGAGAGAGATTTTGTAATTGCCTTCTCGAAAAAAAGCAAATTGTTAAAAAAACACACTCCTCGTTCTGCTTCAATGTCGCTAACATATTCAATAATTCGCGACAGACCTAGTTAAATCCTATAGAAAGCTCTGAATTGTAAGCGTCGATTGCATTTTCCGTCTTTGTGTCATTTGCAAACATAGCAAATGAAGTATTGACTCATGCTCACCGATAGCAAAAATAGCGATAAGTAACTAAATAATATTCAATTTTGAAATAACATAATTTTTTTTAAATATTTTGGGTGCTTCCTTAATTGAATTGGCCAGTGAATATGCAGAACATCAGTGAATTGTGAATCATTAAAGATACTCCGAAGTCTGATAATAACGTGCGTAAGCATTAATTACTCGTACAACCATATGATGTTTTCGAATTGCCCTATTTGATTTGAAGAACTTTGTTGCTAAAATATGAGTACACTGAACTTGCTTGCATAGTCTCCAGTCCAGTCAATCAAGGTCAATGTGAAACTTGATTGTTTAAATTTACATCTAAAATTAAGCGCTTACTGTATCGAATAAATACGATTCTTTTAAATTTCAGTACCCAAATTTACGTCAGCAACAGCAACAATCGAAAAATGAAAAAAGTTACGATACCCGAGTTTTTTAAAGGTCAGGATATTTTTGTAACCGGCGGTTCGGGTTTTCTAGGTAAAGCACTAATAGAGAAACTTCTTCGATCATGTTCGGAGTTAAATCGGATTTTTGTATTGATCCGTGGAAAAAAGAGCAAAACCGCACAAGAACGTTTAGATGAGATTTTGAGTAATGAATTATTTGACAAAGTCCGAGAGAAGGATGCCTTACTGGTGAAGAAAGTCATCGCGATTAGTGGTGATATAACATTATGTGGATTGGGCATAAGTGAAAATGATCGTCAAAGCCTACAGAATGTATCGATAGTTTTTCATTCAGCAGCTAGTGTGAAGTAAGGCAACTTATAAAAACATTTTAAATTCAAATTTGATAGATTAGAAACCTTTTCAAGGTTTGATGATCCGTTGAAGGAAGCGATCTTAATGAATGCTAAAGGTTCATATGAGACTTTTTTTTTAGCAGAGACATTCAAAGAGATGAAGGCATTTGTACATATTTCAACAACATATTCAAATCCAGACCAGCACATCGTGGAAGAAGAGGTTTATTTGAAAAAGAAATAAAAATAAAAAAAAAACTCAACATATACAAATGTGTTTCATTTCAGTTGTATCCTGCTAAAGTAGACTGGCGAACAGCAATCATGTTGGCGGAAAAATATCCAATGGAAACATTGAATGTTCTAAATCTAAAGTAATACCATTATATTGTTTTTTTTGTAATCAGAAATAAACCAACGCTCATTTCTTTTTAGGTATAGCGGTTATCAACCAAACACGTATACCTTTACAAAAGGAATTGCAGAGCAAATTGCGAATGATTTCAGACATCGATTGCCAATTTATATTTTTAGACCTTCGATAGGTGAGTTTTAGTTTTTACTAAATATTAAGTATGTGATGTGCATTTGTCCTTCTCCTCAGCAACCTTTAATTCAATTGTTTACTAATTGTCTCCATTTTTTTAACACAAGCTCTTTCTTCACTAAAGCGATTTTGATATAATTTTTTCCGTTTGCTGGTATTAATTACTTTTAAGAGAATCCTAGTGTTCATATAAACGAATTTGGCATACATACATGGGCATACTTCTCGACTCATTCAAACTTCTAAGTGTTGTCTACTCTAGCCGACGGCCAAGTATTTTCGCCTTCGTTATTTGATTTTGCAAACTAACCAATATGCTACCCTTTCTTCTTGGCCAAATGATGTCGGTCCAATAAGTTGGCATAATATTAACTCTTTTTCCTTTGTGAAGGAAATCGATGCGGATTACGTTGCATGCATCCCGAAAAGTTGTCAACAGACCCACATTGGCCTTATTATGTCACTCATAAACTAAATGATGCAGCCTGACAACAGTCTATATATTGTTGGACGGCAGCAGTGTTGTTTTTAAAAGTTACGATGCGGGAAATTTAAAAAGTTACGGACTTACTGATCCACCCTCGTAATACAAAAGCCGTTCTTTCTCGTTACTAATACATCTTTCAAACGGTGCTTTTTTTTAACAGTTCTTTGACATTTATATTTAGTATTGTTTCACGAATCCAAAAAGATTTACATCAGACAAACGCTTCTGCATTATTTAAACTTATTTTGAAATTTCGAAATTGTCTCTTCGGCGTGGATCGAAAGAGTTTGTAGTTTGTCGGTTCATCAAGTGGAAAATTTTGCGAAAAGATCTTGGCCTACACACGTACAAAATCCAGCTGGTGGAGAAACTGAAATCACAAGACTATGGCTTACGAAAAGAGTTCGAGCGTTGAACTCTTGAACAGCTTGAAAACTACCCTCATTTTGATGGAAAATCCTTATTTAGCGACGAGGAAGGTTTCTGGCCCTGTGGGTTTATACGACTCAATTACACCTACAAAATTCCACTGTTTTGTGTGGGCTTCACGCTGGTGGCATCATCGGACCTTTCAAAAATTAAAAGTGATGCTAATGATTCCATATAGTCGGATGGTCTACGGCCATATCGATTTAATGACAGCTCGATTCAATTACCCAGTTTATCCAACAGCTCAATGTGCGTTGAAGAAATTCGCATTGGTTCAATACCCGTAGAAATGCTGGTGTTTATATGAAATTATCCGAAATGAGCGAGACAAAATTGAGAGAAGTTTAACAAACAGCTGATTGAACTCACACTGGACACTAACACTGATACATTGTTCTTATTTCGTTGTCTTTCCAAATATTTCGTTTGCAATCCCACATTTAAATACACAACTAATACCTGCCCGATGATGAAAGAATGATTAGAGCGCGAGAGAGTAAAATGTTTCAATGCGATTTGAAAATGTTTATATGATATTGCAAAGCGGTTAAAAATTTCCATGCGTTTTATAAGCAGGAATGAACGTATGCGTGTTGAATATTTCAATGCGGTTTGAATTGGTGTTTATTTCAGCTTATTGAACCAATGCGGATTGCTTCTACGCACATTTAGCTGTCGGATAAACTGGGTAAATGACAACATGATAAACCGCATTCACTCCATGGAAGCCAATATTCAGCGGGATATAGAGGATCTCAAAGGCTCGAAAGCGTGGATCAAAATTGAACCGGTAGGATACGATTCATCAAGAATAACAGCCGTGGAAACTACATGCCTGAAATTGTATTCAATACATAATGCCTTGAATCATTATTTACATTCAGTTCTTTAAAAAACATCCTTTATATTCAAGGTGATTATTTTGTGGTACATTAAATTTAAAGTTTTTTTTTTTTTGAGTAATTTTAATGAAGCTCAATTAATCCATTTGCGGTCACGCAAGGATTGACCCCTTTTTCCCGCATTTTGCATTACTTTTTATTTCCTTAAGTTTTCGAGGGACTCTGGTTTGTTGGCATAAACTCTGCTTTTCAAATATCACCAGATGAAAAAGTCGGGCGGACTCAAATTAGGTGATCGTGGTGGACAGTCGAAATCACATTTTTTTAAATCAATCAATTATGGAACATCGTCTTCAATAAAGCGATTGCTGTGTGACATGTTGCACCATCCTGTTGACACCAGTAAACACTTCATGCCATTATCAGCTAGTTAAGAAGCCAAAACAATCGCGTATCAATGCCCTTTATCGCACTCCGTTGACCGTAGCCGTCACATCAGAACTCTTTCAATGCATACACCGCACTAGACCGCAACTTTTGGTGAATGTAAAACCGCCTCAAGAATTAATTCAGGGTTTTGAGTGCCCTAATACCGAACAACGTTTCCACACCGCGTAAAATAAGCTTCATCAGTCATAATCACACGGTCCCAAAAATCATTAGCATGATGCGGCTTATCAAGCACCACTAATTTTTGACCCATTTGCATCTTGCATGGAAATTGTGAAAATTGAGATTATAAATGTTCCATGTAGTCGATAGATACAAACCAAACTGCTCAGCCCAACAATGATATGAAGTTTCTGGGTGTTGGTTGACATCGGTTTTTATATCATCAATGGTCTCATTGCTCCCCCCAATTGGACTTGGTTTAATCTTTGGCTTTTAAGTTGCCATACTAGCAATTTCATTGGATTTGGTCATTAAACGTTTAATTGTTTTGGCTGTTGGCACTGTGAAAACGCGATATATTTTTCTAAACGTTCTTTGCGTTTACACAATAGAGGATTGGCTTTCAAAGTAAAATTTAATGATGTCAGCTCTTAATTTTGGTGTAAATTGCTTTATAGCTCCAAAATGAATCACCCTGTATTTTGCTTTACTGCTTCTGATTTTAGCTCCGCTGAAAATACGGACACAGACGCTTCGAAATACTATTGGCAGTTTGCTTTAAGAGTCATAACGTAGTTTCGTCCATTTGGTTATCTTGCGGCTGCTATATAAATGTACATCTATGGAAACACAATACATATATAAATACATATATACATATATATAATTCAGTCCTCCTTTAACTTCCCTTTCAATAATGTATTTTTAAAAATAGTTGTTATTTTTTCATTATTCAAAAAATGTTATGAGGCTCCTACATGAGCCTATAAGCAGTCCCGATTTGAACGTAAAGATCGCCTAAATTGCTTAACTTAACTGCTCAACATCCTTTCACTGATGTTCTATGGGATTTGGACGTGATGAGGGTTACTCGCAACCCCGAACTAGGCTTTGTGGGGCTTGATGTGTGCTTAGACTGTCAAGAAAACTGTACATGGGATTCAATGCAGGGTTTTTAAGCCTCCTTATAAAATTTGTACCGTTAGGACTCATGCGATTTATGTTGGTTTCGTCACTCTAAACAATAAATTTCTATTGACTTATTGGCCGAGTCGCATAAGACTGATCAAACGAAACCCGCGTTTTTCCCTCTTTAATTCCGTAAGTGGGTTTTTCCTTACAATTCTGGGTTCCTTTTAGGAAGAAAGGCTATTCTCCTATCTGTACACAAAGTTTTTTTTTTCGGAAGATGCTTGCGGTCGTTTGGTTGTCAGGAAAATACTTTGTTGCCTTCACAATAGTTGTTTTCGACCTGTGAAGTTGACTAGCGATATCTGCAACACATGCAAGTCTCTATAAGGGCCGTCTTCGGGTGTACAACTTTTTGCTTTTCCCATTACGTTACAGTATTTTTTTATTACAATAAAAAGTAGAAAAATATTGATTTATAAATGTACTATATATAATGCCCTGCTCAAAGGGACTCACTGAAAAAAAGTAATAACTGGCAATTGTTATGTGTTTATTTTATTAATGATTTGCTCTTCCCTTTGGGACCCACCAACACTGCCTATCCCATTGTAACTACCAGTCTAGCACCTCAAAAGTATCTTGCAAAATATTATTGCATGTTCTGAACCGTTTATTGTTTTTTATAGTCGTGTCATCTGTAGAAGAACCTATACCCGGATGGATTGATAATTTCAATGGACCTGTTGGCATGTTCGTTGCTAGTGGAATTGGTAAGCCATCCCAAGTTTTATCATTTCTATTCATAAACAGATTTTAATATCGAAATATTTCTAAGGCATCTTGCGCACAGCACATGGAGATCCAAATATTTGCCTGGATTACATGCCCATCGATGTAGCAGTTAGAGCCATGATAGTCTCAGCCTACCACAAAGCTATTGAAGGACATAGGTATTGCTAATGATTTTGAAAAACGATTTCAAAACTAACTTATTCACCTCTTTCAGGGCCGAAGATAAATTGGCCGTGTATAATTGTTCATCAGCAACAATTCGCCCAGTTTCGACTGGTGAAGTTATCAACATGGCCAAGGATCTAATTAAAGATGATCCAATGGAGCAAACATTTTGGGTTCCTGGTGGTGGTGTTACAAAGTCTAAAATAAATTTCTACCTACGGGTTCGTATATTTACATATTCCTATAATATTTGCGTATATTAGAACATTGTTCTTGGTTTTAGTTTATGACGATGCATGTGCTTTTTGCCATTTTGGCTGACACTATCCTTCGAATCTCAAATAACAAACCATTGTAAGAATATCCAATACCTCACGATGAGAGTGGCTCGCTTATTGTCTGTCTTATTAAATTTTTTCAGTTTTCTGAAATTGCAAAGGAAAATATTTGCCGCCAATAATGCTCTTCACTATTTCAACATTACAGACTGGTCATTTAAAAATGAGAAATTTTACGCCTTGGATAAGTATATTTTACCATCGGATGAGTAAGTTTTTGGTATTTGCAATAATAAAATATTCTGGAGTAAATTTCGAAAACAAAAAATTATAATTTTAGAAAAGACTTCGCTTTTGAGTACTTCACCCAAATGGACATAAGATCATTCTTTAGAAATGCTTTAGTTGGAGCCAAATATTTCTTGCTGAAACAACCGTGGAAAGCTTCAAAGTGGGCTAAAGTTAAGTTTGAAATTCTTACAGTCGTTCATAACGTTCTGAAATTTACTTTTTGGACATTTGTTGCAAGAGCGGCTTTTTTATTTGTTTACCGACATTTTTTTAAAGCAGTAAGTCAATAAATTAAATGTTTTAAGTGAAATGTTTTCTTTGTTTTCTTAGTTTTTTCTTTGCCTATTTTCGAGTATCTGTGTTCGCATTTGAATCTTACCTGTAGTATAAGAACAATGGTCCCGCCGAGGCAACTATTAGATGGCAGCACTAATACAAAAAGGCCTTTAATTGAA
Organism: Volucella bombylans; assembly: GCA_949129095.1. Taxonomy (NCBI): domain Eukaryota; kingdom Metazoa; phylum Arthropoda; class Insecta; order Diptera; family Syrphidae; genus Volucella; species Volucella bombylans. The sequence goes on along the minus strand of OX422143.1, from coordinate 98,991,081 downwards.
GCATTCATCGATGCAATGCAAAGTTACTTTGCCTTACCCATACTCGTGAACGCATCAAACTAAGGTCAAGAACAATTGGGAATCTTGGTGATTACAACATATTGACTGAAGTCGGTAATAAGTTTCGTGAGAAGTACGTTTCGCATGTCAAGAATAAGCATAAATTCCTAATGGTGCAGCAGGCTTTTGAAATTCATAACCTAATATTGTCTATTAAAATATCTAACTCATCATCTTTTGATCAGATATCAAGTTTTGTGTTGAAAAATATTGCTTTCCGAATTTCTGACATTTTGTATTACATTCTATTTTTTTAATATTTGTGTGCTAAAATTATTATTTCCAGAGTCTCTAAAAACGGCAGACGTAATACCACTTCATAAAAAAGGTGATGTTAGGTTAGGTTAGGTTAGGTAAGAGTGGCTGTTGGAAATACCAACCCACTTAGGCCTATTGGCCCATTGTGATGCCACGTGGATCTATGATCTTCATACTACTGGAACCAGTTTGAGCTTATAATAAAGCGTAGGAGACTGTTAACGTCTATTTTTTCTAGATCGTTTATGTCGTTGTAGAAGAAAGCTCCTAGATGAAGCTTCCTTCTCTGAGAGAGAGCTGGGCATGTGCAGAGAAGGTGGGGGATTGTCTCCTCCTCTTCCTCGTCCATGCAGCTTCTACAGAAATCGTTAGTAAAAGCGCCAAGCCTTCTTGCGTGCTTGCCTATGAGGCAGTGTCCAGTAATGACACCTATTATGGCTCTGAGATGTTTCCTATCTAAAAGGATCAGACACGTAGATCGACTCAGATCCAGCCTTGGCCAGATCTGTTTGGTCGCTAGACATGTTTGTCCAGCAGTCCACCTAAGGTCCGTTCTTTTATTGGCATCTAGCTTTAGTGTTAGTTTGCACGTAGCGATTGGAATACCTATACTACCTTTGTCCGGTAGGATAGGTAGAGTGGTTCCAATTTTGGCGAGTTCATCGGCTCTGCAGTTCCCTGGAATGTCTCTGTGGCCCGGCACCCAACAGAGGTGAATGTTGAACTGCTCTGCCATCTCCATGAGAGATGATCGGCATTCAAGGGCAGTTTTAGAACACAATGAGAACGAGTCCAGCGACTTGATGGCGGCCTGACTATCCGAAAATATGCGGATATCCTTTGCAGATATCATGTTTTTCTTCAGCCAGGACAGAGCTTCTTTAATCGCCAAAATTTCCGCCTGGAACACGCTACAGTGATTTGGAAGGCGGAAAGAGAGGCTTAGATTTAGCTTATCTGAGAAAATACCGCCACCAACTCCGCTGTCGGTTTTAGATCCATCTGTGTAGAGATGGATTGACTTGTCCTC